>CM022755.1:12842612-13180112 GCA_012411365.1 Ameiurus melas | reverse complement strand
ATTTTTTTAGCAGCACCAAATGTTCCAAAGACAAATCCAACATTATCAAGTTCAGAGAATAAAATTTCACTAAGAGTTTTTTGTTCTTTAGCTCTTAAAATGCTTAGATAAACGGATTATCATTGATAATTTATTTTCTATTTTTTTTTTAAATATCCATGTCTATATTCTACATGCATGCCTGTATATTAATTTACATATTTGATTTATTTGTTTAACCCTTTCTCACACACTGGCGTTCTGCTAGCGTAATGGAAACTGACTTATGGGACATTTTCAATCAGTATAAACAAATTAAGTATGTTATCAGCGTAAGTCTATTAGAAGATTAGCCAGGACATTGTTGGGTTTCTGTGTGTAGAGTATCATGGCTCTGTGTTTAGCTCCTGAGGAGTAGGGTGATGGGAAAGGGAGCCCCCTGCTGGGCAATCAATTCACACCTTTCCACAAAAATATTGGTAAAGATATAATAATATTGGCAGAACAACTAAAGCTTTTTTGACTGTAAAACACTGTATATAACTGCCACAAAAAATATAATATTTAAACCTAGTAGGCTAGGTAAAAAAAAGAAATACTTACGAAAAACGTCTACTTTCATTTGAGCCATTAACCACTACTGTGGAGTGTGACATAATGAATAAATTAAATTCTGAACACGGGCACCCTTAAAAACAGGTGGAAATTCCTTTGCTTGGCCTGCAGTAATAAGAGTTAAGAAATAAACGTCACTTGAAACGTCACTCTTTCTTTCCTTTTCCTCCTTCATTCGTTTAGCTCTGTTGCATTTGATCTCTTCCAGAATTCCTGTCTGATTGTAATTGCTGTCTGTCTGTGGTGTCTCTATGTGCACATGTGTTTACGTGTATTCATCAATTATGTATCTGTATTCTACTATTTAAGGGGGGACACCATCTGCTATCACACCAAGTTCACAGAGGCTACAAATGTTGTGAAGAGATTTTACTTTCCATACAAGGAATCTACAATTCAAAGGGAGTCGTATTTGGTCTAATTATTGTTTCTGTATTTCTGTATTAATGTACATGTTTATAGTTTACATAATTATGAAGACAGCTAATTAATGATCTAAATCTAATCCTAACATTAATCTGAATAATTAAAAGAAAAGCAGTTTTTTTTCAAAGGGTCAACACTGTCAGATGTTCCTGTTCTTGTGGAGCCTTTTGGTCTCCACCAAGTTATAAAAATATACCCACACCCACGCATGCACAGGCACGCGCACACACACACACACACACACACACACACACACACACACACACGAACAACTTATAATGCTGTAATCTGTTGAAATGCCATGATAATCCATTATTTCTTACAAAAACAGAGCTAGAACAACAGGCTATTTGACTCCAAGACATCATAATCATCAGAGGTTACATTATCTAATACAAACACTTCCAATATTGAGCACAATGGTCTAATGCCAAGAACTAGTCTGTGAGATGCTGAAGTGTTGAACACAAGACATGCCCTTGATATGGCATGGCATGTTTTTTATGCAACACTGAAACAAATCTGTCTGGGATGAAATGTAAGACAAAGCTGGGAGCCAAAACAATGAGTGAGCTGAATGATAAGCTAAAGACAAAATGGAAACCTGCTGGAACACAGCTCATGCATGTCAGCTATATTGCTTCATAATCCCCCTGTTATCTACAGCAGGTATGTCCCCTGCCTCCTGCCTACATCATTCAGCACACATCTTTTCTGTATAACTAATATATATATATATATATATATATATATATATATATATATATATATATATATATATATATATATATATATATATATATATATATATATATATATAAAAAAGATTTGTATATTTCTCATATCTTACTCCAAATAGTTGATGCTGTAAGTTTTCGTTGAACATTCAACAAAATGTATGCATCTCGAGCATGATCAGCCAATGATTTTCTATTTACATGATTTCCCATCAGATAAGATGCCGATCAAGGGTGGCAGCCACATTAAGGTTTAGAAGGAAAGGTTATCAGAAACTTTCAATGTTTTCAATGAGGAAGTAGGTTGATTTTTTTTTGTCAAAGAACCTTGCTGGTTATGGGAACTGGGCTTATGTCATTGTTTTCCAGCTTTACTTCGTAAGCCCTGAGGGGACATCTGACATACTGCATAGAAAAAAGAGAGAATGCTATGAAAAATAAATAGTCACAATCCTCCATTTTAGCATAAACCCTTTGCATTACTAGTAAAACTTTGCATTACTAGTATTAGCAATCTACTCTGTACATCTGTTGCATGGTTTTAGTGAATACCTTATCATATAAACACACACCTCATTTACAGTAAATGTAAGCTGCTCATAATCTGTGCCTCCATTTGGGAAAATCACGACTTCTTAGTAATACCTGGGGATTTAAAAGCTTTTTTTTGAAACTCAAAATGACATTTTTATTCCTCTTAATGTTTTTCTTCTTACTAGTTCCCCTATCTTAACTTACCTACCTATTGTAGCAGTGAAGTCTAATTCCATTACATTTTAATTACTTCCATAATTAATTCACAATATGTTTAAAAATAAATGTACAGTACTGAGTAAAAGTTTTAGGAACATGCAAATAAATGCTATAGGGCAAAGATGCCTTAAATAATTAAATGAAATGTTTCTACATTTAAAGAAATGCTGCAGTATAAATGAAACAGTCAACATTTGGTGTGACCCTTTGCAGGAACAATTACTGCAGTTTTAGAAGGAAATTAGCTTCAAAGTTTTACTGGGTATCTTGCAGAACCGGTCGCAGTTCTTCTGAAGACTTTGACTGTCGCACTTGTTTCTTATTTTTGTAGCAAAACCCAGCAGCCTTTGTGTTTTTAGTCTGAAAAGTGTCTCATACATATTATGTTGTTTTCTTCACTGCCAAACAAATATTTTTCTGTAACATTTAATTGTCATAGAATAAAAATCTTTAAGAAAGTTTGTACAACGAAAGAGGTGTCTAAGACTTTTGCACAGTATCGTAGAAGAAAGTAAAGAGAAAGTAAGACACATTGTCAGCATTTAGAACTCCAATTTCATAAGAAAACAAAGACTGTGAAATTAATTATATTATGTTTCTTTTCACAGCAGGAAACAAAATGATGCTATACAATTCAAACACGAGAGGCTTCTTTAACACAAGACTGGAGTTCTGGGTCATCAGCAGGCCTGTGTGTAACAGGTCTGGCTCCCTCCAGGGGCTGCTGAGGTTTTCAGTCAGGCATGGCCATCCATTTGTCATCTGCCTTATCTGCCTGTTATTATCCGAAATGGATGCCAGATGCCTTGGAGCGCAGCCGTAGTAACTGGATTTGCAGCATGGACAGAAAAAAACCTGGATTCTTAATTACATAATTCTGAACATTATATGGAGTATGATAAGGTGTATGTTGTGTGTGTGTGTGTGTGTGTGTGTGTGTGTGTGTGTGTGCGCATTGAAGGATAAGGTTTCAGGCAGTTTTTCTCTCATGCAAGACTGGTCTTGTATTTGTTTAGCTTTCATTGTACATTTTCAGGTAGTTTCTTGAAAGATTCTTCAGCTTAATAAAGTATGCTCCAAGATTCTTCCTTCTTTCCAAACCAAAACAAATAGAACAAATACGTGGGCTATAGTGGGTCAATTTCTATAACAACATGCTTCAATAAACATCAGTGTACCACTTTATCTGGCTACTAGTTCACTAGTTTACATAATTTAATGATAAAATAAGTTTCTAGGTGTAGACAATGTTTAGATGAGCCATAATTAATTTCATTGGCTTCACATACTGTGTAAAAAAAAAGTCAGAAAAGTAAGTATTAGAAAAACATTAAAATTAAAAGTATGAGAGAAACACTTGTTAAAGTGAGCTGTGAAGCTGTGATATGTTGCCTTTCCAACTTCCCCACTGGTTGAGAAAAGCTAACCAAATGTCCTTAATTTGTCCTGAGAAAAGAAAGAAAAACTGACAAATCAATGATGAGATGATTCTCAGATGGAGGGTGTTGCTCTGAGCAGTAGAGTCTCTTGGGAGTGACCACATTTACCCTGCCGATTGACCGGCAATCGCAGCCGCTCTGCTTAGCAACATGCATTGTTGTTAGAACAGTTTGTTCTCTGAGGTCATCGTAGTGCTCAGCTGAGCTTGTAAACCTCAGCAAAAAAACTTATGCTTCACTGCAGGAGTAGATCCATCTGATCATGGACAAGCAAAAACATCCTAATATTCATACATAGCATACTGTAAACAATACACATACAGAGTCCAATTATAAATAGTGTATAATATACACAAATACATATATACACAAACATACGCATCATATCCCGATATATCCATATCATTTCATAAAGTATTCACAGCGCTTCACTTTTTCCACATTTTTTTATGTTACAGCCTTATTCCAAAATGGATTAAATTAATTATGTTCCTCAAAATTCTACAACCAATACTCCATAATGACAACGTGAAAAAATGTTTGTTTGAAATCTTTGCAAATGTATTAAAAATAAAAAACAAAAGCACATGTACATAAGTATTCACAGCCTTTACCATGACACTCAAAATTGATCTCAGGTGCATCCTGTTTCCACCGATCATCCTTGAGATTTTCCTACAACTTGATTGGAGTCCACCTGTGGTAAATTCAGTTGATTGCACATGATTTGGAAAGACACACACCTGTCTATATAAGGTCCCACAGTTAACAATGCATCTCAGAACACAAACCAAACCAAGCAAGGGTAAAACCTAATTTCTCCAGCCTTGAAGGTCCCAATGAGCACAGTGGCCTCCGTCATCTGTAAATAGAAGAAGTTTGGAACCAGCAGGACACTTCCTAGAGCTGGCCACCCGGCCAAACTAAGCGGGGCAGAAGGGCCTTAGTGGGGGAGGTGGCCAAAAACCTGATGGCCACTCTGACAGAGCTCCAGTGTGTCTCTGTGGAGCAAGGAGAACCTTCCAGAAGAACAACCATCTCTGCAGCACTCCACCAAACAGGCCTGTATGGTAGAGTGGCCAGATGGAAGCCACTCCTCAGTAAAAGACACATGACAGCCCACCTGGAGGACTCCAGGACCTGGCCAATACCATCCCTACAGTGAAGCATGGTTGTGGAACCATCATGCTGTGGGGATGTTTTTCAGTGGCAGGAACTGGGAGATTAGTCAGGATTGAGGGAAAGATGAATGCAGCAATGTACTGAGACATCCTTGATGAAAACCTTCTCCAGAGCACTCTGGACCTCAGACTGGGGTGGAGGTTCATCTTCCAACAGGACAAAAGAGGAAAGGCCCTTATATATATAAAATATATATATATATATATATATATATATATATATATATATATATATATATATATACACATTTATTTTTCTTCATAAGAGGGATCATAAAAAGGTTTTTGTTTTTTTTTGTCCTGCCCTCCTTCCCTTAATAAGCTATTTCACATAACATATGTTTACAAATAGTCCACAATACAATAATAACTGAATTTGCACAAATGAACCAGTTCAAAAGTTTACATACGCTTGCTTCTTAATACTGTGTGTCGTTACCTGGAAGATCAACGACTGTTTATGTTTTGTGATAGTTGTTCATGAGTCCCTCGGTAGTCCTGAGCAGTTAAACTGCCCACTGTTCTTCAGAAAAATCCTCCAGGTCCTGCACATTCTTTACTTTTCCAGCATCTTCTGCATATTTGACCAATTTCCAGCAACGGCTATATGAGGTTGAGAGATCCATCTTTTCACAATGAGGACAACTGAGGGACTCGTACACAACTATTAGATAAGGTGCAAACATTCACTGCTGCTGAAGAAGGCAACACGATACATTAAAAAACTTTTGAGCAGAATGATCAGTGTAAAGTGTTATTATTTTGCTTAAAGATCTTATTTTTTTAATTTAGTACTGCCCTTCAGAAGTTACATAAGATATTTACATGTTTCCCAGAAGACCAAATAATGTAAACATCTGTTATGGGAAATAGCTTGTTCAGGGCAGTACTGCAACTTTTATGATCCCTGTTATTTATTTATTTTGCATTATTAACATTTTGTAAATTCTGCAAATGTTATGCACAAACATGTATGTGCTTTGATTCACTCATAACTGACATAATTAGAAAAAGGTTAAAAGTCCAAACCAAAACAGGACATGTATGGAAACCTCTTTCACCACACCCTGTTCCTCTGACCTCCTCTGAGGCCTGGAGAGATCACATTAATCACAGCCATTGTGCACCACGACACCAAAGTGACACCGCTGTGGGAGTCCTTTTAAGGTAGCTTTCATTCTGGAGCAGGGGACAGGAGAGAGTAAATAATCAAGTAATAATGTGACTAGCATTTTGGCTCTCCATGACCGCTGCTTTTACTCATCACTGAGACCAGATAAGGTTAAACAAATATCACTGTGAGTTATAGTGTAACCAACACACCAATAACTAGTGTAACCAACACACCAAAAAAATGTATTAGCCTGTTTTATTTCCCAAATAAAAGCTGTGAGTTTTGTAGGATTTCCCTGTATTCCTACCGCAATTGGTACATTTAGGCTACACAGATAAAAAGGCTAAGCTAAGCCTACAACCATCCCCCACCCCCGCAAACACACACACACACACACACACACATGCAACAGCCTGCCTGAGTCTCTCATGCAAGTATGGTCTTGTATTTGTTGCGGTTTTACATGTGAGCCAAGATCATACCTCATATAAATCTAGTCATCCGAGCAGCAATGTATGAGTCAGTGTGCTCTGGTTTATACAGCCCTTCAGCACATCATCTACCCCATGTGTGTCAGGTCTATCACATGGGACAGGTTTAATTTCAGTTCATTTCCCAGCTGCACTTAACTTTTGCCTCTCTATCGCCATCTCTGTTTGAAACTTAAAATTGCAAGTTACTTGCAGTGTTATTTTGTTTACATGGGTTGTGCTTAGGCACTGCTCCTCTGCACAGATGAATCTGATGGTTTGAGGTATACATGTGGGTTGTATATTAGCTCCAGTACTTGACAATGGACGTGGTGGCGAATACGGTTTTCTTGCAGTAGACAAGAATCTGGCGAACAAGTGCAAAAATGTTAGGTAGCTAACGTGTCCTCTGAAACCCTTTACTTTAAGATTGACTTCTCTTCTAAGAGATTTGTAGTTAGCTGTGTACATTGAGGTTAACGGTTGGAGATGAGACAGAGTGTGTGTTTCATATACAGGCTCATGCCCTATAGGCTAAGCTATAAATAAGAGGCCACAGTATCAGCAGGAAAGCACTTCCCTGGAGAGTGTTGTTCAGCCGCTATTAATCACAGAGCAGATGGGGTAAAATCTCACGTCATGAATTTTCACCTCACCCTGTTCTAAACAGTGTGTTTATACAGTGCAGGAGACTGTCACATTGCACGTTCTGACTTTGACACGTGTTTATCATGGGATGATCCGACAGTATTTAGCATCTTTTTTTCAATTTTGCATGTATTAAAGGAACAATCTAGATCTGTTTAGCTTTTCTTTTCTTTTTTTTATAAGACTGTGTGAAAAAATACAGAAAAGTTCAGTGCATAATAATGTTAAATAATAATCCTGTCTGTGGGTGCAGATGTGTACTCTCTTAAATCAACACACTCATGTAGTCCTTCCATTAGATAGAAGAGAAGATAATGATATAGTCTGTTGCATATCATATTTACATTATGTGAGTGTGAGAAACAAGTACAGCAATTCATGTCACAAAGTACCTCAGAAAATTGTATGCCTTTTATTAACATTGTGTGTGCATTTAATTACAACATTTCCAACTAAGAAATGCTCACACTACAGTTTTTCTCTAAAGGTCAGATCATTAGATTTCTGTTAGGTTTTTTATTATTATTTATTATTTAATTTTTCTCTTCAAATATTTCATTACACCCTGGACAGAGTATAACTTGCTCCTTTTTAGTTCTTTAACCCAATATTAATTATATTAAATGTATTGAGAGATAATTCATTGGACTTCAATTAATTAAAAAAAAATTCTTTACACAAAGCTCCTCAAAAGATATTAATGTTTTGGAATATCAACTAATGCAAACAATTGACTGCTTCTCAGTCTTATAACACCATGAAATGTGTTACGGGTGGAAATTTTATATATATATATATATATATATATATATATATATATATATATATATATATATATATATATATATATATATATATATATATATATATATATATATATATATATATATACATATACATATATAATATAATTTATTAAGTTTCCCCTGAGAAAAAAGTGACTTGGTGAACTCGCCAATCTCTATCCAGGCCAGTTTCCTGTCCCTTGCTCTCGTTTGCCTTGGCAGCTCTTTGAAGTCATTGTAGATGCTCTCTTCGAAAACACAACTCCCCAAGTACTGTGGCTGCCTGGCCCATGATAAGCTTGCAGAAGGAGTAAAGGAACTCTGGAAACTAGCTAGTCACTTTCTTATTGTTGTCTAGGATATCAAAGATCCCTTGAAAATAATGTGCTAACCCTGTGTGGTGTAACAAACATGTATATAGAAAAATACTGCCTTTTAAAATACATTTTCTGTTTCACTTTTTTGGGACTATCTAAACCAGTTATAAATTTACATATAAGCTTTGGTGGTTGGTGGTGGATAACATAGTAAAAACAAACAAACAAACAAACAGACAAATGTATAAAAAAAAAATACAAAAAAATTAATTAAATACATAAAGTACATATTAATTTAATCAATAACTATAATATAAACACCTATTTGAAAACATTGGCAACAATTCAACCCACAAAAATGAACTATTGTTTGTTTTTGCATAGTGGGTTTGAGATTGGAAAAAAGAAGAGAGCAGCTGTGGAGAGCATCCACACAAAGAAATTTGCTGGAAAAAGGTCAAACATAACCAAGATACCTAAACTACATGTCTTCTTGATTTTATACTTTTGATTCTTGTTGACATAAATTAAATTTTAAGCCTCAACCAATATGTGACCTATAGAGAGTTTCTAAAAATGTCACTTCCTGTGGTCATAACCTAAAACAAATTCCCATAGCATAAATGATCAACAGATGATCAAAAGACAATTAAATAATCTACATGGAGGCTAAAAGATTGTTCTAACCTAAATAAGAATGTGACCAGCCTTATTACAGGCTGGAGGTGAGAGCTGACAGAGTGCATGCCCTACAGTGTTGAAATGGTTATCAGATGTTATCCTAAGAGCTGGACTGTTGGGAAAGTACCAGCTATAGAGAACCAAAAACTCTGCTCTTCTCTCCCTGTGTACTCTGGTCTACAATCCACCCTCCCAACCTGCATCAGCCCTAATCTCTATCTCATCCCTCTGCAGCCCCAACAGAGATCAGATTACCTCCATCAGATAATGTTAAACACTGATTTTAAGGTTTGCTTATGCCCAGCCCAGTTTAGAATCTGCTACATTACAGATAATTCCTGTAAAACCAGGTAGCCACTGTAAATAATTTATAACATCCATAGGTTGTGTTTTTTTGTTCTGATCTGATTTGTAAAGAGTATACACTACATGTGAAGCATAATGTACAGTGGAAATGCCTTTGCTAAAGCCCTTAATGCTTAATTCTAAATGTAACTGTAGCCATTTGTTTTCTAAAGAGCAAGTAATAACAGATTCTTAACCAAAAATGATTGTGTATTTAATGACAATAATTCATACTAAATGTTTAGATAATAAACACATTGTGTGTTATGATGTAGGTGTGTGTGCGCGGGGAAGAGATGGGGTCAATGTGAGATTCCAAATCTCATTCCATCCAAACATGAGTGTGTAACAAACCATAGACTTGCTCACTGAGGGGAAATTCCTGGAGTGTCTGGCCATTCATTAACATGAATGTATTATATCACCCTTCAGTGCAGTCAGGGCTTTGAATCAGTCATAGGGATCTTCAAAAACAGGTTCTATGTCATCACCTTCCCTCGATAAAAGACCACAGCCCCTTTTGTTCAGCCCTAGCCTTAGGTCTGGCAGGATATGGTGAGCCCCCCTCCCTCCTTTATTCATTCTTGTAAAAAGCAGCAGCTTCACACAACAACAGCAACTTCCTCTGAGCTCCTGAAGGATTTTTCCATGCGAACTGTAGGAAACAAACAAAAGCGCTGCCAACTAATGTTATTTCCTTTTCCACAGTAAATTGCATGGTATTTGGTTAAAGAACAAAAGAGCAGTGAACTCCCGCATGTAGCCCATGCTTACCCACCCTAATGTTGCCTTATCGCTTTCTAGTATGGGAACTGCCATGCGCCTGCTCACTGACTCGTGGCAGAGGCCGGGCCTGAAATGAAAGAGAAGAGGGATCAAAAGCCTAAGAAGGTGTGGGGGTTGTGGGAGTGTGTGAAATGGGTGCGAACGGGAGCTAGGTGTTGAGTCTGGCTGGAGCTGAGGCCAAGGCAGATTGGGAGAGACGATAAGAAGAGAGCTTGTTCAAGAGGAATAATATTTTCCAGTGTTAAACAGGAGGGAGGAAACTGGGTTCGGACCTAGTGCATAGCTGCTTGCTCTTAAAAGGCAGGACAATTTCTTAGTGGCATGCTGTTGGAGTCACTGAGATGCCCTGCACACCAAATCTGCTGCACTACTATAAAAAAAAGAATTTACTGTACTGGGAGATTAATATTGCATTGTGTCTATGTTGTATCAACCTATACCACATTTCTTAGATTTTCTATGTGGTATATTGTATATCTGGCCTATTGCAACATAAAATAGATATTCACTATTTTTAACTTTTTTAACTAGATGAGCAGAAACTTATAACAGTGTAGAAGGGCCCAACTTCTTACCAGTCTAGACACTCTACATCTCCCTTAGGCATGCTTGCTTAATCTCTCTCTCTCTCTCTCTCTCTCTCTCTCTCCCTCTCTCTCTCAGAGATCAGCCTGCACAAGACCCATAACGGTTGAGCTTTGTTTTGACACTGGAATGCACAATTAAGAAAGTATTCCACCACAAAACGCTCCCAACCATTTCTAACAGTAATCAGATCCAGACTGACAGCCTCATCGCTCCTCTGTGCATCTTCACACACACACAGACAGGTGACAAATTAAAGGAAAAACGGGTTTTTCGTTATGTCGTGGGTTATGTATTGCTGGCATGGTTTGGGTCAATTGTGCCCTTAGAGCACAGGAGTCAAACTCGGCGCCTGTAGGCCAAATACAGCTTGCTGCATTTGTTCATTCAGGATGTGTGAGCTTGCAAAAAAATAAATAAATAATTAATTAATTAAATGACATATTACTCAACATTTCTGCACCATGCAGAGTTCACACTAGGCCTGTAGTGTAGTGACTGGCTGCATTCTGTACAGGCCACCGTACAGTATGCATGGTGTTCACATCTGCCCACGCATACCGGAACCTCTACAGGTTCTGTGTTGAACCCTATAACAGCAGGATTCTCTTTCAATAAAAACGTACATCTCTTTTAGCAAACTGGAAACCCTTAAATAGTGAACTTATTTACAGTGGTGCTGTAAATAAATATGACTTAACATATCATCAGAAGTAGACAAAGAGAACTGAATTAAATGAGGCACAAATATTATACTTCGTCATATACTTATTGAGGAAAATTATCCAATATTATATATCTGTGAGTGGCAAAAATATGTGAACCATTTCTTTCAGTATCTGGTGTGACCCCCTTGTGCAGCAATAATTGCAACTAAACAATTCCGGTAACTGCTGATTACTCCTGCATATAAAATGTGGTTTGATGCCACAGCAGGATGTGTTGGTGCCTCACAGCTCCAAGATCCGGAGTTTAAACATGTTAGGCTTAGTTCACGCTACACGACTTTTAATGTCGGCAGATCGCTGTGCTGTTCGCACTACATGACTTTCTGTCTTGTAATCAGGAGTCATGAAGTCATTTTGTTGTTCACACTACTGATTTCTCAGCAACAGGGGGTCACACACTACACTATTTGACAAAGGCTCTGTTTACACTAGTGCGTTTTCGTTTTGAAACAGTGTTTTGAAACACCATATGACCGAAAACGCATGTCACATGACCATTCATGTACACTGGGCATGTGCATACAAGTGTAAACAGGTAGTTGGTTGCTAATCCAAACCATGTAATCCATGTAGGGCTTACGCCCCTTGAAATGAGATTTGTTGCGATAGCATGACTCTTGTGCATGTAAGCAGCAGCAGTATTATAAAATACAGAATTTAACGGCACAATGGCAGCTAAGAATGCCAACAAAGCCAGCTGAGCCTGCAGTTCCGTCTCAGTGTTGTTGTGTATACAATCAAGGTAGCATAATGGTCATATTATGCTAACTGTGGCGCAGTTGGTAGAGTGGGTTGTCCACTAATCGTAGGGTTGGCAGTTTGATTCCTGGCCTGGGTGACCCTGAAGTGTTCTTGGGCAAGACAATGAACCCCAAGTTGCTCCTGATGGCAAGCTAGCACCTTGCATGGCAGCTCTACTACCATTGGTGTGTGAATGAGACACAGTGTAAAGCGCTTTGGATAAAAGCGCTATATAAGTGCACATTTACATTTATTTACCATTATATGATAGGGACTTGACAAATCAAGGAAGGATACGCAATGATAGAGAAGACCCAATCAGGGAGAGAATGTGGGTGGAGCCACACCTTCATTTTCAAAAGTCTTCGTTTTGGTCTGTTTACACTGAAAATAAAACGGGGTCTTTGGTGTTTCCAAAAGTCTCTGTTTTTGATGGTTCAAAACGCCGGAGTAGTATAGAGGACAGGCGTAACTGTAGCAACAAAAGTTATGCGTTTTAAAAGGAACACGCACGTCGACTCTATCTGGTGTCCAAACTACGCTTTGTCATGTAAACACATGCAAGAAGTGACACGGATATATGACGCGAAAACCACACACGAAACAGGGGTTGTTTATTTGCAGATGGACGTAGGACAGAAACAAGCGGTGTGAGCTGTTTGTGCAATGATTTGTACTGAAGAAATCCCAAAAAGGAAACGACAAAGAAGTGGATGAAAAAAATTTTTTTGAGTGTTAAAAAGTTGTAGTTTCTCCCCTTTACACTTCTGCCATAGGTTTCATGGGTTTCTCATGGGTCTCTTTCTCACAGCGACCTCACTCCATGCCTTGGTCTCTCATTGGCTGTAGCTCGTCACCACAATCACTGCCAGTGACGATACTCTTCTCACCACAAGATGTAGAGTCAGCCGACAGCTCCAGATATTTAACATGCCAAATATCTGTGTAGCGTTGCTGATGCCTTGCTGATGTGTTTGCAAGCCTCTGCGATGCGTCTTTGAGTAGTTCACACATAACGATTGACACCCGATTGGCGAGCACCGCTTGGCTCGCCGATTTGCCTCCAGTCAAAGGGTTTTTGTTGGCAAGTTTGGCGATTCAGGCTTAAAATCCTGTAGTGTGCTAACTAGGTTTTACTGGTTATTTTTTAGTTCTGCATGTTTTCCCCAAATTCACATGAGTTTCCCCCCTCCACCCATTCCAAATTACCCCAAGATGAGTGTGTGTGTGTGTGTATGTGTGTGTGTGAGTGTGTGTAAAATGGCTGCAATACTTGATGCATAATACATGCAGTTAAACCAAAGGTAAACTGTAGGCTATGAGCTTTTCTTACTTGTCAGATACATTTAGTTCATTGATCAATTTCAGAACTAAAGAGGCAAACCTAAGACATTAAACATGTCTTAGCTAATCACCTTCATTTGATGTATGGAGAAATTTGTGTAAATTTCTGTTTACACGGTCCCCGTAAAGCTATAAGTGAGGTTGAAGGTTTTGAATGTTAACATGTTGGGGGAAGGACTTCCAAAGCAAATACACATACAGAACTGAAAAGAGGCCCAATATGTCTAAACATTTATAGTAAAAGTTAAGTTGAACCAGTTGGGGATTCTCCTTCAACCTCAACACTGATTTGAATTAATTATAACCCTCTTCAATCAGTTTTTAATTTTGATTGCCTTAGGATAAGGCTAGATTCCCGTAAGCTGTGAATCACCTTCTTTCAAATATTTTCAAACAATTCTGATACTCCATATCTAAATGGTGTTTCTTTGCATTTTAAGTTCAAACATCTGCTGAGTTTTATAGTAAGAAAAAAAAATCAGCATAGTGTGCAGGAGTCGATATGTGTTTGTGTTGAACCATGTGTCATGAGGGGTTCTTCTTTAGAAGTGCATGTTGGTATAGTCTAGTCTCGCTTACTGGGATTAACCCGGATAAAACACTATCCAAACCACTCACTGGTAACGAACTAACAGTCAGCCTTGCACCAAAGCTACAGCACAATAGGCTGAGGGACATGTTGATTTTGGAGAAAATGCATGTGTCCAAGAGGGGTACCCTGACTGACACTAAATGCTCAAGAGCCAGCGATATGAATATGCAATGGCAAAGAATATGTGTAAGCTCTAGGGATACAAAGGTGACCCTCAAGGAATGGCTTGGGAGCTGTACAGTAATAGTATTCGAGTAAATGTATACTTGAACAACATAATTTGATAGAAGGGAGAGAAATCAGCCCATATCAAGCATGCTGTTAATTTTGGCCATGAGGTCTTGGAACAGAGGGGAAGAGACAACATTAGTCCAGCTTTTAGGAGATGGAACACATCTTTTCTGCATTACTAAGCAATGTTCATGTTACACTGACTTACAGCCATCCTTTCTGATAATTTCCAGCAGAACACCTACATCCTTCACTCTGAGTATCTATATATGGACAAATAAAGTGAATTTTAATCAATTAGTATTAGTGACATTATTCTGGGGTACACTGTCTCTTTAATTGTAAGACTAGGACCAGCAGCACCTGAACAAATATTTACTTACTGTTTATGTATGTTTAAGTCATATAAATAGCATAAACACTTTAGATATATTTTGTGGTTGGTGGTAATTCAACAGGTTCCCTATGACGAGCAGATTTATAGTTCATAAGCTACTAAGTCTATAAATGATAGCTTCAGTAGGGGTGCTAATGCGGCTGATCTCTGTGCTATGTAATTAACGTAAGTCTGTAGGCCCCCCAGTCTGAAGCGTGCTAGTGTGTTGAACCCCTACGACGCTCTGTTGCTGGAATGACAGCCCCTGTGAAGTCCCATGAAATGTTTGCTCAGTTACAGCACGAAGTCCTGGAATGGCAGCAATAACAAGCCACAGTGTCTGGAAGGAATGATGTCAGACGCCTTGCTTTGGAGGGATTAGAGCCTGGCACAGAGTAAACGGTCTAGAGGGGGCCAACTTTAGCCACTGTCAAAATCACATGCATTTGGCTCATTACCCCACTAAGTAAAGGCATAAATGAAAAGACTGAATGGGCCATTCATGCTTTTTATTTTTCCTTTAGAACACCATTAATAATGCAACATGGTAAATAGATTATGCTTGACTTGTGGAAACTCGCTAAAATATTTTTATTGAAACAATTGTAAAAATCTGGGTGATAAATTGTAGGGTGAATGAAAGGATTAACAACTGAACGGACATGTTTGTGTTTCACTGGTAGGCATATAATGAAACAACGATCAGTATAGCAAAAACTCTAGGATGAATTGTTCAAATGTAGATAGTTATCCACCATGTCATTTGACACTCAGTGATCCAACCAGTGATACAACTTTTATATGTAAGGAATAACTGACGACGGGCCATTGAATTATTAGACAGTAATGCACACCCAGAGGTGGTAATGCAGCCAAGACACATAGCATCGCTCTCCGTCCAAGTGAGCAATACGCTCATATCCTCCTCTGCTGAGCAATTTAGCTGTTTCAGACTTTAAAGCATTCTCATCAAGGATCTACTACCTGACCTCTGCTGTTCAACAACAACTCGACTTTTGTGTTAACAGCAATGGGGATTTCTCCACCTAACGAATTACAAAAGAATTTTGTGTGTGCAACCTCACAACAAGTATGTAGGGACCAATAAAACTGCATTTATTATAAATATTCTCTTGGGGTGTCAATAATTTTAACTGTAATAGAAATTTACATAAAGTTCATTTGGAGAAAGGCATGTATTTTTTAATGGGAAATCCATTTTTAGGCAATCAAGTTTGGCTCATGATCATGAAGAGTTGACTGTACACACAGATGTTTCTGGACAGAAATACAAAAGTAGTGCAATATAGGACTGCATTGTGCTTCTCCAGTATGCATTCCCTTTAGGTTTTTGCATTTTTGTGATTGCAGAAATAAACACAAATTCAAGCAAATGCCACAATATTCTGAGGAGCGTGCCACTTTTCTAAATTACTGTAGATTTTCCCCAGATTCAGGCCAAGATGCGTCATGTGGCATCAACACAACACGCATTCAGGCAAAGCTTCACATGTCGAACATGAGTACAGATAAAAGGTCTCATTTACCACCAAACATCACTGAGAAAGACCATGCAAAACAATCTAGTGCAATTGCAATTTCGAAAATAAAGTACTTTTCTATAAAAACAAAGCACAAAAAACACATGGCAAATTTTATTAAAAAAAGCTGCCGAAAAATAAACAATTTTTAGCTGCAACAATCACAAAAAATAAATAAATAAACTCTGCGAAATCCTGTATGGACTAAGCATGGAAAAATATTGGTTATTTTAACTGGCATACAGGCATACAGATATTCTGTCAAATTTCTTGGAACAGTGTGGTGATATTGGCTTCTTCCCAGGCAGTAGAAGTTCTCATCTTACAATCTGATTTCTAATAAGCAAGATTGATTTAGTTGGATTGATTGCAAACAAGTTGAACATATATCCATTAATAGTAACCCAAGCTCCATCCATAACCTTAACCATTTATTCAATTATTTGTAATAGTTGGCTTGAATTTGCAATTTTGAGGCCACATTGACCATTTATGTAGCCACAGAAAATAATAATATATAGCCACAGAAAAGGTCCAAACTATCTTGTATGATGAGGTAACTGTGTGGTCTATCACAACAACCCTGTAGGTAAAGCGCTCTACACAAAACTCTATACCACCATCGCAGTAGCACCAGTTAATGAATGTGGAAATGAAACTGAATAATTGGACTAATGTTGAACTAATGTGGAAGAAAAAGTGAATGCAGAGATGAATATAAATAGAGTGTACAATCTGAAGGCAAGTGCACCTGTGAAAATTGTTATCTTTTTTTTTTTTTTAATTATAGATGCATAAAATTATTGTGTCTATTTTATTTTGTATATTTATATCTTTTGGCTATATTGTTCAGATCATCATTCAAAAACAGCCTAGCTGAGATGAGCTTAGGCATCTTTGCACAGAAAGGTCCTCCACAAGTGAGATTATTGGACCACCATCTGAACACTTTCCCACTATCTGGCTCTTTGAACACACATAAATCAAATGGGATACTTTCACTGAGAATCCATTATTCATGGTATCTGGATGTGGGCAATGAGTCCAGAGGATGTGGTATTGCGGTGTCCTGTTCAATTGCTAAAGCCAGAATAGAAAAGAAAGGACTGTGCATAATGTGTCTATGGCCTGTCAGATAAAAAAAAGAAAGAAATGCAAAGTAGGGTTTATGCTGATAAAAGGACCTGAAAAGCTGCAGGGGGAAAACATTCCAGGAAGACTTACACTGGAACTTAAGGGAGGCACTTTTTAAAAGAACCACCCGTGCTGAGATGCTTAGGATGAATGACTGAATGCATAATTTTCTGGGAAGGAAATGAGCTCCTCATCTGCAGTTATTTACCCTATAATTCCAGAGTTTCAGAAAGCTAACTCACATACTGAAGTACCACAGGAAAATGCCTGGGAACATATTTATTCATAATTCTGAATGAAAGCTGTTTGGAAAATAGAGATATATGCATATAGAGAAATGTCATAAATAACAAGTCTTCAATCCTGAGCTTTAACAGTGCAGATTTACAAGGCACAGAATACTGATCCAGTAACTGTAGGTGTGTCTGTTGTTGATTTAAGCAGGACTGTCAAAGGATTGGCACAGGAGCAGCGAGTTAAGAGTAATAATTAATTAGACTAAAGAGATTTCTGTGCTGAGTGTAGGAACTCAGAAAGCTTCGGAAATCCAGCCTCCCCCTGTATAATTCACTTACTCTTCCCACACTTTCCTTCTGCCAGTTAGTACAAGCTTGGAACTTTTCTTCCAAATGGTTTCACACTTGATTCCAGTAACTCAAGCATACTTCATGTGTAGAGTGAAACACCCCACGCACTTATGTAGTATGGGCCAAAAGTACATTAGTAGCAAATACTGTAATATGTCTAAAACAACAACAATAGCAACAACAAAAAAGGTGAATGCGCAGTTATACCCACATAAACTATTTTCACACACCATTATTGTCTATAGTAAACATTTTGAGACTAAAAACCACAAGAAAAGAAGCAGGAATTTGTGAATAATTATTAATCATTCATTAAAAGGCAACTTTTGACAACACTTCTCCTTAGATCTGTTGTCTCTCATGCAAAGTGTCATGACATCATGTCCTTTTGGGGCATTTCCTAATCAATCTGTCTGGGGCACTGAGAGAAAAACAGTAACAATGATAATAATCATATCTTCTGGCATAAGGAATGCTGCCTGAGGGCCACCGAATCAATAAACTGTCGCAACTTACAACAGGGCAAAGACAGCTAGGCAGAGACACATGAGAATTATAAGCCAAGATTCAGCGCTCTGTCATTAGTTGTCCAGAAATTAGATTTACTAAGGAGACTAAGAATGCAGGCTGTCAGGTTACCGACATCTGTAACAAAAACTAGCCTATACTATACATTAGGAGATTTGGCTGTGTGGATTCACAAAATTCAACAGGTTTATATTTCTTTTCACTGTTATGTTTGAAATGATAAAAGAATTCATAACAAAAGACAAAGAACAAAAACCTGTACATTTAAAAATAAAGCAAAACTAGCCTTCTCTCCATTCAGTTAATTGAAGCTTTCTAACTTATCTACTTAAAAAATCAATAATAATCTCATTCATTAAATCATAAGTTCATCTTCAGGTAACCATTTTGGTGGATCTGGAGCCTATCCCAGGAACAGTATGTGAGAGGCTAATGGGATGCCTGTCTGAAAATTATTTTCTTTATTAAAATGTGTAATATGATGAGGATTTCTACTTTTATGTAGCTTGCCGCATTCAAAAATATCTTCAATTTGAAGTTTAGCTTGACGTATAAAATTTGTGTCATCAAAAAATTGTCATGGAGGAAGATTAATCTCAAGATGCCTTTGCTCACACCATCATGTTTATGTTATAAACAAGGACTAAATACAGCTTGCCAATGAGTTATTTATTTTCCTCTTGGTGACATGGCAACTACCGTAAGACTACTCACAGAGTAAAACTCACATTGTATCCTCCAGAATGACTTTCACATTTCAGTTATCGATGTAATGGTACTTACACTTGCACTTGCCTTAAACAAGTAATCAAATACAAAGAACAACAAATGAGAAAAATGCAAAAGGAAAATTTAATGTACAAGAAACTTTACTGGAATGTCTGGCAAAGGGAAATGCATTGTAGTGATTATTGTGTGTTTGATCTTGTCCGTGTTCCAAAGTCAACTAAGCATATGGTCTCATGAAACACCACAAGTGTAGACAGAACACAGTGATGATGGATGCTGCTGACTTGCCATTGACAGAGGGCATGTATGGGCAGAGCACTGATTTCACAAGAAATGCCTTAAGTGTGCTGTATTTAAGTCCATGAGTAGGGGTATTATGGGTAACAGCCGACCTAATTACTGTCACTCTGTATGTCAGCACAAATAAACTAATGAATTATATCTGAAGAGAATGTAATCACATTACAGTTTTTGAGAACTGTGGAATATATCTGATATTTTGTATTATATTTTTGTTGCCGCCTTACAGTTCCAGGGTCCTAGTTCGATCTTGAGATTGGGTTACTGTCTGTTGTCCCTGTGTCCATGTGGGTTTCCCTTCTGTTTCTCCAGTTTCTTCCAACGTCTCAATAACATGCTGGTGGGTGGATTGTCTATGCTAAAGTGTGGATGTGGATAAGTGTGTGAATGTGTGTGGGCATGGTACCCAGTGATGAACTAGTGTCCACAGTGTATTCATACACTTGTATGAAGTGTATGACATCATTACTGCTTCATTTACGATACAGCAAACAGGAATAACTCCACCCAATAACTCCCTGCACCCAGTGTTCCTGGGATAGGCTCTGGATCCACCACAACCCTGATCAGAATAAAGCGGTTACCAAAGATGAATGAATTTATGTTTTGTTTTTTTGGGTTTTTTTACCACTTAGTCTGAAAAATGTCTGCTGTAAGCAATACTGGGGTTTGAAAATAATTAGTTATTACTTACATGTGTGCTTTGTTTGGCTGCTGTAATGACAGTTTCACTCACAGGATCAGTGAAGTGTATACAATATGTGTGTAATTATTAATCCATCTATCTGTCGGTCTATGTGGAGAACTGAACTGTGGTTGATTTGCAAGCACAAAGCACAACGACCTTGATGCACTGAAATGGCTCCGTTAGCAGGTATCGAAACGCTAAAGCATTGTGAAAAAATTCAACCAGACTATACATTTATGAGCAGATCTTAACACTTATGCAAACTGTTTCCCACTATTCTTGTTGTTCATTTTGGGAGATTTATGAGATGGAGACATCGAAGAACCAGATCATACCAGCTCCTGTGTGTTAATGTTTGTTCTGCTCAAAGCAGCTCCTTTCTCGGCACAGACATCGCTTTCCACTGATCTCATGTTAATTGTATCCTGGCCTCCACCAGTCCTGAAAAAAGGCAAAGTCATCATACTGTTTACATCATCAGTAAGCTCCTGGGCCATTCATTCCAGCGTTAGTCATTTAATTTGCAATGGTGAGGAAGTGTTGCTTATAGCCAATTGTCTGTACTATTCAAGTTGATTCATCACGGTATCAACTCAGAGGCCTCCTACTCATGAACACTTACTCACTTCATCTACATTTCACACTATCAGATATGCTCAACTCTCAGTACATAACAATTTTATGTCCCTCTGAACCATTTCAGGACTTTATAGAAATACAGTTGTAACATAAAAATATAATGTACATAATTTTTGCCATAGTGGTTGCTGGGAGTAGAAATACAAGATAGGGACCATCTACATATTTTGTTTTATTTCATCTTACTACTCTAGGGAGAAAAATACCCATAACATATCTTGGCAATATGACTCTTAACCATGTTTTTTTTGTTTGCTTGTTTGTTTTTTTGTTTGTTTTCAGGTTTAGATAAATTAAGCCAAGCACTTCAAAATCATTTTACCTGGGTCATTTTGACATGATCAGTACTTAAGGGTTAAATCACAATACAGTGCATCACTCATATAGTAAAAGTACTGAATTATTTAACAAACAACTTATATCTGCACAGATCAGAAATATAGCCCAGTGCTTTCAATTTAGCAGAAGGTTTTTATTTATTTATTTATTTATTTATTTATCTATCTATTTATTTATTTATTATTTATTTGAAAACTGTGGACAACACTGCCACCACATGGCTCAGAACTCTGAAGGGGACTCAACTGACTTGTAGTTTATCTTATACCGCCCTCTGTTGTTTAAAACAAGTATAATCAGTGCCAGTTAAAGAAGTTTTTTTGACAACATCCACGAAATCTAGGTGTATACTGTTAAATAATGTAGTACGAGGTGCATATAGGTGTAATTCTTTGATTATATAAATAAACGGGGGAAACAAATATACAATTCAAATATAGAATGTTTCATTAAAGTCATTTCAAATGTTATGTTGGACAGCTCGAAATAGCTCGGCTTCAGAACTGTAAATGTTGACTGACACTCAGTTGAGAATTATGCAAAAAGCTCGTATCTGACTGTATAACCATGTAGAATAATGCATTTAGTTTCAGTATCTATATCTTTTACAGCTGAATTTTTGATCACCTTTGGAGTAATAGAATATTACCCCATAATTACTGCATCGTGTAAGATAAAACAAACAGAAATAACTCAAAAAACAAGTAACTCGGTTTCCAAAAGCTGTGCTCCAGGTGAGGCTCGAACTCACAACCTCGGCATTGCTCTGCATTGTACTGCTGTATAAGTACCGCGCGCTAACCGATTGCGCCACTGGAGCTCCGTCCATTTAGTCTTCCTGCACGTCTTATAGCGTTAGTACAACTATAACTGCAGTATAACTGCATATTTTTGTTCAGTATATTAGCACTATATGAATCTTGGATGCTTTATATAACCGACCCAGGCTACACAATACTGAAATCAGCTGCTTTATTAACTAGGTCAGCTAACTAACCGCTAGATTCGTGTTGAGCAAATAGCGCTCTTCTCTACGCAATTAACGTAAACCGGCGCTTTATCTAGCTTGGATGCTGACAAAATCAATTTGATCTCACGACCTTTCCACAATAAAAGGCAAACGCTTAATTTAATAGATGAGTAAGTAAACCAAAATACAAGGAAGTTGAACTAAATGGCTAAGAGGACTATTTTGAATCTACACAACTAGCTGCTAATACCGCAGAGGTAGACAGTCCATAATAAAAGCTACTTTTTGGTTGCAGCACGGAGTATTTTCCTCCTGCGCGAAATGAACTCTAATAAAGAAGTTTTCTGTTGCGGTTTTACTTTTACTTTACGTGTGGATGTTATGGAAGGCCACCAGGGCCAATGGGTGCAGAAATGGGTACCTAATTACTTCCGGTGTCATGAAAATACTTGGCACGGTGAGACGGCCCATAAAAAAATACACAAAAACTTCTTACTATCAAACACGCCTAGTTTGATCATTTACCCACAGCAGTTAGCGTGATGTTGTTAACCCACGTATTAGCAAACATGGCTAATGTTATTATATACGAAAAACAAAAAAAAAATTCGGTATGTGTGTGAATTGCACTCCCCTTTGCACATTATGTATGGAAGCCCGTTAACGCCACAGTTGAGTAAAAAATATGATGAAAATATGTGTCATAATAATGAGAATCTTTCTCAAAATTATGTCTTAATATCTCATAATAATGAGAAACGTTTGTGAAATAAGGATTTAGCATCTCAAAATAATGAGAAACTTGCAATGCAATATGCAATAATGACTTAATCAACAAATGCGCAATGTGTGCAGGCAGGCAAGCGAGACCAGCATGTGCATTGCAAATGCAGAACGGCTGCATTGTTTTGAAAGTAAGTATGCTGGTATAACAACAGCTGAAATCTTTTGAAAGTAAAAAATGGTAGCATAGTAATGCTTGGAGCTAATGTTTGCGTCGTTTAAAGATGCGGTTGCGTGAACACAAGCTCCAGAATGTGATTCACTAATGGCTTCTACACACTACACAACTTTTGTCGACTTTTACAAGACGTCGGGTTGTGGTACCATTCATTATATATATATATATATATATATATATATATATATATATATATATATATATATATATATATATATATATATATATATATATATTACCATTCATGTCTGTCTTGTAATGGAAGTTGTAGAGTTTTCAAATTACAAGAGCAATCGGCAACAGAGGTGAACACATTGCAAAACACTTCACTATTGATGAATCCTGGACTCCAAATTACACGCAAGAAGTGATACAAGATTTGCACAAGATTGTTTATAAAAGTATATATAAAACGCTCCATATAGCACTAAAAGCAAAATACATAGTTATGAAGTCTGTATGTTTTTATAGAAAAATGAAAAGCATTAAATGGGCAGTGGTATAACAGTGGTTAAGACATTGATATACTAATCATAATATAACTGCTGGCCCGCTAGGTAATATCGTAACTCTTTGATGGCCCACTTTATCGCCAAGGCTTCCCGCTCTACCGCTGCGTACCTCTTTTCAGTGGGTGTCAGTTTCCGGCTGATGTAGAGGACCGGGTGCTCTTCTCCGTCGAAGGTTTGGGAGACATTTCTTGGGGTTGGCTGTCAGTCCAGCTTTCTGGAGCCCCCTCAGGACCTCCCCCAGATGGAACAGGTGGTCCGACCAGGTGGAGGAATGGATGAAGACATCGTCCAAGTAGACTGCTGCGAAGCTGCGGTGGGGTCGTAGGATGATGCCCATCAGCCGTTGGAAGGTGGCCGGTGCCTCGTGTAGGCCAAAGGGGAGGACCCGGTACTGCCAGTGGCCTGTGGAGGTGCTAAAGGCCATCTTGGGCCTGGCGTTGGGTGCAAGGGCAACTTGCCAATACCCCTTTGTGAGGTCTAGGTTAGATATGAAGCGGGCCCTCCCCAGTCGCTGCACAAGGTCGTCCACTCGGGGGAGGGGGTAACTATCAAAGTCTGATACCTGGTTCAGCCTCCGGAAGTCGTTACAGAGTCGCATACTTCTGTCGGGTTTCGGTATGACAACGATGGGACTGGACCAGGGGCTGGTTGACTCCTCGATAATCCCCGCCCTTAGCATTCGCTCCACCTCCTCCTCGATGGTAGAAACTATCGGAGCTGGTTCCACCCACTTCTTCAACAGGTTTACATGATATAGCTTCCCGTCCGTACGTTTACCAGGCTGTTGCAGGCGGTAGTTGACGGCCCCCCGTCGCTCAAGGACTGTATAAGGGCCCTGCCACCGGGCCAGGAACTTGCAGGCGCTACTAGGCACTAGGAGAAGGACCTGGTCCCCCGGGTGGAACTCCCAGGGCTGCGCCGGGCGGTTATACACCCGCTGCTGTTCCTCCTGCACGGCGCGCATATGCTCCTGCACTATTGGCGCCACTCGGTCAAACCTCTCTTGCATCTCCTGCACGTACTCAATGACCGAGCGGAACGGGGATGGCTGTTCCTCCCAGACTTCGTGGGCGACATCCGGCAGTCCTCGCGGCACATGCCCAAACAGGAGCTCAAACGGGGTGAAGCCTGTGGACGCCTGGGGGCACTCCCGGATGGCGAAGAGTACATAGGGAAGGAGGAGGTCCCAGTTCCTCCCCTCCTCGTCTACCACCTGCTGTAGCATCCGTTTAAGCGTCTGATTAAAGCGCTCTATGAGTCCGTCGGTGTGCGGGTGGTAGACAGACGTCTTCAGGTGCTTCGACTGCAACAGCCGACACAGATCCGTCATTAATTTTGACACAAATGGCGTACCTTGGTCGGTCAAGATGTCCTTGGGTATGCCCACCCGGCTGAAGAGGAGTACCAGCTCCCTAGCGATGTTGGGGAAAGTGGCCTTGCATAGCAGCACCGCCTCAGGATACCGGGTGGCATAGTCCACAACAACGAGGATATATTTATGTCCCCACGCAGACTTGGGAAGAGGGCCCACCAGGTCCATACCAACCCGTTCAAAAGGGACGCCTATGATGGGTAGCGGGATGAGGTGCACCGGCGGGGGCTTCCGGGGAAAGGGCACTGAGGGCATTGTTGGCAGAACCCCTGGACCTCGGCATCCATCCCGGGCCACACGAAGCGGTCCCTCAGCTTCTCCAGAGTGTTCCGCGTCCCTAGGTGGCCTCTGATCGGATGGGCATGGGCCAGGTGCATTACCAGGTTAGTCCTTGTCCACGGTACCACCAGGAGGTCCTCCTGCTCTCCTCGGCGGCAGGCCCATTGGTAGAGGAGGCCCCCTTTTACGAGGAAGTACGAGGTGGGGAGCCTCAGGTCGGGGCTCTGGTTGACCCCCTCTATCCCGTGCACTTGTGCCCAGCAGTGTTTCAGGTGGTCGTCCTCCTTCTGCTCCTGACCAAACTTCCCTTCTCGGTTCACCTGTTGAAACACAGAGGACACCAGATTAGTCAGTAGAGGGGACTCACCTACAGTTGCGGCATCTCCGGCGTCTTAGGCCAGGCAGACTGCCCGGCTCCGGGTCCTCTGGGTCCGTCGCGGCGGCTTCTTTGCCTCGGTAGCAGGGCCCGTCGGGAAGCCCGGCCAGTCTCTTCCTAGGAGTAACGGCACCGGAAGGGTGGGGATCATGCCCACATGGAGGGGCCAGGTCCCAGCTGCACTCCTAATCCGCACCTCGAATGCCGGGATCTCCCAGGTCTCCCCATGGATGCAGGTGATGGCGAGTACTACCTCCGGTTGATGCACATTGGGGAGAACGGTTGGTCGGGCGAGCGTCACCGTACTCCCGGTGTCCAGTAGGGCGGTGACTGGTCTCGACGGGCATGGGCTCCTCGGCGGGGGTCACCCGGCTAGGTGACCTCCGGCGGGTCCTCCATGGCCCAGGGGGGCATTGACAGTCTGGCTGGGGCCCTGAGGCCGGGTAGGGCTGAGGGTCGCTGGTTCCCCTGGCTAAACTTGAGCATGTCAATTGTGCACTCTAGAGTGGTCAGGAGCGCCTGGGGTGATTCTGGAGCCTGTACCCCTACGGCCTGTCGCTCTAGGCGGGGTAATGCCCTCAGGAACCGGTCCGTCGCCACCTTCTCTGTGAACTCCATGGCTGTATACTGGTCCGGCCGGAGCCACCGCTTAGTGAGCCGGATAAGGGAGTTTAATTGTCCGCGTGCTGGTAGGCCCAGCGATGGAACTCCGTCGCCGCCTGGTAAGTGGTGCAGCCATACCACGCCAGGACCCCCTCTTTTTTTTTTTTTTTTTTTTTTTTTTTTTTTTTTTTTTTTTTTTTTTTTTCCATCCGTTAGGCAATCGCGGCGCCTCCCAGGCTTTTAGTAAGCTGTCCTCCCATGTTCAAATAATTATCGGCTAGCGCGGTCCTCTTCGGGGACCCCGGGGGGGGAATATTTTTAAAGGTTTAGAAGAGGGCCGCGGCCTTTTTGGGGGGGGAGGGGAGGGTGGCAGTAGGTGGCGGAGCTCGCATCCCGGGTCTGGGAGGGGCGTGGAGGCTGCAGCAAGTTGCTGTGTGATGGCCTGTTGCTGGATGCTGGCCTCCAGCAAGTGTTTTAGAGTTTGCTCCATTGACTTCTCTCTCCCTTTGAGTGGGGTTTTTTTTTTTTTGGGGCTGTGCTATGCCCGCATACTCCACCAGTGTAGCGGGAGTAGCCCTGGGAAGGCGTAGCACAAACACGCGGGAAGCTGGTTGTGGTGAAAGAAAGTGAAATTTTTTTTTCGGTCCTTTGGAAGTAGTGTGTGTGGCTATGTGTGTATGTGTGGCTGAGTGAGGGAAACCCGGCAGGGGCAGGGCTGGTGTAGCGGCGTCCTCAGGGGCATGTCAGGATTCCCAGAAGAAGCTGGGAAGGAGAAGATTCCTGTGCCGGTTCTCAGCGTCACCACTTGTCTCGTCTGCCGTCGTCCTCGTCTGGGTCGGTGCCTTCTAGGAGAGGAGAGGAGAGGAGAGAGAGAGAGAGATTAATGGAGCCCCTGTACCGTGGTTGCGGTGGGAATACCTCGTCTTGCTACTTGGTGCATACGTAGCCGTGTCGGTCTTCGTCTTTCCTCGGGTGGAAGGGCGTCCTTTTATTTTCTCCTTCCGGGGCTGGAGTGGTGAACATCTCGCTCCAGGTTCACCAATCAGCCGCCATCGAGGAGTGGGTGGCTCCACCCCGCCGTGACGGCCCTTCCGGTTAGTGTTGGTGTGGCAGTCGGGGAAGGAGCGATTCTCTTAGCCTGCGCGTCAGGTGTCGGTCCGCCGCGACATATTCCCTCTAAATACTTATCATTCATATTTAATACAGTACTAAAACTTACTCTCTCGTTCTGCATTGTCCACAAAACATGCCTAAATAGTGCTGGCTTCCTCTATTCCCAGCTTAAACAGTGGATAAGAAATTGCGCTACTGATCAGAATGTGAGTTTAAACCCCAGCACTGCTGAGCCACCAGTGTTGGGCCCTTAAGCAAGACCCTTATCGCTCAACTGCTCAGATGTATAAATGAAGAAGAAGAAAAAAAGGTAAGTTGCTCTGGATAAATGCTGTAAATTTATTTATTTAATTTTACTTTATACCCCTGGACGTAAAAGGAGTGATGTAACAACAGCTATATTTAACAAAGATATTTTCTTTGCATAAACCTGTTTTGTGTTTGAAAATGTTTGATATCCATGAGAGCAGAGTGTTTTTGTGAATTTTTAAACAAAAGATCAAAAGGTTAAACAATATAGATAATTTTTAACAGCCTTCTTTGCTCATATTTACTAAGGGTGCCAAAATTAAAAAAAACAAACAATAAGAATAAGATAGACAGACGACATAAGATAGACAGACGTAAAGGCAAACCAACAAGGTAATCCAAAGCTTAAATAATAAAATAACATTTAAAACAACTCAAGAAAATGAAAAGTCATAATCAAATCATCCCCCTAAGGACTAATTAATTGTTTTCATTACATTAATTTTTTATTAAAGTATATGTGTTACTTTGACCAAGTGTCAAAAGTCTTGAATGGTTTCTACAACAGCCACAAGTGACAGCCAGGATAAAAACCAACTTCCAAAGGTCTGAGTTCAAGGTTTATGTGTGTACTATTAGTTAACCAGTGAATGGTAAACAATGATTTCACTGAAGCACAACCTTGTACCCACAGACATGGTCTGTGCTCCTCCCCACCCACTTTGTCTCTTTCAACAGGTAGAACATTAATGGAAGAAGAGTAAATACACAGCATGATATAAGTACTCAAAATTGCTGCTGCCATATCGCTATAGCCTAAATCAATAAGAAAAATGACAAACAAGTCTTTTCATATCAACGTAGACAAGTGGATTAAGGAGAATGAGGCTTATTTCTTGCCACCTGTCTGCAACAAATTAATGTAAGTAGATTAGATAATAGTTATGCAATTTAACATTATTATGCAAATATTATCTACACTGAACTCAGTAAGTAAACTGTTATTTTCAGGTTCTTCTATCAATTAAATATCATGTTTGTTGGTGGTCCAAACATAAGGAAGGATTACCACATAGAGGAGGGTGAAGAGGTGAAGTATGACTATGCAATGAATTAAGGCTCCAAATCTCCCTTACTAATTATTTGATTTTTGCTCCATTTTGGTGAAGTAGTTTTGATTGTACAGTGATATACAACATTTGTAATCAGTGGACCGCATAACTTCATTCAGGAATTGCCCAGCTCAAGGAGAAACATCTATAAAATCAAAAGATCTTGAGTAGCTCCTAAAGTGCAATCCCCTTCTTATGCTCAACTCTCTCAATCACATAGCAAATAATAACTTAGTTATTATAAAGTGTATTAAACATTAACCAATTTGTAAAATTTTGAAAAGTCATTCAACCCACTCAATAATAACTATAACAATGCTTATAGTTGATCCTAACATCTAAAATGAACAGTTTATCTATCCTTACATTCCTGTACATTTAATTTATAATAGTTTTAGTGTGATGGCCTTCAAATACACATGCTACTAAAAATGGCCCACATTTGTAACTTATAAAATATCTTCCTTCCTGCTTTCTCATTGCCCATGTTTAATGCTAAATCTTTCTGGATTAGAAGAGTCTAATGCCAATGTAGCAGATGTAACCATGATTGTCATGAGTTAAATATTGTATGTTAACATTCATGAGCCAGACTCACAAAGCATAGAGGTTTTGGACCCTCCTGATAACAGTAGTCTTTCACAATAAGGACAAAGTCCTTTAGTCTTTCTGCAAGTATGAACCACTAGCATTTTTTATTGTTGTTGTTTGGCTATGTTCACACTTCATACACTGTGTATTATTTAAGAGTAAGAAAAGAAATTCAAAAAGAAAACAAAATTGTAGTTTCCTTTAGAAAATGTTTAGAGAATGTTAACTTTGCATTCATTACATGGGTATGAAATCCAATCAATTACAATTAGTCATCTGATTTTATTTTATTTTAATTGTTTTCAGTACACAAACCCCAGTTCATTAAAATCATTGGCAAATTAACCAACGAGTTAAACAGGTTATGTTAAAACAAAAATACTAACATTTGTTGTGCTGAAGCTTGTGCACCAAAGCACTGGTGTGGTCAGTAGAGGTCAGTGCATTCCTAAATACAGAGACACTAAATTAGTAAATGGTGTGCCTAGATGGTAAACACAACACTACATATAGTGTTAGAGTTAGAGATAATTTTCTGGTGAAAATTTGTTACTGATTCAATTTTATTTTTGATAATAATTTGCCTGGACTTAAATTTATAGGTTGAACTCAAATAGCTCAGATGGTATGAAACAACTGTCACACTGGTGTTTTTATACTAACCTCGAACTGCTTGTTTCAGCTATTTTACCAGATCCGGGGAGACATGGTCTTGAAAGTGATAGAGAATGGAAAACACAAAGATGTGCATATCCGTGAAGGAGAGGTAGGAATCATGACTTGGTGCTGATTGAAGTGTCAGAGTCCTTTGCTTTCCCTGCTGTGGCTCTGATACTGATGGTAGCCAGTTCTTTGTTTCTTTCCACTTCTCAGCATATCACTGAGTTTTTGGATGCATTCAACTGTCTAAATATGCTATATGTTCTGGCCCTAAATTTTTTCCCAGATGTTTTTGCTGCCTGCACGAATCCCCCACTCTCCTCAGAGGCAGGCCAACACAGTGGGACTAGTGGTCGAGCGGAGACGACTGCACTCAGAGACTGACTGTCTCCGGTAACTTACAATGAATATAAAAATCTACAGACCCCTGTTAAAATGGCAGGTTTTTGTGATGTAAATATATTAAACCAGTATAAATCATGTCAGAACTTTTTCAATCCTCATTGTGAAATTACAGCATATAAAAAATAAGTGTAGACTTTTGATTTCTATTGTAGATAGATACTAATAAAACTATATCACATGTACTGCTTTAATATTATCAACTGGTCCTGAAGGAATAGTCTGTATTAAGGCATATATAATCAATGGGTAATTAAATTGTGTAAAAAAAAAAAAATAAAATAGACACCACAATTTACAAAATACAGAGAATATACAGATTTAATGTAGCCTAATAAAACTTATCTGTAATGTACTGTTACATTACAAATAATCATTATCAATTGTGTAAAATCTTAGACTCTGATAATAATAAATAAATAAATAAAAATTCACAATAGAATTTTTGGACCATACCATGCACATGAAACAATGCCACAATCAGAATCACTTATCTATGGCCGCTTTTTGACAAAGAACAAGTGATTTCACAAATATTCTTAGCTATGCCAGTGCCAAAAATGTGTAGTCACTCATTTCCAAACACAGCCAGAAATATCACAAAATATTTGCAGATGTATATATTTAAAATTATTTTTCCAGCAGGTTGTTTTTTATTCCAGGTACTATGTGGATAATAGCACAGACATCCTGTTTGAGCGCTGGTTTTACTGTGAGAACCTGGGCACTCAGCTAGTTCCAGTGATTCAGGAGTAAGTCTTTGTTATAAGTCTAAAAAATGCTCTCTGGGTACACAGCCTATACAGACAAATTTTGTTTTTTCTGGCAGGTTTATGGCATCGAAGCAGCATAAGACTGGAAAACCTGACCCAGGTAACTGCTTTTTGTCCTCTGCACCAGTTGTTAGACTTTCAGGTGTGTTTTATATGAACAGTGCCCTTAATTATTACTGGTACATTGAAGTCAAAGTGTATTGTAAGTACGTGTGGCATTTCAAAATGTTCAGATCCCTTCTCTTTTCGCTCATTTTGTTCTATTAATTCTTCTTTTAAAAAAATTAAAAGCTTTCACAAAGTTTTGCAAATTTGCAATAAAAAACCTATCAATTAAAAATAACTATCACATTTGCACAAGTATTCAGACCTTTCAATCAGTGATCTGTTAAATGATATTGACAGCAAACACATCTGTAAGTGTTTTTGGATTTGGTGCTACAAGTTTGGCTTACGTGATTTTTTTTTACATGAAGGATTTTTGTTTTTGCAGAATCTCTCAAGCGCCGTTAAGTTTTTTTGGGGGACTGTCACTATACTCTATTTTCATCTCTCTCCAGAGATGTTCAATCAGGTTAATCTCTAGGTTGTGGCTAGTTCACTCTTGTCCCGAAAACACTCCTATATTGTCTTGATTGAGTGTTTTGGGTCATTGTTGAAAAGCAAACCTTCCCCAGCCTCATACCAGGCTTTCCTGAGCAGGCTTTCCTCAAGAATGCTTCTGTAGTTTTCTCCCTTCATTTTGTCTCTCAGTCCCCACAGCGTGATGCAGCTACCACTGTGCTTCATGGTAGAGATGGAACTGGTCAGATGATAAACACTGAGTGGGTTTCTTCAAGTGTAATAGTTGACCTTCAGGCCAAAATGTGCAATCTGGTTTCATCATGCTATAAAATTTTGTTTCTCATGGTCTGAGAGTCCTTTGTACTCCAAATGGTGATGTGCTGCAGAATTGGTTGACCCTTTGAAAGGTTTTCCAATATTCACACAAGACTTCTGGAGTCCAGTCTCAGTGATCCTTTGGTGACCTCTCTATCTAAAGCACTTCTCATTTGTTTGCTTGGTTTGGCTATGCAACCAGCTCTTGAAAGAAACACCGTTGTTTCAAACTTCTTCCATTTAAGCATTATGAAAGGCACTGTTCTCTTCTGAAACTTCAAAGCTAAATAAATGTTTCCCCTTACAGAGAGCTTTGCTTTACACAGCTCTTTTTTTTAGTAATCATTCCCTCATTGCAACTTATAGGGTGTAATTATAGTTTGTGCAAAAAAGGTTACTATCCCAATACTTAAGTGTAATGTATATAAAGTATATTGTATGTTTTTGTACATTTATAACAATAAGTTGACAACACATTCACTGGCATGAATGTTTGTAGCTGAACCAATCAAGCCACCACCTTACCTACTCAACACAATGAATGTGATGACCCCGTTCTGCTTCAAAGACTGGGTGGAGAAGCAGAAGCCTGCACTGGTCAGCGGACGACCTCTGGACATGTTTGGAACTCAGTTTGAGACTGAGGTAAGAAGGAAAACAGTATGATCTAGTACAAGCTCCCCAGTTGTCCATATGGACAAGTGACATTAATACCACACAAATGTAACCTGTGGAAGTGCAATGTGTGTACACCTGAAACCCTATTACAGGGACAAACAACATACATCTGAGGGTCAAATAATCAGCTTAACTTTTCCAGTCAGGGAAAATCAAATGTAAGTGAACAATCAGAATGTCTAGATGCAAGCTATTGGATGATTGAGCTGATTTGAGGGTATTGACACAGGTGGTAGTGAAAGACAGGTCCGTCTTGGAAATTCTTTCAGAAAGCAAGTTTGGCGCATGGCCAGCTAATGCCTAATTTCTATACTTGTTAATGGTTTCCTATTGTAAAAATGTAATACAATTTATATTTTGGAATACATTTACAACATATTAAATTTTTATGAGGGATTTTAAAATCTTACAATATTAATTCTGTGGATTGTGTTCCATCTGTATGTTTGGATGTATCGTTCTCATTTTACTTAAATAAGTATTAAAAAACAAGTGAGTTTTCACAGTTGTTGTCTTACCTTTCATCAGGTCAGTTTCAAGGAATGCACAATGATCTTAAAGAGAAATATTGTTAAGAGGCTGGTTGATAGAATCATGCTGGAAAAATTGGCAATCACATCATCCATGACTATTTGTTTTTCAGGTTATGCTATTTGGTCCTGGAGAATCAGAGACATCTAAAAGAGCCTCGGATGGATGGATCTGGCAGCTAGTATATTTCTCAAATGAATTTATTTCCTTAATTTGTGTATGTTCACTGACAAGTGGTCTAGCATATTTATTTATTTTATTGCCACTCATTGTAGGAGGGATCCTCAAGTGTCTCTATGAATGGCCAAGACTACAATCTATCAGTGGGGGACTGTCTTTTGGTACTTGCACTGACAGAGTAAGTGGCTATAATGCAGTTAGCAATAGCATTTAATTTTTTTTTTTGGGGGGGGGGAATATGTATGTATGTCATGTGTTACATAAACAACCAGTAAAGACTAAACCTAAGTGTGTGTGTGTGTGTGTTTGCGTGCGTGCGTGTGTGTGTGTGTGTGTGTGTGTGTGTGTGTGTGTTTGTGTGTGTATGTGTCTATGTGTACGTGTGTCTGTTTCTCCTTAGGTATCACTGGCAGAGGGCTGAGAATTGTGTTGCTTTGTATGTTGTTCAAAATCCAGAGAGGAAGAGGCCTTTCTAGGTAGTGGCAGAAAATTATTTGTTTGTGATCTGCCTTAATATTAAGTGCTTCTATAAAGTCCTGTGGTTTATACAGTGGATGACTGTACAATTATATTTGAAGAAAAATATATTGGATTTCATTTTAAAGTATCATTGAGTACTAGAAGGCTTTTACTTATATCATACTATTTCAGTAATATTCAGTAATAATTCAGAAAATAAGCAGAATTATTTGCATTCTTTGATATTATTAAAATATAATCTAATATACAATTTAATATAGCTAATTACTAATATAATAATTTTACAGTTGATACGATTATAGCTTAAAAAATACAGAAGCTGTTAAAATATTACCATGCATAATAAGAGCCATATTTAAAAAATAATCGCCAGGAAAAAAAAGGCTCATGACCATACCATCCTCCACATAGTGACAAAGATGGTGAAGGAAGTAAAGGAAAACTCCAAGATCACAGTTTCAGAATTGCACAGTTTAACGGATTCTTGGAGTTACCATGTGTTACATCATAACATACCACTTCCTTACAAACAAACTGGTTGGGTTACAGGAAAATAAAAGCCCTTCCTTAGAGCAGCCCACAAATTACAGCATCTGAACTTCTCCAAGCATCAAAAATGGGAAGTAAATACAAGGAAACACATGATACCCCACTGTAAAATAATTTTGGGGGATCACTGATAATTTGGGGGTTGTTTTGCAGCTAGTATTTCCCATCTGAACCCTATTGGAAACGTGTGACAGTTTACATACACAACCATAAGAATTTGAAGGCTTTTGAAATGTAATGGAATGATGATTTTGCAGAGGGGGAAAAAACCAACAACTTATATTTGAAACATATTATGGTTAAAAAACTGCTTAAATATTAAAGTGTTACCCATTTCATGTGATTGTTTATTATAAATATTTTTATTTAAATACAATAATGTTGAATTCTCAAATCTGATTGGTCAAAAGGTAACAATTTAAAAAAAATAATTGATACGGATCTGACAGTAGTGCTGCTGGCAGAATTATGGTAAGATAATTTGATAGTGCAGAACTCAGTGTAAAATGGTGTACAGCGTATGGTCAAAAGTATGTGGACACTTGACCAATATACCATTCCCAGACATCCCAACCTGCAAAAACTAATTTCAGGGAGGTGGCTTCACTCTCTACTGCACTCCACCGACCCAGCCACATCCACACCCACACCCACACCCACCCCCACCCACACCCACAACCACCAAACATGCATGAACAAGGATATGATATTAAATTATGAGAGAACGCAACTATTTATTGAGCAATGTTTTGCAACTATTTATACACACTATTTACACAAGCTAATGCAAACAGTGTTTCTGGTATATGCAATAAATGTGACATTAAAATATGTACTTACACTGTTTCATATTATAATATACTATATTATATTACTGTATTATTCCACTCATGGAGTAATTTTTATATTCAACAACTACTTTACACATGTCTACAGGGAGTTTGGCCTCAACACCTAGACATCAATACAATAGCTGTCACGTGGCGTGACGACAGACAAGTAGGCAGGATGCAAATGCAGTACGAACGGTGATCTTTATTTATAGTGTGAGAATGCAAAACCAAAATGGAAACAAGAAACAAAACACTCTCAATAAACTAAGTATGGCTAAATATGACTATGGCTATAGCTAATGCTAAGGTTATGACATAAACGGGACATGAAACCAAGACTTGCTAAAGTCGCACTCGAGCTATACATGGCATACATACATATACTCAACGCAAGGCATTCAACACATTCAACACGAACCCCCCAAAAGGCACTCCTCTTGGAGTGCCAAGAGTCCTCCCCCTCCACCGGCGGCCCCGGACCCCCTGGCTGAATGTCCCAAGCAGTGCCAGGGAGAGCGGCGTCCTAAGCTGAACAGGGCTGCTGAGTGGCGTCCTCAGCTGAGACCTGGGACATGACTTGGACGAGAAACATGGCTTGAGCGAGAAACATGGCTCGGACGAGAAACATGGCTCAGACAAGAAACATGGCTCGGGCGAGAGACGTGACTCGAGCTCGAGACGTGGCGTGAGCTGGAGACGTGGCGTGAGCTCGAGATGTGGCTTGAGCTTGAACGAGAGACATGGCTCAGACAAGAAACATGGCTTGGGCGAGAGACGTGGCTCGAGCTTGAGACGTGGCGTGAGCTCGAGACGTGGCGTGAGCTCGAGACGTGGCTTGAGCTTGAACGAGAGACATGGCTTGAGCAAGAGACATGGCTTGAGCGAGAGACATGGCTGTGGTGTCGGGAACGTGAGGCATGGCTGTGGTGTCAGGAACGTGAGGCATGGCTGTGGTGTCGGGAACGTGAGCCGGGGCGGTGACTGGGACCTGAGCCGGGGCGGTGACCGGGACCTGAGCCGTGACAGGGACATGGACCTGGGACTGGGTCTGGACTGGGCGTCGTGAGCTTGAGACTGGGTCTGGACTTGGATGTCCTGAGCTTGAGACTGGGTCTGGACGTCCTGAGCTTGAGACTAGGTCTGGACCTGGACATCCTGAGTTTGAGACTGGGTCTGGACTGGGATGTCTTGAACTTGAGACTGAGTCTGGACTTGGACGCTGTGAGCTTGAGACTGGGTCTGGACTTGGACGTTGTGAGCTTGAGACTGGGTCTGGACTTGGATGCTGTGAGCTTGAGACTGTGTCTGGACTTGGACGTGGTGAGCTTGTAACTGGGCCTGGACTTGGACGTGGTGAGCTTGGAACTGGGTCTGGACTTGGACCTCGTGCGTTTGAGGCTTCGATTTTTCTGAGCTTTCTAGTTCCCACGTTTTGGCAGTCAACTCCTTCAGTCACTGTGGGCACTTCCGCATACTTCACACATGATGCGAGGGGGCGAAAACATGACGTCACCCCGGAAGAAGTCTGCGCGTGCGTGCCAGTGCTCAGCTCGCGCTGTTACTCCGGGAGAACCGTGACAATAGCTCCCTATAGCAGCTAGTTAAAATAATGTTAGCTATGCTAATGGATGAATGACACCTATTAAACTCACCTCAACATGTAATTTAACCCACCGTGGGAAATTAAAAATCACTGCTGCAAACAGTACAGGGTCTTTGTCCATTGTCATTGTCATTTTACCCCCATTTTGTGTGGGTACACTTTAGTGTAGTCTGGGGCAAAGTGCTTTTATTATATATTATATTTTTTTAATCAAATTTGAACACTCTGCTGTGGCTCTGCAGACACTAAACTGAACCGAACTGATGGATGAACTAGAGAGAGAGAGGTCGACTGTAAAGCCCACCTACCGAGAATACTGAAAGGTTAGTTAACACAAAGAGAGACCAATCAGGATGCGCACTGTGTCACTCTCACCAGGTCTGTCACTTGCTGTCTCTGTTTCTCCAGAGCCCATCTGCCATTAAAAATTTAACTCTCTTGCTCGCTCTAAATAAAACAGATTTCCGGGATATTGTATATAATTTGCATCAGGGAGCCGCTATTAAAATAGGGAGACTCAAGGAACTTCCGGGAGAGTTGGGATGTCTCCATTCCAAAATCATGAGTGTTAATATGGAGTTTGTCCCCGCTTTGCTGATATAACAGCCTCCTCTTTTGTGAGAAGGCTTTCCACTAGATTTTCACCCATTAACCCAAAAGTGTTTGGCACTGATGTCCCAATTCATGTGTTCAGGTTTTCCAATTCATCCCAAAGGTGCTCAGTGTGGTTGAGGTCAGTGCTCTGTGCAGGCTACTTGAGTTCTTCCACTCCAACTTTGGCATAACGTGTCTTTATAGACCTCGTTTTGTGTAGGGACAATGTGATACTGGAACAGATTTGGGCCCCTTAGTTCCAGTGAAGGGAAATTGTTGTGCTACAGCATACAATGACATCATGTACAACATATAGGTGTATCGGTCAGGTGTCTACATACTGTTGGCCACATAGTGTATCAGATGGATGACTTTGAATAGTGAAATACAATTTGCAATGAATTTGGTGTGGCAAATTAGGCAAAGTTCACCGAATTTTATTAACCTTTCAAGACTTACCATGAACTATATGATTGTCAAAGATTACTCTAGGCTTTTGGATTCCATAAGCTTCCTCAAGTCAGTCTAATTTTGCTGTTGTTTTCATAAAATTTAATTGCAGTCACAGGACTACAAAAAGAAACACTGTACCATGACTGTGACACCCAATGTGTTTTGCTAAGTTAACTAGCTTACTAGTGAGAAAAGTAGGTGGGCTAAAACAAACATTAAGGAATACAACAGATCACATATTAAATATAAAATGCGGGAGACTCCCGGAGTTTGCGGGAGAGTTGGGATGTCTGCATTATATATTATATTATATTATATTATATTATATTATATTATATTATATTATATTATATTATATTATATTATATTATATTATATTATATTATATTATATATATACAAGTCTAACCCTAGAGAAAATGTGCAAGCAAATAGGCTGAGAGTGGAAAGTGAACTTAATTAGCTGTCAGGGTAATTAATTGCAGTTTAATGAATATTATTACTGATGCAGTGTTGGTGTTTGGTTGCAGTAAGCTAGCCTGCTGTTAAAAGATTGAATGCCAGTGATTAGAACCTGCTTAGGGAGTGCAGGTGGAACCTGACTTATTTATATCCCTCTCATACTGCCACGTTATGGAATGTAATGGAGGTTAGGATGGATGCAATTGCAGATAAGAGCTTTATTAGAGTAGAGACAGGCAGTCAAATCCAAAACGTGAGAAATAAAGTTGTCAAAAGCAGGCAAGGGTCAAGCATAAATAAAAACGGGCATAAATAAAGTTAAACCAAATCAAAGAATGAGGATGAGAACAAGATCAAAACTAGAACACATGAAACGAGGAACAAACACTTGGTATATGGAAAACTCACATAATACTTTGTGTTGTGGTTAAAAATATACATAAAACAAACACGAGGGAGACCTACTATGAGTAGTATGAGTGATAGGTGGTTTTATTGCAGAGACGTAAGGTATACTATTTGTAGTATTTTAGTAACTATTGTTATACAACTTGAAGTTTGTGAGTGTGAGTTATAAAAAACATTGTGTTCATAATTATGGTAATTAAGTACATAACATGAAAATTCCTTTTAAATAATGTGGAAAATCTAGTTGGAACAACCTGATGAGTAATCACGTTAAAAAACTTTGTTTTTTAACGTGCTTACTATACAGTATATTACTATAATGTGTTTATTATACAGATCATTAAATGAGCTTTAAATGAGCTTTAATTGAAAATACATTTGATTGTAGAGGAAAAGGTGATTTCTCCAACTCAGTGTAGTTCGTGGTTGAAATTAATTTAAAGTTGTCATAACTCATAAATGATTGGTGTTTTGCAAAACTGTCTGTAAACTAGGAGAGTGTTATGTGTGGTCATTGTTTGTCTAGTATTATGGTGTTACTGTGCGTGTTATGTTCCAAGTTATGGGGGAAGGGTGGTAATCTTTGTAGCAGGGCTAATAGCACACTTCTTCTTTTCCCGATGTTCGGAAGGACTAATCATACCTACCTTAATTGTATAATGAACGAATCATACCATAATCATACCCCTGACTGTGTACAGTTCCATATTTAGATTATGTACATGGCTGGTCAGAAGCATGCTCGCCGGGGCTCCAAATCATTCTTTTAATTTTATTTTGAATTCCGTGTGATACCCTGTTTGGAAACTGAATGAAAGTGTTTTAAATTCAATGTGTTCATTATCAGGCTAAGTCACATTCCCCCGGTAAGATAAAGTTGAAATTAAACATTTGGTTTCGGAGAGCACCACACCTTCACAGCCGTATTAAATGTAAGTAAGTCAAATGAACTGACTCACTAACAAGGGCTAGAATAACCATAACTAATGTGTGTATCTGGGATTCCTATATGGGTACGTGTCTATACATTGTTAAGCAATGTACGTGTGAGTTCTCTTGGCGTGTGGTATTCATGTTGCGTAATGATGAATAATTTCTGCATATTTTTTTATTTAAATGCTGGTTATGTACAGTGATGAATAATTAGTAAGATCAGATGGCAGTAGTAGTTTGCACATTTTAAACTCTCTGTGAGGTGTTGTACGCCTGTTTCAGAAATTATATCTGAGTCCGTAACATTAGAATAAGGTGGTGATTACTTAATGTGGAATTCGGGTTTTGCAGGGAGTATGAGTATCTGGATTAGGCAGATGTGCATAATGGTTCCTTTCACTGACATGTTGTGTTGATGTGAGTTGTGAATTAGTTTAATTACCGTCTCTTTGCAACATGGCAGTTTGAAGTGATTTGTTTCTTTTCTGAACCTTAGATTTTTGAATAGAATAAAGTAGTTGTGTAAATATACACATATATATAATACGATGTGATATGGATATGTCATACAAAGTATACGAGTTGCAATATTTAAATAATACAGAGCAGTGGTGGAATGGAGCATACACTGCACAATCTGTGAAGTGAATTGACAAATCTTTGTACTGTAGCTGTGACTGAGCTGTGAAATGGAGGCTGGTGTGTGTGATCTGGGAATTATAGACCATGGCAGCCATGTTTGTGGACCGCAGTGCAGCACAGGAAATGTACTTTGTGACATGAGTAGATTTAACACTACCTTAATATGGTCAAATACAGTTTAAATGAAATGGACACATTTATAGAGGGAATCTTATGCCTTTCACAAATGGGCCCTTAGCCAAGGAAACAAATTGGTGTTTAATTGATAGAAAGTTCATAGAGGTTAAATTTTTATTTAAGACTTAAGTTAAATACATATTCGCATTATTCCTAATTAGATATATTTAAATAAAGTGAACAAAATTTAAATGTCATGTATGAAGGGTCTGAGTGATATTTTGGTACAGTTATAAGTTAATAAGGGATAGAGGGGATATGCCTGTCTATCATTTAGACTAAACACTATTGTTGTACAGAGAAAAACAATAAAAATTATTTAAAAAAATTTGCGAGATAAGAAAGACTAGTGAACTGTAAACACATGTCTAGATCTCAACCTCGTTTACTCTGTTTATTAGTTCTGTATGGGGATTATCACTTGTTAGTACAAATGGGATATGAATGTTCGGTTAGTGTACATCACAAATAGTCATAGACTAAAGTAGTTGTTTTCCTTTCTCAATATCCTTCTGGTGAAAATTCAGGAAGGGAGAAGAATGAATCTTTGCCAATTGGGTTTGTAATTTTTAAAAGACAACAGACTAGAACGCTTTTACAGATTAACTAAACATGAGAGGGGAAGACCCCTTTATGAGAGATGTTATTCCATTGATTAGAGGAGTTGAGATTACTTAAAAAAATTAAATGAGTTGATAGAGCAGCATTATTTACTTAGGGTTAGGACTCCATGTAGCAATATTTCATGATCCACTGTGTCGAAAGCCTTTAATAAATCGAGAAACAGGGAAGTGCAGAAGGTACCTTGACATTGTTTTAAGACTTTCAAAACAGCTGTGGTGGTGCTGTTTTTATGACCTTAGACTTTTTGCAAACCGATAACATGTCAACAGGTTCACTGAAAAGACAACCCTGTTGTCTAATGAAAGATTAAAAAGATGAGTTAGAGATTAAATAAAATCAGCTGCTAAGTTTAGAAATACAGACTCCACATAATCAGGGGCTTGTGATTTATCTATATCGAACAATGCGTGTGCTCTGTAAACATCTGAAGTCTCCTCATTGAATGGTTTTAATGGCTTTCTGCATTATTAAAATCAGTATACAGTGCATCACTTGAAAAATATTCACTGTTTTAATAGGTCTAGATCTGATTCATAAATTGAACATGTAATGATGAGTTTTGCACTTATGTGTTCCCAGTTGTCTGTCTCCAGTTTCCAAATTGGACAGTGATGGTGGCATCCCTCATCCTGAACTCTAACATGCCTGGCACATTATGGGCTACATAAAGTTGAATCAGGGCAAGTAATATGTACACTATAATAAGCTAAAGTGAAGTATGGTCATCCTGTGTCCGGTGAATAATATCCTTCATCCTTAGAAAAGGATAAAGGGACATGCCCACTCGGTCTAGCATTATTTCAGCAAACTGTGATAAAACTACGATAAGTTCTACAATACAACACACCCAGTAACCAATGTTTAAGGCTGGAAGAGCATGGCAGTTACACAAAAGTTGCAAAAGCAATTAACTAGTCATCCCAGTAGCTCCATTACTTATAGTATGTTGAATATAGAATATATATTTTTTATAAGATGTCCATACAATAACCCATTCCTTTACACATTTTAATATTGATCTATTGTTCAACTGTGATCAGCTCTTTTTCCAGTGATTAAATGTGAGAGCTCAAGGCCGTTACTCCCCTTAAATATTCCTAGATCAGTAGTACACCTGGGGGTGTCTCCTTCAGGGGCTGTGGGCTCCCCTGTGGTGTACTATTCTGTGGTCAGAGACTCCCTGGCACGCTCACAAGGCTGACAGGACATGATCAGGGTCATCCTCCGCCCCATAAAGCACAACAAATGTTCCTGGACATTATCAAGTATGGTCTGCAGTGGATCACTGATTGCTCTCTACATGACAAAAATCACGAGATCTGGGTGTTCTTTGGACAAGCCTGACATTGAATGAACTTATGCTCTGCACCTGCACTATGGCTGGCAAAACTACAACAAAGACTTTGTCTTACATATGACTGAGAGAGGGGGCGCCGCTGTGGGGGCCCCGGCTCGTTGGTGTGGGGCGCTTGCAGGTCAGTAGTTTATGGATTGAAAACATTGGATTTGGTGACACAAGAATTGCCAGCACGTTTGCGTGCCACGGTTGGTGATGCTCTCTTAGTGCAGATCACTGGGGAAATGGCTCTCTCACACATTGATCTTACACTTATCACACCGGGTCATTTCTATTTTGAAAGAACAGGTTATGGGTTATTATATGTGCCACCCCAAATGAAACTCCTAAACCTATTAGTGGGCCTAATACACCAGCTGTAGTGTTGTACTGCCTAATTAACTCTGTGGAGCCAGTCACTGAGAACACTCACGATTGCCTAGCCGAAATTCATATGTCCTCGAGTGTAAATGAGAAATTTTTAGATGTTCCATCTGAAAGATTTTGTGTCTGAAATTTCACAAACATTATGAGCACCCTGATCTGCCCATTTGGCTGAATTAAAAGCTATCACTACAGAGTGCAAACTGGTTAAGGGTAGAATTGCTAATATATAAATATATAGTTAAATACTGACATTATGCCCATGGAGTGTGTCATCTGTGAGGAGTTATTCAAATGCAGTGGTTTTAGAATAAAACGTTGGAACGCCACTTTAACATACCGAGCGAATAGTTAATTGTATTCAAATTGTACCTTCTGCACTTTGCACTGTATGTATTAAGGATGCCCATGGTTTTAACCAGTGTGCGAGGGGGAAGATAGAGGAATGATCTCTGTACTTACAGGCAACGGACGGTGGAGGATAATCTGAGTATGATATTTGTGCTTAAATTTTTCTTTTGACCAGAGAGGTAGTTCCTGGATCTGGCATACCATCTCAAGTTTAACGTATTTTGTGCTAATACTAAACATATTTCGGTAGATGCTCTACCTCTTGCACAAATGACCTATAGCATGCAGACTAACAGCAATATGTATCTAACACCACATGAAATGCTTACGGGTCGACCCATGTCTATGTCTGTTTCTTATGAAGGACTGCCACTGGAGTAATTGCAGATGGATCAAGAGCATATATGAGACAACTAACTGTTATGTATGAAGCTATCTATTCACAGGAACAAAGCTGGGTGCATTGTTAGGAGTGAGGCGTTACCGCCTCAACGGGGGCAGGTAGTCGAGGTGTCAGAGATGGGAGACCAGGAGCTGCGAGAGGACTGAAGCAGCAGCGGACTATGAAGCAGCAGCGGACTACAAGGCAGCAGCGGACTACAGGAACAAGTGACCCCCGAGGATTTTCAGATTTTCCCCTAGGATGTTCAAGGATCCTGAAGCTCAAGGATATGATGTTCAAGGATATGAAGCTGTCAACGGGGGGGACTGCCCTCAAGAGACATTATATAGAACTCTCAAGTCAATGGCAGACCAGGATGAGAAGACGATGTGATGAGCCATGCCCTGGGTGTAAGTGCTAACCTATCCCCAAAGGGTGGCTTTCCACAGTACGTAAAGTTCTTGAGCTGAAGACAACCAGCATACAGAGAAATACTGCCAACAGAGACTGTCAAGTTGGATTGTTATAAAATGTTTGTGATATGACTCTTGACATGTGATGTGTAACGAAGTGTGATGCACTCAGGCACGAGAATGGTGTTGTCGAGCACATAAGTGCTGCCAAGGTGGGAATTTTTCCTGACAGAAGGTCAGGTTTTCGCCCACCTCTGAATGCGAAGGTTTGGGTTGTTGTTTTTTGGGGGGAAGCAAGATTCTGCAGGTCTCGACAAATACAAAACTGAGGGCTGATAGGCCCAGTTGAGAAAGATGGAGGACAGCAGAGCTCCAGTCTGAGGCCTACGGGGAGGCCTACCGTGATCTAGCACAGGTGTTTTGTGTTAGATCTAGTTATGTTGGCTATTTAAGCGCCGGGTTTTCAGAGCACGGCGCTCGTTATTTTCTTATTTGATTATTTGCCCATTTACTTATTTATACGTTTACCGGTTAGTCGTAGTAGGAGGGAAACCTGTTTATGTTTTCAGCGCTAGAGTTCATGCCAAAAGGGTTATGTTCTACACTCCGTTTGCTTTGAGTTTGTGTTTTGCGTTGAATAAAGAGTTCTGATCTGCATCTGTGTCCGACTCCACTACGTGCCGTAACAATAACATGTGATCTGATCTTCCTCTAAGTCAGGGGTATTGAAAAATATAATGTGCCTAAAAGAATAACACAAAAAAAGAATTCTGATCTTTCATGTCTTTATTGAACACACTTATTCAACATTCAAAATGGCAGTGGAAAAAGTAAATGAACCCTTAGAATTAATAACTGCTTGAATTTTCTAACATACTTGGGAATTCATCTTCCCCTCAATGATTGCAAGCTGCCCACGCCCTGATGCAGCAAATCAGGCCCAAATCATGACGCTTCCTCCATCATACTTTATGGTTGGGATGATGTTTTCATGATGAAAGGCCATGCCCTTTCTAGGCTAGATGTAGTGATGTGTGCTTTTCCAAATAGTTCAATCTTAGTTTCATCAGTCCACAAATCATTTTGCCAAAATTTGTGGAGTGTCAATGTGCTCTTTTGCAAACTTCAGGCATGCAGCATTGTTCTTTTTAGTAAGCAGTGGCTTCCTTCGTGGTGTCCTGCCGTAGATGCCCTGCTTGTTCAATGTTTTGCGTATTGTAGACTCATGAACAGAGATGTTAGCCAGTTCCAATGATACCTTCAAATCTTTGGCTGTCATTCGGGGTTGTTTCTTTACCTTATTGATGAGTCTTCAATGTGCTCTTGGTGTAATTTTGACTGGGCGCCCACTTCTTGGTAGAGTAGCAACAGTCCCAAAGTGTCTCCATTTGTAGAATGTTTGCTGTAGAATGGTAAATTTCTAAAGTCTTTGAAATCACTTTGTGACCCTTGCCAGCTTTATGTAAATCAACTATTCTTGATTGTAGATCCTCTGAAAGCTCTTTTTGGCGAGGTATGGCTTGCATAAGCATGTGCTTCTTGTGCAGAGTACACTCCAAAAGTTTGAGGGGTTTTTATCAGTCAAAGTAGCTGTAGTCGACACCTCCAAACTCATTTTTTAAATTTTTTTCTTTGTTGAGGTCATTAACTCAAGGGTTCACATACTTTTTCTACAAGCACTATGAGGTTTTATTGGTTGTTCTCAATAAAGACATGAAGGATCAGAATTTTTTTTTGTGTTATTTTAGACACATTATATTTGTCAATACCCTTGACTTAGATGATCAGATCACATTTTATGACAAATTTTTCAGAAAACCATAAAATTCCAAAAAGTTCACATACTTTTTCTTGCCACTGTATATTCCTGTGTAAAACATTTGGATTAGGCTCCTCAACTAACCACTACTGCAGCTCCAAGCAAATCCAACTGGTGCCGATATGTTTGAGATGTCAGTCATGTTCATTACCGTTTAAGTGATTGTCAGTTGTTTACAAGGTTCAGTCACTTTTGACAGAACTCAATCATCATATGGAGAAACCGTATGGGTGAAGTAAGACTATATTTGAAAAATACCTATAGAAAGTTATCTTTCTTAGTTTATGTACTTTCTTAACTTTACTTTACTCACATAATACATAAATAATCATATACAGTAAGTCAACATTAATAATAACATTAATATCATGGGGAAAAAAGTATAGCACATTCTATGATAGACATGTTTATTTCATAATGTTCATAATGTGTTTTTTGTCTGTATTTTCTCTGACTGAGATATTAACTATAGTAATCAGAACTGATTTAAATGCAGTGTTAATTCTAACAGTTAGAAAAAAGACTACTCTGAGCCTTATAATATTAACATTAATTAGCCATTCAATCGTATCTTCAGTGTATTCCTAATAACATGTTTCTCTGCTAGGAGGGCAGCCATAGCCCAAGGCCCAGCATACTCCAAGGTCACGAGTCCTATGATATTATACTTGAAATTTGAGTAGTCCCATGGACATGCCTCCAACAGCGTGAGAAAGACCCCCCAACTGAACTCCCACAGGTATATGAACAAGGTGTAAACGGTCAGTCGGAGCAGTAAGGGGAAATGTCTCTGCTTTAGCGATGCACTCAAGCCTTCCATAAAGAAGATAGCCAAGCTGTATATGAGGAGTGACCACAAGCTGGTGTAGCCAGGAAGCCTCAGGTCACGGGTATAATACCAATTCCAGGAAGCAGTAAATGCCACCTCACACACACACCCATGCAGGGCATAGACATAAAGACGAGCGAGGGGAGAGAGGCGTGAGAGCATGAGATGGTCATTAAGATAACCAGAGGCTCCTGCATCAACACCAGGATCTGTTCCAAGAAGAAACAGAGGTGCATTGTTAGCACTAATCAATTTATTCTCAGAAACATTCTTTATTGATTATAGTTTGTTCTCTATTAACTAGTGTAATAATATATATGCTTAGTAATGACATTTTCTTCTTTAATGTTTTCCAACCCAGATTTTATAATACAATAAACCTCTCTATTATATGATTCACACTTTGCAATTCCATATTTCAGATTTTGGTTTTAAAAAATCATATAAACCTAAATTAGGTCTAGAGAATTAACGATTGGATTAAAAACTTTTAACATGATTAGAATAGAACTCATATAAATAATATAACTCTCTTTAATTTGTGCCTTCTCTATGTCAAATATGTTTGCATATGTGTGTTCTTGGTATTAGAAATTAATACATTTTAAGAAAACTGCACAAAAACAGAAAACCCTTATTATTTCCTCTCCTCTTCAACTATGAAATATAACACTGAACGTATCATGAAACAGAGCAATAATATATTTGCTATGAATGTCTAAGCAACCAAGGAGCTTTATGTTTATGTAATATAGGGGATCCCAAATTTTGGGTCAAATTCCTCCAATTTTTCTGTGAAGAAAACATTGACATTTTTATTTACCATCACCGTATTCAATAATTGTATATCTTTGAGTTGTTTTCTTGATCTCTGTGGTAACTGAGTGAAATGTGTCCATTTGTATTGCCTACTTGTAAGGATAGTGAAAACAAACCCTAAATTATCATGTACTGTACACTCCTGGGCAAATAAATAAACAAATAAACAAACAAATGAATAAAATGGTTCAAATCCCAAATGGCAAAATATTAAGCTTTATTGGTCTTAACAACAAATCATTGGTCAGAAAATTGGCAAGAATGAAACAAATGTACTCCTGAGACCTCCTGTGCCACCCTTTGCTCATTTACTTTTGAATTGTTTGTGGAAAAGCTAGAAACAGGGAAATTCACTTATATAGTCTTCTTGTATGCAATGGTAAAATCATAATTATGATTAAATGTTTGATGTAAATAAAAAATAATCTGTCTGCAAGTTTACTCATAAGGTTTAAACAATTAAAGAAATCAGTGGGAAAATCTATCTCATACTTACTTTATCTATTTGTGTAATTTGTGCTAATTTCCTGAGCAATGATTTGTTGTTAAGACCATTAAAATTTTTATATTTTGTCATTTTGTTTAATTTTTTTTTTTGCTGAGGAATTTACACACTTCACTGAAATGTGGCTCGTTTGAATGCTACTCCCAGTAATATTTAAAATAATATCAGACAATATCCTTCATGACAGTTAGAGCACAATTTGCAATATTACTTTAAAAAAAATATATAAATTTTAAATCTCTCATGACTCTCATAGCCCCTAATGTAATAACTGTTCATGAGAGCTGGAAGTACAGGGCTTATTATTAATCACTTTTGAGATTTAAATTGCTTATGATGAGCTACACTGTACTGCGTCCTATAACAGAAATTACTGGATTACATTATGCAAATATGGTTAGCATGTCCAGATACTCCAGATGTTGACACCATCCCATTATAATATTTTTAACCCACACATTTTCAGTTACTAATTACACTACACAATTATAGAGTTCCCTTTAACAATTGGCACTTGACACAAATTCAACAGACTTATTGTGAGTTTATTATGAATCATTCAGTAATCTCCCTCAGGAAGAATGTGTGAGGTTTTTGACCACTATAAAGTGACATGCATTACATTTGTTTCAGGTGGGATACTCATATGACTGCTCATATAATCTCATCTGTGGATGTGGGTGAGGGAATGAAGTACTGATATAACTGTAATGTGTAGATGGCATGTTGTCCAGACACTATCTAAATCTACTTATTAAACATCTTTTAAAAGTATATTAAACATCATAATTAGCCTAAAACTGTTGTTTTAATTATTCATGTTGCAAGTTGCTAACTTGCCATCAGGAGCAACTTGGGGTTCAGTCTCTTGCAAAAGGACACTTCGACATGTGGAGTGGAATTGAACCGCCAACCCTACATTTAGTGGACAACCCGCTCAACCACCTGCGCCACAACCGCCATGGTTGGCTTTTCTTTCATAGTAACTACCCACTCTATCATTCAACTCAGACAGATAGTTCTGAATAATAAATTCTGCTAATCATCATTTGTACAACACCACCATGTGCAAAGACATGACCAATGAGATATCTCTTTAGAATTGGATTCTATGACTGCCTTTTCGAAGCTATATGTAGATTTTCTACTCCTCTAAGCATGCGTTGGTGCGGCTCCAGTAGCATCAGGGTAGTAAATGATAAGCATCTGATATAATGACTTGTATGTTTAAATTATTATTTTATCATAAATATTTTTAATTATATATATCACACATGCACATTACATTTAAATGTCAAGAACAGTTTACCACAGAAAAAAAAAAATTCATTTAGAACATCTAATACTCACTACTACTCACTTTGTGAGTGCCCCCTCCTTGGAAACAAATTTTTGGATACCATCTCTGTGTCAGTACTGCTCACCAGCATGCCACAGCTTTCTGTTTTCCTGTTCCTCCCTGGTCTTTAGTATGCCTGAGCTAAACATTAAGCCAGAGCATACTGGTGACATCCCTGCCTCAGATTAAGGAGGGGTTTTTTTTAAACGTAGAGTGGCAACACAACATTTGCTGCCTAGGTCACATCTTACATTGTGTGCATCAGAGAATAATTATTTACAAAATATGATGTGATGAATATAGCATACATGACAGATGTTTGGTCATTCTTTGAAATGTTTGATATTCAGGGAAACTTTATGCTTGTACTAAAAATATAATAGGCTGAGTGTGCATATACTACATACCAATGTTTGGAAATATATTTTATAGTTAAGTCAACTGATAATAACCAATATAGCAAATGGTTGTTATGTTTACATTGTGTTTGTGTAATAGAAAATATTCTACTAGCATACAGTGATGTACTAATACTTTAACTACAATAAATGTATTTTATGGGCTTTGTACAGTGGATAACAGTTTCTTACTCCATCTAGTAATTATTAACTCCTAAATTTATTACCTCTTAAATTTAGACTTAGTTAAGCAATCCTTCATGGAATAATCTACATGTGATGAATCAGGCTACCATTAAATAATGTCAGTGACTGTAAATAAAATATTTTAATTTAGGTTGTATACTGTTTCTGCCAAATGCTTGAGAAAATGTTTTTCTATATTTACAAACACACACACACACATACACACATACATACACATTATATTATACACACACACACACACACACACACACACACACACACACACACACACACACAAAAACATATATATATATATATATATATATATATATATATATATATATATATATATATATATATATACACAGTTGCAATCAAAATTATTCAACCCCCATTGCCCAAATCCCCAAATTTACTGTCAAAATGTATAGACTTTCAGCTGTTTGCAATGAACAAATCAAACAAAAGCAATTGACATAGCTCAGCACAACTAATGCTTCAAGTGGATTCCCCAAATTCATCTGAAAATGCAAATAATGATTTCTCCAGTCTTAAAATTATTCAACCCCTTCATGGCAAGCATCTTTAGTACTTAGTAGAGCACCATTTTGCCGTTATGACCTGCTGCAGATGAGATGCATAGCCAGCCCCTATAGCATCACCGAGCTACCACCATGCTTGACTGTGGACAGAGTGTTCATTCTTCATTCTTCTTCCTCCAGACATACCGCTGGTCCATCATGCCAAAAAGTTCATAATCCCAAAACTTCTGTGGCTTATTTATATGATTTTGGGCAGATTTTCTTGTGCTTTTGTGTCAGTAGTGGTGTACATCTTCAAGTTCTGGCATGGAAACCTTCTGAGTTTAGTACGTGCCTTACTGTGCTCACTGAAACCTCAGTGCCTGTTGCCATGACATCATGTTGCAGGTCTTTTGCAGTCACTCAAGGGTTTTTCACAACCTGACTTCTCCGAAATCTGGTTGCAGCCATTGATAACTTCCTTTCTCTGCCCTGTCCAAATAGTGTACACTCAAAAAATCCCTAGCCAGTTCAGGTATTTCATGTGTTCTAGCTCAAGCACACTTAGTGCAACTAAACCTTTGATTAGTGTGCATATATATATATATATATATTTTTTTGAGTGTACACTATTTGGACAGGGCAGATATATATATATATATATATATATATATATTGCATGACAATGGCATGGAGCAAAACAAAATCTATGAGTTGGGGAACATTGACTGCGTTTACATGGACAACAATAATCCACTCTTAATCTAATTAAGACCATACTTTGATTAAGAAACTACCATGTAAACACCAACCTTAATCTAATTAAGGTCATAATCTAAGTAATCTCTAATCAAATTAAGATAGGTGGAGTTCTCCTGTTTTAAATCGTATTATGGACGTGCATTACAGACATGTAAACACCTTAATCACATTATGAACGTCATGTGAGCATTTTCACCGTGTTTTGCAACAGGACACGATCACACATGACCGGAGTATTCTAAAAGCGACTCATGTAAACACCTTAATCACATTATTACCTTACTTAGATTAAGGTCAATAATTAGATTATTGCTGTCCATGTAAATGTAGTCACTGTCAGAGCAGAAGGAACTAAGTTTTCTTTCAGGGTAACTTTGTATCTGGCTTGATTCATGTGTCATTGCTGAAGTACCCCCCAGATCATCACCGATCCACAAAGTGTAGTCCTGTCCAGACTCCACCTAACCATTAGATGACCAAGTCTTGAAAAAAGCAAAAAAATTGGACTCAACAGAGAAGATGACCTTACTCCAGTGGTCTACGGTCCAATACATTTTCTCTTGTGCATTCTCTTCAGCCTGGTTCTTCTTCGCTTCTCATGATGATGGAACTTTTTTTCTAGCTTTGCACGACTTCAGCCCTGCCCCTAGGAACCTGTTTTGAACCATCCTCACTATGCATTACACCCCAGTTGCCATTTGCCATTCTTTTTGTAGGTCATTTGATGTCATCCTACATTGAGTTGTTGAGTGACATTTGAATGCATTGGTGGTCATCCCGTTTAGTGGAGAGTTGTTTTCACCTGTCTGCTGCATGACCTTGTTCTTATGAACCATCGTCTTTGAAATTTTAAGGATGGAAGCAACCTGACGCTCACTGTATTCCTCTGCCATTAAAGACAAAATTGAACTCTTATTTTCCTCACTCAAAAATTTTCTTTTGCCATGGTCAAGAGTTCAAAAAATTCCAATTACTTTTGAGGCACTACTAGCACTGTTTTTGCCATCCAGCTGATCCTACTGCAAGAGGATCATAATCACCACAGCAGTGTTTTTCATACTTCTCCTTGTTAAAATAAGATTCGGTTGAATTAATCCATACCTCTTTAAGTAGAATGAGGTGTGCTGTGTTGTAATTCAACTGAAATAGAATGGCTGCCATATATATATATTGCTAGAGCCTTTGGTATATAGTTTCATCTTGTTTCAGAGTGTGGGTATGGCAGTGTGAGGGCGTGTGTAGCAACACGTTTTATTGGTTAAGTTCCTCATTTCTACCCCAAAGCTGTGGTTAAGAAGACAGTTCTGCTTCTCAAAGAAAAGCTGAGAGATATCACATGAGATTACACTTTGCAAGCAAAAATAATATGGCTGTTATTAAAGAAACACTTTTTTAGAAACCCAGAGCCAAAAAAAGTCAATGAGGCAAATGATTGATAAACACAACGTTCCTGGGAGTATACAGAAAAAGAACATGTTTTCTTATTACGGTTTTACAGCTGCTTTCAGTAAGGGGAACCTTTCATGGCAACATTATTAGACTTCCTCTGTTTACTTTTCTGTGCACTATAATAAAGATGTTGAATAACTGGGGATCAGAGTCCAGTATACTTTTACATACACACACACACACATAGGGCAGTAGGGGAAAAACTAGTAGGAGTGGAAAGGGTATATTAAAATAGGAGAAGGAAGGCGGTCACAAATGGTGTTGGCATTCCAAAGTTTGAGAATTGTGACACTAAAAGTCTAGCTAGGCAAAGCTTTAAGGACACCAGGTGCAAAAAAAATAATAAATCTAAAATTGTTCCAAAATGAAGTCATGCTTAACAACAAGACATACCTCTATATGGATTTCTCCTTTAATAACTTTAATGCTCTCCAAATATTTAATTTAAAACACAGTTTTAAGTTTTCTTCTAAGATTAGAGTAGACTGTTTTGATGCTATATATATGCTTTGATGCTTTGATGCTTTTTTGTTGCAGGAGAAGGATGTTTTTGTCATTTCTGCTGCTGTATGGTGAAATACTTCATGCATTTGAGGGCGTATCACATTCGAGCAGCTAGTTCCTGTGAAAGTGACACATTATACAAATGAAGTCCTTCATAAACAGTGTTTTTGTTTTCTATCACGCTGTTGCAAGTTGTTTTTGACTCATTTGCAAAAGTTTTCCATGGTCAATATTCTAAGTATTCTAAGGCATATGTCACGGTTTTTATCAATGTTGATATCTTGTGGTAAATTGACTGTAAAGTGCAGTTTCCTGAATGGCAGGAAACATCAAAGTTAATTTAGTGTTACAACCAGCTCATATGGTCAATATGACTGCAAATGATTATTACTGAGCATCTTCAGCTTTTTTGTCCAGGTTAGCTTGGCTACATATAAAATATAAAACAGAAATAATTATAAATTAAAATGGACAAATATTGAGCCTTTTAATCCCTTCTCAAGGCTATGTCAAAGCATGCATAACAGTAGAGCAAAAGTAAGAGTATAAAATATCTATAGAAGAAAGCTAAGCTTGGAAACAGAGACAAGAGATGAATGAAAAGAACTTTATATTACCCATGGCTAATTATCTGATAAGTATAATTTTGGGCTCTTTACAATTTATCAAGATTTGAAATAACTTCTCTGAATTTACTGTGATGTTGTCACAGTGTAAGAGGGGAGGAAGCTTGCTTAAAAGTGATCACAGTAGCAGTAGCAGTTTCCTTTCTGTACTGAGGAGTTATTAAGACGCAATCATTTTTGTCTAGTAAGTAACAGATTCATTTCTATGAGATATGCACTGATATTATTACATACTTATAATTACATGTATTTATATTCACTCGGAACAAATTTTGAACTTAATCTGAATACTTAATTTATGTTTATGCATTTGTTGGGCTAAAAAACTGATTGTACTATCTTTTGAATCTCTAATATGTTTTGGATGACAACATAAGGAAGTATTTGTTTCAGTGGATTGTTTGCAACATATCGGATGTTGGAATTGTTCCTCTAATGCTTAAAGCACATATCATTAATGTAGGTTAATATGTATTATATTTATGCTTACTATGGTCCCTCGAAATTAATATAATTGAATAATTGAAGAATAATTTGACCAGCCATTTTGGATTTTGCATCAAAGTCTTAAGCACCTAATCATTTCATACATAGTCAAAAAAAAAAATGAATAAGATGTCATGGTACAAGAAGAATTTACATTACCCTGGTGGGGCATTTAGAGTACGTTACATTGGTAGCAAGCCCAAATATTGTGTTGTCTTGTACAACTGTCATTTACACATTCTGCAGTTTAAATTTGTACAATTTCCATTTTCTGTGTTTTGACAGATCAGTCCTTAAGCTGTGATGCAAAAGAGGAAGCGCAGTTCACACTTACAGGCACATGACAAAAGCATTGTTGTAAAGACAGTATCCAAGTCAGCTTTCAAAATTTACTGAACACCATGGAGTCCAAGAACAATACTACTTGTAATGCAGGAACAGAAAATGTGATGTCCTCCATTCTCCCTCCTTTACTTATTATTGAGCTCCTGCTTGGCCTGCCAGTAAACCTGATGGCACTGTATATCTTCTGTCGCTACCTTCGGTCTTGGAGACCCAATATCTTGTTTCTCTTCAACCTGCTCCTGGCTGATTTTCTCCTCTTGGTGAGCATGCCATTTCGGATTGATGCCTACCTGCGCTCTGAATGCTGGGTGTTCGGTGCTGCTTGGTGTCGGATCAACCTCTTCATGCTTGCAGTCAATCGATCAGCAAGCATTGGCTTTATGACCACTGTGGCTGTGCATCGATATTTTAAAGTAGTCCATCCACATAATAAAATCAACTTTATTAGCTCACGCCAAGCTGGAGGGATCGCTTGTTTCATCTGGGTAGTGGTGGTCTTAATGCGGCTTCCTCTGCTGACTAATGATCTCCTTATAAAGAGGGAGAATTATTCTTACTGTCGAAGCTTCAGCAATGACAACTCCTTTGGTATTAAGCTGCACTATGTGACATTCATTGCTGAATTTTTCCTTCCTCTATTGACACTACTCTTCTGCTCCTTTCAAATTGCCTGCATATTAAAACAGCTGCAGAGGGGCAGAGAGAAGAAGGTTCAACAGGCTATTCGCACTGTCCTAGTAATCGTTGGGGTCTTCATCTTTTGTTTCTTCCCTGGAGTTGCCACAGGACTGACCGCACTCTATTTAAAAAGAAGGATGGAGGAATACTGTAATGCATACCGGTTAGTCAGTCAGCTGTTCGTCTTGTCCATTGGGTTCACATACATGAACAGTGCCCTGGATCCTGTCATCTACTGCTTTTCTAGCACCATGTTCCGAGATGTTGTGAAAAGGTCTTTCAATCGAGTTGGACTGATGCATTTACAGCTAACCCGCCGTGCTAGCACAGTGACTAGAAGTGATGGTGTCTGAAGGAAAACACAAAGTGCCATCAGATTTGAACAGATGTTTTGTTATTTGTTAATCATGCCTGAATGAGCTAAGTATCTGTTACTGTAACTGTACAGGGACCACAAAAAATGTTGCCAGGTATTTAAAAGCTCACAGCAATTTACCTTCCATAAATGTATCTCAATAGATGGCTGAATGGGAATGTTTCTTTTTGTATTTATTTATTTATTTTTATTTTGAATTACAGTTGTAATTGTATGACATATATGGAACATTTACAATATGACAGGTAAGATAAAGTTGGAATGTCTTGCATTTGTAGTGAGCAGTAATACCTTAGACATAGCATGTCCACATAGCAGAGAGCCACCAAAAAGGCCTCCATTATACATACAGACACCTCATTACACAATTTATTGTTCAATAGCAATAAAGACAACAAATATTCAGACCTAATATACAGAACATAAGTTTTGCAAACAAAATGAAGAAATCTCCTGACTTTCACAAAGCATATGACAGTATATCCCATCAGACTCATGAGAGCAAAACACCTAATGTGGATCATCAATTGATGGCTAAAAATTCTAGAGGAGAGTTCATCCCAGTTGAAAAAGCTTACTATGATTTTAATAATAATAATGCATCTGGTAATGTACAGACTTTACCTCCAACAAATGTGTGACGTCCTCTCTCAAACCACTTTAGAACAATTAAAAAAATATACATTGACACTAAAAATAACAAAATTATGAACAAGATTGAGAACTATTTTGGTATATTTTTCATCTTCTTCAAAAGGCAGAAATCAGGCTGATATTAAATTATTCTTACCACTACAGTTGAGTTCAAGAGAAATGTTCTGAACCTTTTTCAAAAACCAGGGGGAGAAAAATGGTATCTTAGTATTGTTACGAACCGTAGTTGAGAAGGATACAGGCGCAGGTCACAGACTTTATTCAAAACTCAATTATAATACAGATGCGGTCTTCAAGGTTAAACTGACAGCGGTACATATACTCTCTAGTCATCAACAAGAACAACTCGACCGCTACTAATGTGTCTACGTAACGTAGGACATACAGCGTTCCTATAAACAATCACGAGCCAAGTGCTCGATAACTCAGGCTTTTAAATAACACAGGAAATCAACTCAGAATAACCTGCACCTGTTAAGCATCAACGCCAATGCTCGCTGCCTTGAGAAGAGAGGCCACCTCCATCGGACAGCAGATGAAATACGCCACCCCCGGCGGCTCTGGAACGGAAGACGCCACTCCCGGCGGCACGGGAGCGCTGGGCACCGCCCCTGGCAGCACGGGAACGCTGGGCACCACCCCCGGCAGCAAGAGAACGGAGGGCGCCGCCCCCGGCGGCACGGGAACGCTGGGCACCGCCCCCGGCGGCACGGGAACGCTGGGCACCACCCCCGGCAGCAAGAGAACGGAGGGCGCCCCCCGGCGGCACGGAAACTCTGGGTAGGTACCTCAGCGACGCAGGGCTGCGGAGTGACGTCCTCGGCGACGCAGGGCTGTGGAGCGACATCCTCGCCGACGCAGGGCTGAGGGACAGCTTTTTCCATAGAGACCTCCCGTAGCTTTCAGGCTGGGTCTTTACAGCTGAGGCCTCCCCGTAGGCCACAGGCTGGGGCTCAGCTGCCCTCCGTGCCCCCCCCCAAAAATCTCTGGGATAGCCTTCACCTGGACTCGAGACTCGGCTTGGCAGGGCAGTGCAGTAGCCTCTTCGGCTGAGTTAGGCAGCGGAACGGCTTCCTTGGCTGTGCACTCAAGGACTAGAGGCTGCTCTTGGATGTCGGGAGCTTGAGGCTTGGCTGTGAGTGGAACTCTGATTATTGGGTCTGCGTATTTGGAAATGAGGGGATTCTGCTTCACGGGATGACTGGTGATGGCACTGTCTCTCTCCTCATAGTAGAGGTTGAAGGGCGGGTCTGGCGTAGAGGGCGCGGGGGGTGGCATGGCGCATAGCATCGCGTGCAGCTGCCTCTGGTCTGCCATCATGCATTTAATCCGAGCCAGTTCCTCACCGAAATGGTAGTTGCACTCCAGGAATGACGCGGATGGTAGCATGGCGCATGGACCGGCTCGTTGCAGCTGTGTATGTTGCGCGATCTGACGAGTGAGCCGCACCAGCGCTTCATCCAGTGTCCTCTGCCTCTCCCTGAAGACTCTATCGAGCTCTGTGCTTATTATATCCATTTTGTGACCTGCTGCTTCCTCTTGAAGGCTCGAGATTCTGTTACGAATCAGAGTTGAGACGGTCACAGACTTTATTCAAAACTCAATTATAATACAGATGCGGTCTTCAAGGTTAAATTGACAGTGGTACATATACTCTCTAGTCATCAACATAAACAACTCGACCGCTACTATCATGTCTATGTAACATAGGACATACAGTGTTCCTATAAACAATCATGAGCCAAGTGCTCGGTAACTCAGGTCTTTAAATAACACAGGAAATCAACTTAAAATAACCTGCACCTGTTAAGCATCAACGCCAACACACACGCTAACCCGGAAATGTGCGGATCAAAACAGAGTCCTTTCCTTTCAATTGAAGTACCAAATATAAGTGACAAATATGATTAAGTAGTGTTAATATATGTTTATTTTTAGAACCATTTTTTTTAAATATTAACTTTAATAGGTACATCAGATATATAGAAGAATTGAATCAAAACTGGGAAAGGTGTCCATCTCTGTAAATTAAAACAGACAGGATTCATTACATGCCATCCATCCATCTTCTATACCGCTTGGCATCTCATAAAAAAGTACAACATTTTCAGCAAAATTATTAATTGAAATAATGCATATTTTGGGAAGGGGAGCTGTGAATTCTGGCAACTAGCAACATTTAGTAAGTGTCTGAAAACTCAACTGTATGCATCTGTATATAAAGTATCAACTTTAACTTTATTATTTTTTATATAGTTGATTAGTTCTGGTTACTAATATTTTCTTATAATACTTACAGTATGTTATAATACTTGTCTTGTTCCATCAACCATTGAAATGCAAAAAGAAATGCAAGGATAAATCATAGTATTCTAACACATCAAAACAATCCACAAGTATTTTTCCATTTCTTTTTTATTTTCATCCATCGCTGTTTTCAGTGTTCAAGTGTTTGTGTTAAACTATCCAACTCTTTTCTCTGTATCTTGAAGTCAACCACTCAGCAGTAATCAGCCTTATGATCACTGTAGCAGTTCATCGATATCTTAGTACAGCATTTCCTAGTACAATTTTTTCAGTCACGGCACCCTTTGAAAATGTAAAAAAAAATTGTGGCACCCTACACAAACACTAATGCTAGACAGGGTTAAGCCTGGTGTATAATCGACACGCCTGCAATGCATTCAGCATGGTGGTTTGCGCAGCATTTTTTTCAACTTGCCACGCTGTGTTGCATTCGGAAATTAATGACTTCAAGGCGACTCTTAGCAAAAGGTACGACTGTACAGACATCTCTATGATCCATCCATGAGGGACCATAGAGATAGCCAGATGGCACAAAATTCATGGAAAGATTTTAAAATTTTTTGATTTCAATTTGCATTGTACATATTTTTGAAAGAATAAAGCCAAAGTTGAACGTTTTTTGGGGGTGCACCATGGTATCATTCAACATCAAGTCACATATACACATTTTAGAAACTTTTTAGGAAAGGATTTTTTACATGGCACCCCTGCTCTCATCAGACTGCACACCAGGGTGCCGCAGCATCACGGTTGGGAAACACTGTCCTAGTAGTCCATCTGCCTCATAAAGTAAACACACACCAATCTGGTGAGATCACTTGCTTCATCCTGGCTGTGGTTAACTTGCTGCATTGGCTGACTGATAATCTTCGCTTGTTTTTTTTTTTCTGCTGTCACTTAATGCTGACAGATAGTTGTCCTCCATGTCGTTCGATGATTTTTGGTGTTACTGAGCTCACCAGTGCGTTCCTTTTTATGTAACAAATTTTTTATTTTGTTGGAAAATTATGCTAGATTAAAAAAATATAAAAGAGAGATTAAGAAAAAGGGATGGAAAAAACCTTCTGTACTCAGAGATAGAAGACAAGGGGCTGCCAAAAGGTGAACCTGCAGAAATAGATAAAAAAGAGGTTTGCGTGTGTACAAAAGACACGCCCACAGACACTCGCATGAACAAGATGAGTTTAAGAAATTTTATGTAGTTTAATTAAGTAAACACACATAAAGGAATTGTTTTCTAAAAATCATAGGTTTTACACGAGAAATCGGGGGATGAATGGTTTTCCTGTTTACGGCGCAAGGAATTTGAGAAGCCTGAGTGCCTTTAGACGCAGTAGAAATTTGCGGTGTTTGCGTCCCATGAGACATTTTATGGCTTGTCTGGATAGCCGCATCCGAGTATCTTTTCTTTATAAAGGGCAGTGAAATAGAAGTTTGAGTAGATGCATTAGATCCTTTTCTTGGAGGAGGAATAGCAATGCATGTCTGATTAGATGCCTCCGTTCTCTTTTTCCTAAAAGGCAGCACGGTTAAACGTGTCTGAGTGCCAGAGTTCACTTTATGCCGTTTGAGAAGGGGTCCGGTAAATTGGGTCTGTTGTCATCTTCCTCGTAAAGGATTCTCCATGGGCTTGTTTAGGAGGACCAGGGTTGATAGGAGTAGATCGCATGTCTAGAAATTAGGGACATTAAAAAAGCACTTAAACAGACATAAAACATATCATAGGGCTGGGCAGATATCAAGAAGGAGGATAGATAAAAGAACAGTTTGTACTCACCCATGGTTCAGCGAAAGAGACAGATGCAGGGGGAGAAATGGAGGGGGGATCTTTAGGTTGAATGAGATAAGGAAGAAGCCTCCCAAAAGTAATAAATAATAAAGAAAACAGATGTTGGCTAATGACATACACATACAGATGGAGGCAAAAATTATACTCGAAAAACTTATTCTAAATTATACTAGAAAGGTCTAAGTTGAGATAAGGAGGCTCTCCCTAAAGGTACATGGATGCTTTAAATGTATATAAGACAACTGTAAATGATTGTACTTTGATACTTGCCACCTACGGTTCAAGCACGTATCTCTGGTCCAGTAATACTGATTTGTTTGGTAACTTGCTGAATAAACCTGCCTTATCTGTATCCAGTCTCCAAGATTTTTGTTAAAGTTATTTCTCTAAAATATAAGTCAGATTGGTTAATAAAGTATATAAGTATTAAAAGTTATTGAGCTAGCCAGGCCAGTGCAGGCAGAAGAATACGTATTTTTCCTACAATTTGGCCACTACTAAAGTTTCTGCTATCTCTTGGCACTGGTCTATTTTGTTTTGTCAGTCTAATGATGGCCTAGTTCACTTGCATCAACACCTCTCTGGACTGCATATTGAGAGTTCCCGCGAACAGCTACCAAATACAAATTCAATCCATGGAATAAACTCCAGACCTTTTATCTCATTAATGTGGCTTGAAATAAAGAGGAAACAAGCCAAACCTGGCCATGAAACTGCTTATCAGTCAGTTGCCCAATTACATTTGAACCTGTGAAAATGGAGAATCTCTGTAAAAAGTAGTTATAATTCCAAAATAGTTAATGCAATATTTTGTTAAACCATTTAAATAAAATCTGAAATTCTACACTTCAGTCACATCTTGATTGCTTCATTTCAAATCCATTGTGGTAGTGTACAGAGGCAAAAATGTGAAAAATGCATCACATTCCAAATACTACTGAACCGTATCTTGATTAAGATATAGCATTTATCTTAGTAAGCATTCAGCAAACATCCTGTCAAAATGTAACACCTGCTGACTTATGTTACAGTTTCTGCTCTTATTTTGCAGAGTGAGAACAAATCTGCAACATATGTTTTGCTGCACAGCCAAGGCAACACAATCTCAGTATATGTCAGAATTGTATAGTAGTTTTTTGTGTAGTAGGTTTTGAGGGGAGAAATAACTGGGTGGAGAGGAGTGGGTGCTTAATGAATAATTGCTAAACTGGGCTAGCAATGCCCTTGCTGTGACCCAAACAAACTATATGTTAACAGTAATATGAATAATATTATATTATAATAATGTATGTGAATGCAACTGTATGGGTATCAATTATCTTGCAGCCTACCTATAATATGTTACATTATATATTGTTTATATATTATCCAAAGGTACGTGGAAGCCTGACCATTACACTCATGTGTGGGTCTTCCCCAAACTGTTGCCACACAGTTGAAAGCACACAGTTCTTTAGAATGCTGTAGCCTTAACTTACCAGTTCCAGTAGCCAAGACTAACTGGTGTTCCAGCATAACAATGGCCGTTTGCACAAAGTGAGGTCCATAAACACGTAGTTTGCAAAGGTCTGTGTAGAAGAACTTGAGTGTCTTGCACAGAGCCTGACTTCAACCAGACTGTACATGTATGAGATGAAATGTAATGACGTGACTAATGCTCTTGAGACTAAATGAGCAGTTCAAAGGGAACTAAATATGGAATGAAGTGTTCAGTAAGCACATATGAGGGTGACGGACAGGTGTCCACATACTTTTGGCCATATAGTCTATGGAATTGCGATGATTACCTCCATAAATTGTAAAATATATTTACAATATATAATTAAATTATTATTCAATATATTTTTGTAGTCCGTTTATTTAAAAAAAAGTAATAATTTTATATATATATAATATATATATATATATATATATATATATATATATATATATATATATATATATATATATATATATATATATATATATATATATATATATATATAATTAATGTAATATTTTTCTTAAATGTTAGTGTTGTAGAACTGGAGCGAACCAGGCCATAAGGAACAAGCATCTGTGGGGCATCCTCAAACGGAAGGTGGAGGAGCTCTCTAACATCCACCAGCTCTGTGATGTCGTCATGGAGGAGTGGAAGAGGACTCAAGTGGCAACCTGTGAAGCTCTGGTGAACTCCATGCCCAAGAGGGTTAAGGCAGTGCTGGAAAATAATGGTGGCCACACAAAATATTGGCACTTTTGGCCCAATTTGGACATTTTCACTTAGGGGTGTACTCACTTTTGTTGCCAGTGGTTTAGACATTAATGGCTGTGTGTTGAGTTATTTTGAGGGGACAGCACATTTACACTGTTACACAAGCTGTACACTCACTACTTTACATTGTAGCAAAGTGTCATTTATTCAGTGTTATCACATTAAAAGATATAATCAAATATTTACAAAAATGTGAGGGATGTACTCACTGTACATTACATTTATGGTATTTGGCAGATGCCCTTATCCAGAGCAACTTACATTTACCTCATTTATACAACTGAGCAGTTGAGGGTTAAGTGCCTTGCTCAAGGGCCCAGCAGTGACAGCTTGGTTGTGACAGCTGTGTGAACTCATGACCTTCCAATCAGTAGACCATTGTCTTAACCATTGAGCTACCACTGCCAATAAGTCACAGATTAACTCACAGGATTGGGCCCAGTTGTGATTACAGATAAGTGTCATCATAAGCCTAGTTCACAGTATACAATTTTCAACCCGATTTGCAAGTCGCTGAGCTTGCCGACAAAAAGCCATTGATTGGAGGCATCTCAGCACTCGCCACTCGGCAGTCGATCATTATGTGTGAACTACTCAATGTTGCATCGCCGAGGCATGCTGACACGTTGCAGAGGCATCAACGACACTAAACAGATATTTGACTTGCTAAATATCTGGAGCTGTCGGGTGACTCCACATTCTGTGGTGTGAAAAGTGTCAACACTGGCAGTGATTGCGACAATGAGTTACAGCCAATGAGCAAGCGAGGCATGGGGTGTGGTCACTGTGAGGAAGTGAAACACACAAAACCTTTTTACTTACCACAACTCTCTCTGTAGTGCACACACTCCCTGCTGCCCACATGTGCTAATCCATTCTTTTACCCACATACTTCTTCAACACAAATCATCACACAAATAGCTCGCACCGCTTGTTTCTGTCCTGTGTCCATCTTCAAACAATTCCTGTTTCGCGTGTGGTTTTTGCATCATATATCCGTGTGTGTTTTCGTGACAAAACATAGTTTGGACACCAGATAGAGTTGTCGGGTGACAGAGTCATTGTCAGATCGTGTAGTGTGTGACCCCCTGTCGCCAAGCAATCATGTAGTGTGAACACCACAACTTCATGACTCCTGATTACAAGACAGCAAGTCGTGTAGTGTGAACTTAGCCTTACACGATCTGACAACAACTCTGTCACCTGATGACTCTATCTGGTGTCCAAACTACATTAGGTCACTAAAATACATGCAAGGAGTGACATGGATATATAATGTGAAAACGACATGAGAAACAGGAGTTGTTTATCTGAAAATGGACATAGGACAGAAACAAGCGTTACGAGCTGTTCGGGCGATGATTTGTGCTGAAGAAACCCCAAAAGGAAAAGACAAAGAAAGTGGGTTAAAGAATGGATTAGCACATGCAGGCAGCAGGGATTATGTGTGCTCCAGAGAGGGTTGGAGATGAGTAAAAAGGTTTTCAAATGACAAGCCTGTTTTGCAGAAGGAAGGTTTTGTGGGTTTCCCTTCCTCATGGTGACCTCACTCCATGCCTTTGTGGCTGTAACTCGTTGCTGCAAGCACATCAAGTGATAACACTTTTCATACCAAAAGATATCTGTGTATCGTTGCTGATGCCTCTGCAATGTGTCGTTGAGTAGTTCACACATAACGATTGACTGCCAATTGGCGAATGCCAAATGCTCGACGATTTGCCTCCAACCAATGGGTTTTTGTCTGCGAGCTCGGCAAAATTATGTAGTGTCAACTAGGCTTTATAATAACACTAATGGCCTTGTTAAAGAGGCAATCTGGCAGGATGTTGCCTCTTGATGATCTATCACCAACCGGAAAGCCTCAAGGAGTCAAAGAAGTAAAAATCTAGGTGAAAGGTGGGCAAGGTGAAAATCCCTGGGCTCTAAGGGTACGTTTACATGACAACTATGTACTAAAAACGCAGAAAAGTTTTTCCATTGCATTTTGCAAATGTTTCACACATAGATGACATTGTTGTCAAAAAAAATCACCGTTCACTTGCTCACGGAAATTAATAAAAACACTGTATTATGAATGCTAGCCCACTAGTGGGCGATGTATCTTTGTAAAGAAAGTTTTGCACACATAAGCATTCACATTAACGTGTGCCATATTGATTGAAGCAAGACTGCCCTATAAACAAATACAAGTAAACAGGGGAAGCTGTGGTTTTTCTGGATAAAAAAACAAAACAAAACACAATAACATTTACGTTTCTCAAAGGATTCCAATGGTTTGTGATCTACATGGAGTACAAAAAAAAAAGTTCTGTCTCTAGTTACTTAGAATCTCGATAGTTTGAATAGTTTTATAGTCAGAAATTGTGAAAACTCATGCTTTTCAAGCATAGATTTGGCTTATTTTTCTTGGCTCATAAATGTTGAGATGTCCCTAATGTAATATAATTTACTGTACATTAAGTTTTTTTCATAGTGGAAATGGTTTTTCCTATCTTCATCCCCATCTTTTAGCTTTTCTTGTGCTCTAGGTCAGAATTCTGTTAACAAAGCATGTTCATTTTTAAATACTGAAGAAAAAAAATCAAAACAGTGCATCTTTGAGTACCAATAACTGACCATCATTGTACCAAAATACAAGTCAAATGGCAGTCAGTCTGCTTTCTATATTTTATTAGCAATAAAAGGATACAGATTTGCTCCAATCTACACTTTGCTGGAGAAGTGTCGATAAACTCAAAATCTTGAGCAGCACAACCACAGTCCTGTTTTGAATGTCTTGTGTGTTGTTTTTAAGTACACGACCACATGCCTATAGAATGAACATGTGTGTGCATGACGTCATCGTTTTCACAGATTCTTGTTTTTGTATGTTTACACAGAGACAATAACGGCATAGTTTTCAAAAACTAGCACTTTGAAACCTGTTTTCAAAAATTCAAAAAAAGCAAGTACACATCTTTCCCACATTTAATAAGCTGGAGCAGTAGAATCCACAGCTATGCTAACCTTACAATCAGTTTTGGGTCACTCCTAAGGCATTGATATTTTGCTCATGTCGGAATTTATTTCAAAGCAATAATTTGCCGAAATACTTGCATTCTGCTTTGCCTCTGTTGAAAATCTATTCTGCTCTGCCATGCCCGTGTGTGCGCGTATGCATGTGTGTGTGTGTGTGTGTGTGTGTGTGTGTGTATGTGTGTGTGTGTGTGTAAAAAGTTAAATAGTCAAATGTAAAAAAAAAAAGAGTTAAAAGAGTATTTGTTTTTCGCTGTTGTTCCATTTTTATGTGTTAGTGCATTGACGATTCAGTAAGTATAATGCTGATCAGTTATCTATTAGGATGGTCTGAATCCTGCACTCTGGGATCGATTGCTTTAGTCTCTGCCCACATACCTCGAGGAAAAGCGGCAATTTTCCATTCAAGTAAAGCTCGTGGAAGTAACATCGACCGTCATGCTTGTGACTTATTTCTTCTCTATATAGGTATGTTGTGCATGTTGAACTCAACTATTACTTATATATTGTTTCTGATAGTTTTTGAGTAGATATAAGTAAGTTTTGTCGTGTGTGTGTGTCTGCGTGCGCGTGCATCCTCGACTTGTACTGAAAACCAGAACAGTGCTTGCTTGTGTTTAGCCGTAATTTGAACATGTGGACATGAAAGGCGTATTTTTATGTGTACTTTTGTTTAAATAATTTCTTAATGCACTTTAGGTTTACAGATTGTACAAATGTTTGGTATCTGTATATTGTATTTTTGACAATTGAGTCGAGTAAAGCACTCGTGGAGGTTACACCGACCGTCATGTTTGTGACTTATTTCTCCTCTATATAGATAGGGGGACAACATTCTGGAGGCACCGCTAGGATTGCTGCGCAGATGTCCAGTGTCCACTGCACCAGCTAAATCCCTCATACTACACCCAGGTAGGTTGCAGCGAGGCAAGTGTTGCTTTTTAAAGAGAGCTGGAAGTTGGTGGTCGAGTACATGTTTCCTGAGGCCAGTTAGAGATTATCAGGGACAGTAGAGATCCACAAGTTCAGAAGCAACTCCTACACAGTTAAAGGCCCCTGCACTGTCAACATGTCAGCCCTGGAAGAGCTACAGGAAGAGATAGGAGGAGTGTTGCACACCCAGAATAGAGACAATTTACTGGAAATCTGTGACTTTTTGATCATATCAGGTGTACAAACGGCAGACGTAAAAGGAAACTCACGCATCTCATTGTTGACTCACATTGTGATTCACCTTGAAAGAGAAGAAGTGGCAGAGCTAGAAGACAACATTATTACTACTGAAAGACAAAGTTGCAGATATGTTCAGTGGCATCGATAGTGAAAGGGAACTCACTGAACATGACATTCAAGAGACAGTGATACAGAAATGATGGAAATTACTTGGGTGAACTGAGTATTGCAAGTTAACAGCAAAAATATGGAGCCATGCAGACTACTACAGTCAATGCTGTTGTTAATGGTTCTGTGCACCAAGATACTGCAGGCTCTCCAGCAAACACCCAATCTTCAGCCAATGTCCAGCAGCAGACAAGCCCACACTGGCGCAAAGAAGCTAGAGCTAAGGTACCACCTGAATTGATGGCAGAGTTAGCAGAACTTAAGACAGGTGTTGCTTCTCTTAAGGGTCTTAGTGCAGAAATAGCATAGATTAACGACACACTTCAATAGCCTATGTTTCAACCCCAGTCCTATGGGCCACATTTAGCGAGGATGTCAGGTAGAGACCCCCAGCCAGTTTCTCGCCAGCAGTATTATAGCAGCCAGAGCCAGCCCCAAGCCCTGGCCCCAACACAGACCCAGTATGCCCCTCACCTGTACATGAACTACTCTGCTCACGTCCGAAGGAGGTGCTTTGTCTGCCAGCAGACCAGATCCAAAGAACGTTGTACGCACTGCTACCGATGTGGGAGTGGAGAATATTTCCAAGCTGGGTGCAAATTCAGAGGAGTTAGACCATAAAGAGAGGCTTCTTTAAACGAGAGAGGGTTACCACTGAGGGATGAGTGTTAACCATAGCCAGTGGAATGTCCCAGAACTGTGAGAATTGAGAAAAGCTGACAGTAGACAGTGAAGGGATTCTGTACAGGACAACCAAAGCTCACAAACAGTTGGTCCTACCAGAAAAATACAAAGGAAAAGTACTGGAAGAGCTGCACTATAACATGGGACACCAAGGTGCCGACCGCACTATATGCAATCTGACATTGAGCACTATGTGACAAAAGCTTGCACCTGTCTCAAGCAGAAAAAGCCATGCCATGAAATGAGAGCTCCCTTGACAAATATTGTGACAACACAGCCATTTGAACTAGTTTGTTTTGATTTCCTCCATCTCGACTGATGCAAAGGTGGATACGAGTACATCCTTGTCATTGTTGACCATTTCACACGTTTTGTTCAAGCAAGTCAAAGTCAGGAAAAACTGCTGCAAACATCATCTTCAATGGCTTTGCTCTCAAGTTTGGGTTTCCCTCCTGCATTCATTATGACCAAGGGGGAAAGTTTGTGTTGGGAAGCTCTCTATTCTTTATTCCCTCAGATATCTATAAGTATGTTTAGGTTATAGCTTGATTTCTGTCTCATGAACTTTACAGAATCTGTCTGTTGTGTACATGCCAGTTTAACATGTCACTATAGGAACAACTTCTTTTCTGTGTTAGGCGAACAATACCATCACACCATATATGTTCAAGAAAGCTGTACATTATTGTGTTGCCTAAGATGTTTTTCAAGTATGTGGCCAGACAGTTCAACTTCCATATTATTTCCACACAGCAGTACGCCTATGCACAGCTATTTGTACCTATAAAAGCCTCTGTTATTCTACGAATAAATCGGATGTCTATTTCAACTGCTCTGGTTGCCAGTGTGTTCATTTAGACTCTCCGGCACCATACAGGCATCGTGATAACCCACATGCACTAGTTTTTCTTTACAGTAAATGAAGCAGAGGCAAGAAAGGCTGATGGAGGAAAAGTGAAGATAAAGCTGTTAATTGCTTTATCCTTACAGTTTGTAAATCAGTTGTTCATTCACTCAAAGAAACTCAGTGGCAAGACCAGGTAAACTCCTTGACTGCTGGGAAAATACAGTTCACACAGTGGTGAGACAAATGGGATCTAATCTGCCGCTCGATGAAGTGAGAACAGAAAATGGTCAGGGATGTTCCAGGGTCCTGCACAGAAACCTGCTCATGTCCTGTGATCATTTACCTTTTGAGACACAGCCTGAAGTAACTAAAAATGACAAAAGTAAACAGAAAAGAAGGCACACGCATGTGTCACAGCCAGAAGACTCCAATGAAGTTGATTCATTATGAGCCAATTCAGGTCTCCACACCACCAGCAGTAACTACTGAGAGACATGTTAAGCAAGAGAGACATTCTGTACATGAGCCTGAACAAGTAGAACAGAGTTGAACTAGCAGTCCCTGTTTCCATACCAACCCAGCCTCTCATTGGAGATCAGCCGGAAGAGCTCATCACACCTGAAAATGTGCCAGATGAGGAGATGAACGTACCTGCTGAGAATCTGCCTGATTCACCAGATGTCTCTCCTGCATTAAGTGCTGCTGAACCTGAGGAGCCCACCTTCCAGTTACCACAGAGAGAGAGACACCTGCCAAGGCGCATCACCTACGATCAGCTGGGTAATCCATCCTGCTATAGCCACAGTTGTTGCCTTTCTACCCTGCATCAGGACTGGTCCCATGGTTGCCACCCTTGCAGCCATACTACCTTCAGCCAACCCAATGTATGGACTCCAGCAAACATGAGTTTACAGAAGTGACGTACTGAAATTGAACCATGAACTACTAATGGACTGTTTTCATAGACTGTTTTCACTGGCTGTTGAAATGAACTTTGAATTTGCAGCCTGCACAGATCATTGAAACTGATGGACTGTTGAGTATGTGCAAAGACTCTTTATGGACTGTTTATACAGTAGCCAGTCAACAGCTATGGACTGTGAATATGGACTGTTGACACATTTGAACTGTGACCTTTGACCTAAGTACCACCTTACAGAAGAGGATTTCCAGTGTCAAGTTCTTGAGAGACTGTTTGAAGGACAATTGTTTGATTGATTTAATGTCGAGATGACATTTATTTTGTAGGGGAGAGAGTAACAAGTTAAATAGTCAAATGTTAAAAAAAGAGAGTTAAGAGTATTTGCTTGTCACTGTTGTTTCATTTTTATGTGTTGTTTCAGTAAGTATAATGCTGATCAGTTATCTATTAGGATGGTTTGAATCCTGCACTCTGGGATCGGTTGCTTTAGTCTCCGCCCACATATTTGGAGGAAAAGCTCCAATTTTCCATTCAAGTAAAGCTCTCGTGGAAGTAATGTCATGCTTCTGACTTATTTCTTCTCTATATAGGTATGTTGTGCATGTTGAACTTAACTGTTTTATCTGTGTTAACTTGCTGACATTTTGAGATGTACTTATATTTTGTTTCAGATAGTTTTTGAGTAGATATAAGTAAGTCATCTTTTTTAAAGTGAAGGTGCCCGCAATTCATTTGCTCATGATCTGAATCCCTAAACTTGCCAATGTTGTTACCCTGCTCAGAAATAATGCATCATCACCATAAGTTATTACTATCAAAGGCCAGAAGTGTAATAACTTTCAGAATCCGTGTACACCCTCACCAAATGTTTCACTGGACAAATAAATAGGTTAGTTGATGTTATTTGAGTCTGGCAATATTTCCTTAAATCAAACTAAGATTCCTAGTGAGCTAAGACTTTCCTACATGTATTGGTGGAGAATATAGGTAACTAAATTTCCATCCATCCATCTTCTATACAGCTTATTCTACAGGGTTGTGGGCAACCTGGAACCTATCCCAGGGAGCATTTGGTGCAAAGCAGGGCACACCCTGGATGGGATGCCAATCCATCACACAGCACAATTCACACACCCATTCACACACTACGGACACTTTGGACATGCCAATCAGATCACTGTGCATGTATTTGGACTGGGGGAGGAACATCCAGCAGCAGAGGGAGAACATGCGTAACTAAATTTAACTATCTAAATTTTCCTTAAATATAATGGTGGATACTTCAACAAATTAATCTAAACAACCAATTTTCCCTACAGTGTGCTTTTATTTTTCAATGTTAATTACAATTGATCAATGGAACCACTTAACAGAAAGACAGGCTTCATAGAAATAATAGTTAATATATTGTCATATATTTTTTTTATGATTTTGATCTCACCCTGAAGATTGGCATTTATGTGCTCTGTGTATTTTGCATAATTGTCTCACTCCCTCACACATATGCACAAATGGTTGATTTCACACTTCCTGTTATGAGCCCAGACTGTAGACAATTGGGTTCCAATCATGTTGTCATGGCTGTAAGAACTAACAGCAGTGAAAGTAGAGGAGGATTCTCTTAACTGTCTTTGGGGATGATTGCACTTCAAAAGCTCCCACACATTTTTATACAGCCTGCGCATCTGCTATATTCCTGCAGTGTACAGTGTGTTTATGGTTTTCAATCTTAAAATATGGCACTCTGTGTCTTTTTGATTTTATTTGTGGAAAATGTTGAAGCATACAGTACATACTATACATGCACATGTTCACAAATGTGGATCTACTTGAAAGTGTAACTTTTATTAAATCATAATAGGCCATTGGGTGGGCCAAGAGAACAATACAAGTATTGTTAGTATCTAACAATACTTGATGAAAGTGATCATTTTCTGACCCTCACGTGTGGGAGTACTCATTACTAATACATGTACTCCCTATTAGCTAATTTTCTTAATCTGGTGAAATAAAACTGTGGGTGGTCATTAGTGAAGTGTATGGTGTGTAACATGGTGAGATGACAAGAGGTTTCTTATAGCCCTTGAGCCATGTGAAAACAGTGATAAATAGCAAGATTGCATCATGTGGACAAAATAATATCTCTCTCTAGTCCTGTAGGGTCACTGTCCTGCAAAGTTTGATCCAGGAAATTGTTCTTTTGTTTTGTGGGAGAAACTTAACTCCATTTAAAATTGTGTGTTCTAGCTTTGTGATTTATTTATCATTTTTTTTTTAAAATGTTGCTGTATGTTCTAATGTTGTCACAAATGTTTACCCAAACAATAGCTGCATTTACATGGACAACAATAATCCACTCTTAACCCGACTTTGATTAAAAAACTACCATGTAAACAGCAATTTGTACTTACCTTAATCTAATTAAGGTCATACTCGAATTAAGCTCTAATTGAATTATGACAGGTGGAGTATTCCTGTTTTAGTCGCATTATGGACATATAGACATGTAAACACCTTAGTCACATTATGTGAGTTTTCACTGCATTTTGCGACAGGACACGATCACACACGGCAGTTCTCAACATTTTGCGGCGAACAAGAACGTTCGGCCTCGTCCCAAACTGCATACTTACCTACTAAAGGCCTGTAGTGGGGAAAAATACATGTACCTTGGCTACTATATAGACATTAAGTACACGGTTTGAGATGCAGCCCATGGCTTCAAGCAGTTATCTAGTAGGATGTATAGCATGACAAATAATTAACTGCACTTAAACGTTTGTAAAAACAAAAAAAAAAAAAAATTTTAAACTCCTAAAACTGCAAGACTGTCATTGACTATGTTTACATGGACAGCAGTAATCTAATTATTGACTTTACTCTGATTAAGAAAATAATGTAATTAAGGTGTTTACATGAGTCGCTTTTAGAATACTTCTGTCATGTTCCCGTTTTACATGTTATAGAACATAATTAGATTAACAGCCCACGTCATTACATCACCATGTCATGCCATCCGACGTCCCTCCAGAATTTCACATATCAACATGTGTCTTTACGGTACCGTATACAATTTTGTGTTTTAGAATTTTTTAAAAGTTACGAACGCTTTAAGAGCAGTTAATTATTTGTCATGCTATACATGCTAATAGACAACTGCTTGAAGGCATGGGCTGCGTCTGAAACCGTGTACTTACCATCTATATAGTAGCCGAGATACATGTATTTTTCCCCACTACAGGCCTATAATAGGTAAGTATGCGGCTTGGGACGCAGCCGAACTTTCTTGTTCGCCGTAAAATGTTGAGAACTGCCGTGTGTGATCATGTCCTGTTGCAAAATGCAGTGAAACCTCTCACACGATGTTCATAATTTGATTAAGGTGTTTACATGTCTGTAATACACGTCCATAATGCGACTAAAACAGGAGCACTCCACCTGTCTTAATTCGATTATAGCTTAATTCGACTATGACCTTAATTAGATTAAGGTAAGTAAAAATTGCTTTTTACATGGTAGTTTCTTAATCAAAGTATGGTCTTAATCGGGTTAAGAGTGGATTATTGTTGTCCATGTAAATGCAGCTATTGTCACTAAAAATGTTTTTTGTACATTTATATATTGAATACTGAATTGATTTACATGATAATTCCATAAAAAAAGAAAGACACCACAGTTGAATGCACATTTAAAAATAATTATGCAACTTGGAAACACTCCCAGTGCTACAGACACCCAATCTGTTTGCTGGTAAACCAGCCTAAAACAAGAAGAGATGCAACGTTTTTATATAGCCTTGTATGTATGAGCCATTTTGCAGTCACCAGATCTCAACCTAACTGAACAGCTATGGGAAATTTTGGAGTAAAGTTTATCATCACAATACCAACTGAAGGGAAAAGAAAGAATGTTGTTCTTCCCTCAAGTACAGTTCCAGAGATTTGGGGGTGTTTTCGGATTTGAATTGAGCATGCATAATGAGGATTTAGTACTGAAATTTTACACATCAGTATTCAGAGCTCAGATGTAACTACAGACTTCAGTATTTCTCAGAAATTATACTAGAGTTACACATTTAATTTAATTTCAATTTATTGTTGGATAGTTCCTTGAGATGCAGCATCTCATTTTCAAGGGGGACCAAAAGAGACAAAAAAAAAAAAAATACAAGTAATGTATGTTACACAAGTTACACATGTGGTCATGTCTCAGTTACATCTGATTCTGACCATGGACTGAAGCCCAGTTTTCCTGCATTATATAGGCTTGAGCAAGGAGCAGTATTATTTACAGCACCACTGTCTGACAGTTTGATGTAAGAACAATGTCATGCTGAAATTTTGATTTAGGCTGTAAATACATTTTTAAAAATGCATTATGTATGCAATATTGCATAAATACATATAACACAATTGTGTTTTATATAAAAATATATTGGGTAAAATACTCTTCCCCCTTGCGACACCGTACGGTTTGGATGCAATCAGTTATAAAAAAGATTTACCTTTGTCTCATCAGACCAAAGTGTGGAGTCCCAATGTTCTTCACTTTTGTGAACATGAGCCTTGGCAAATGCTAAACAGGCTTTTTTGTATGTGGGCTTTAGCACTGGCACCCGTGCATGCCAGTCCCCTGTAGCATACATCGTATAGTGTCACATGAAACAATCACCCCTGTTTGGCTCTGTACAACTTTAGCTAACTTGCATGATTTAGATGAACTTGCATGACAATTTTACTCAACTCTTCTTAGGACAAAACACTCATCTCGAGGTGTTAGCTTCCGTTGACGGCTTGGTTGTCTCAGAGTGCTTGCCACAAGTCCATCCATCCATCCATCCATCCATCCATCCATCTATCTTCAACCGCTTATTCCTGCTTCAGGGTCACGGGGAACCTTGAGCCTATCCCAGGAAGCATCGGGCACAAGGTGGGGTACACCCTGGACAGGGTGCCAGTCCATCGTAGGGCACAATCACATACACACTCACACACCCATTCATACACTATGGACAATTTACCACGCTGCCAATCAACCTACCATGCATGTCTTTGGACTGGGGGAGGAAACCGGAGTACCCGGAGGAAACCCCCGCAGCATGGGGAGAACATGCAAACTCCGCACACACATGGCCCCGGCGGGAATCGAACTGCCACAAGTCCATCCTTTTTAAATTTTTGATCACTTTTGCTACTGTATTCCGACTTATTAGCAATGCTTTACTAATTTTCTTGTAGCCCTGAATTTTTGTGTGTAAAGAAATTACTTTCTTTCTCAAGACTTGTGACATTTCTCTTCTGTGTGGTGCCATAATTGTCAGAATTGAATGGGAGGGGATTTTATGGGTTAAATACCACCCTTAATTGTCAATTACCTTGCAGCCACCTGTGTGATGATTGATTAGACTCTCTATTGTTGAATTCCAGTTAATTAGCATTTTAACAAGTTTCATTTGTAAAAGCCTCATTGGGGGATACTCATTTATACACCATGGTCTTAAATCACTTTGTTTAAAGAATTTTAATTTAGTTTTTTTGTACTGACATCTCATTTGCAACCAAGAAAGCAGAGTTTCTGGAATATTTTATTATATAGGATCCCATAGAAAGTATTAATTGTAATGCGAAACAGATGATTTTCTGAGACATCTGTTGGGGTGTACTCATTTATGCTGAGCACTGTATGTTATAGAGAGTTTTTAAAGCCCATTGCAATATTACTGAATAATGCCTATCCCACATGAAACACATTACTATCCAAAATCCATCCTTGTTATCTTGCTATAATCATTAAAGATTATTAAATGACTAAAACATGGTAAACAGTTAATGAAGTAATCAAATCACATGCTATTCAAGACATCTTAATCAGATTTGACATGAACTCATTACATTAAGTAGTAACAGATGAGTGGTGGCTATCATTAACTTTAAATTAAGATTCCAGTAGCTGCTTTCATTACAAAAGCAATTAATTATTCCAGTCCCTTCAAAGCACACTTGACTCAAAATGAATGTCTGAGATATGAATATACTGAGGTCCTGTGTGTGGTCTTGGCCCTGTTTTACAAAGAACATGGATAAATGGAATGGATGTATAAGTGGAATGAATATGCTATGTGATCAAACCATACAGAATGGAGGACTATGCTTACTTTAAGAGCACAATTGTTTCTCAAAGTACATACTTACTGAAAGGAATTCTCTTATATCATGTACTCTCGTATATTATGAACTGCTACTAAGACTCCTTAGATATAGGGAATACTGTGTTATACGTAGTTTCTGTTTATGTGTCTCTGTGCTATCAAATACCTATGATTAATGTATTCATTTAATTACCTCTTTCAATAAGCTGATCAACTACCATCCTTTATTATAGCTGACACATGTAATTTCTATATCTTGAAAAGACTTATTTTCGTAATGTGCTGTGTGTTTTGTCTAAATGTGTCTAGCACCTGCACAAGCAGAAACCCGCCTATATCTCACTGCTGTTATCAATGTATATAAATACTCCTGTTCTGGACGGAATATACTGGATGTCTCTGTGGACAGCATTGTCAGTGTGTGTTCAGTTAGACTCCCCAGGCGCTTGAGAACTCTGTGGTAAACCACACTTTCTCGCTCATAGCACAGAACTAAGAGTTAAAAGAAGTGAAAAGGTTGACGGAGGGCTGAAGGACATAATCTGAGATTCTTTTAAATCTAACAATCACTATTCTAAACTAACTTTTTGAATATACACAAGGTTTATAATCTGGCCCACAAGTTGAATTTAGAATCCTTGTTCTAAAATAAAATTAATTTTAATTGAATTGAATGGTTAGAAAAAAAAGAGCTAGTCTCTGTTGTTTCACTTGTGTGTAAAATAGAGCAATAAACTTTGAGCCATAAACTCAAAGTAAAACATCCTAATGCCATGTTATTCTTCATTACTAAGCAATAATTCTGATGCTGTAACCATGTCTGTTTCCAAAATAACCATTTTATGGGTTTCACAGCAATGGAGGTGAATAATAATACAATACATTTTCATTGTGTGTGAATTATTTTGTAAACTGTATTGTCCCAACCCACATCAATACTATAGGCTATTTTGTGTAGATTCATGACATAATCTCATTTAAGTCCAACAATAATACATCGTAGTATTAAAACTTAAAAATAAAGTCTAATACATATTCATTTTAACATATCTGTGAAAGTAAAAGTCATTTAAAATGTTACTCTTTTCTTGTCTGCATCAGATGGTCATAGGTTTTTTTTTTGTTTGTTTGTTTTTTGTTTTTTTCATACACTGGTGACATATGTGAAATTTATACAGTTTAAGTGAAGTAACTGACTATTTCTGACAGTTGAGACTGAACTGCTATATTGTTTTAATACAGTTCATCACTCCACTGCAATTCAGTGCAGCAATTCATTATTCAGTGAAGAGTAGATGATACTATATACCAAAATGACCCAATGTGATATGACTGGATTTTTTTAAAGGATTTTCAGACCACAAAAAAGTGAATCTATTTAAATAGAGTAATAAAAATGCTTCGATCATCAAATTCAAGTCACTCCTAATAACAATTTGCCATTTTGTCATTAGAGATTTAAAAATAGTTTGTTTTTTTTAATAAATAAAATCCAAATAGTTTTCTTATCTTTTATATAAATAATTATCATTACACTCATTAAAAGATAAATTAGATGAAGCTTGAGAGACTACAAACACTAGTAATAGTCAATTAAGTTTTTTTTGTAGCATGGTCATCTTTAGTGTTTTCTGATGAGGTTAAAAATAAAGAATGACTAAATAAATACATAAACAAAGAAACATTTATGAATGAATGAGCTTGCCCTCTGAGTTAACATTTTTATTAAAATATTGGAAGCCAATTTTTCAGTATCATGAAGTGATTTGTTGGACAGTTGCAAAACTCTTTGTACTTGACATTGTTAAAATGCATGTTATGCAAAGAATCGTGCTTAATGTAACCTGATAAATATAATTTTTAGGATTGATTATAACTTTGATTCAACGGTTGCTAACTTTAGGCAGCACTATAGGTGCATGAAACACATCATCACAGACCTTACTAATCTGTTGCTGAAAGTTTGAAACTTAAAATTGTAAACAAAATATTAACTGTTAAAATGGCAGGTTTTTGTGATAAAAAAAACATTAAAGTTAAACCATGTCAGAAACTTTTTATTGTGCCTTTATTATTTATTATTATTATTGCCTTTATTTTTTGCCTTTATTGTTTATAATACCTCCAATTCCCAGCTTGCACAACTGCACACTCCCTTTTATAATTGAGAATGTGGCAGTGTCCAGAATCAACCATTCACATTCAAACTCATATTAAATACTAATTAGTGTACACTTGCCTCCAGTCTCCCAAAACAAATTTTAACTTGTTAGCCAAAATACCAAGAGATATGTTTGGCACAAAAAAAAATGCAGTACATCACAAAAAGAACACCAACCCCCATGGAGGAGGAAGCATGTTTTTCTTCAGCTGGAACTGGGGCTTTAATCAAGGTGGAGGGAGTAAGGAATAGCTCCAAATACCAGTCAATTTTTGGCACAAAACCCTAAGGCTTCTGCTAAAACACTTAAGAGAAAGATAAATTTCACTTTCAGCATGACAACGGCCCAAAGTATACTGCTAATCTCTAATTCAACTAAGGAATGGTGTCACCAAAACAAGATAAGGTCTTTTAATGACTTAGCCAGTAACTGTGGGGTGACCTGAAGTGCAAAGGAGATGCACTTATAATTTGACAGATCTAGAATGTTTTTGAACAAAAAAGTGGAAAAAATATTGCTAAGTCATCATCCCATTCTGACAGACTCTTACCCATCACTGACTGGTGTATTAAAATCAAAAGGAGTTTCAACAAAGTATTAATTTAACGGTGTGCACACTTACACAACCATTGTACATTAACATTTAAAAAAAATAATGATCTTCCCTAAAATTATTTATTGTTTTTCACTTTAATTTATAGGTTAAAATTTCACGATAAATGTAGAAACGTTTTAACAGGGGCATGTAGATGTTGTATAACCAATGTATAATATATTAAATTTCACAGAATAGTTTTATTGAACAAATAATACATTTGCATGTATCTTCCAAAAAGATTTAAAGATTTTAAAGTTTAGACCAAATCCAGGCCAGGGAGAGGAGCGAGGTTCTCCGCGAGGCCAGGGAGAGGAGCGAGGTTCTCCGCGAGGCCAGGGAGAGGAGCGAGGTTCTCCGCGAGGCCAGGGAGAGGAGCGAGGTTCTCCGCGAGGCCAGGGAGAGGAGCGAGGTTCTCCGCGAGGCCAGGGAGAGGAGCGAGGTTCTCCGCGAGGCCAGGGAGAGGAGCGAGGTTCTCCGCGAGGCCCAAGGGAGGAACGACGCTCTCCGAGGAGCATGAGGGGGGAACGGCATCCTCCGTGGAGCAGGAAGGGGGAGCAATGTCTTCAGCGGAGCATGGAGGCAGAGTGACGTCCTCAGTGAGGCAGGATGGCAGAGAAACGACCGCAGCCGAGCAGGAAGGCAGAACGACGTCCACTGCCGAGCCGGAAGGCAGAGCGACATCCACAGCCGAACAGGAAGACTGCGCGACGACCTCAGCTGAACAGGACGGCTGTGTGACGACCTCAGCTGAACGGGACGGCAGAGTGATATCCAGAAGAGGGGAGGGCGGGACTCGGTCTCATCTTCAAGCATATGCTCCAACCCGTGTAACTTGGCATATTCTACTACGAACGCCGGGTGTGGTATGGTGCATGCGCTGTACCGTGACGGTATTCCTAGTATGTGGTTACTCTGAGCCATCAGTACCCTCGACCTTCTCCCCTGCTCCATTAACTTGAGATACCACTCCGCGTAGTCGTTGCACCAGGTGTCCATCGGGAAATAAATAAATAAATCTGCTACTTCTATATCACGGTCTTTCGTTCTGTCACGATTGGGAGGTTGAGGCAGAAGCAGTCGCAGATTTTAAACATTTATTGTAAACAAACAAAGACGCTAAGACAGCGTGGCATAACACTGTGGCAAGATACAGAACACTGAGACATGACAGGAGTCTACAACAACGAAAGACAAGGAGAGAGTGCAGACAAAGACTATATATACACATGAGTGCTCATTAACAAAAACATGAATCAGGTGCAGTTGTGGTGCATGTGGTCATGTGGTGCAGTGCAGTGGCTGATGGGAAATGGAGTCCAGATTTCCCAGATACTTGACATATTGATGAATAATAATCGAATGCCAGGGTTCAGCATTAGGGTCTGGAGAAAAGCAAACATTTGCATATTTGATAATAGCAATGGGGCAGAGGAACCTAATTTTGTATGAATAAAAGTAGAGAATAAAATAGGAAAATAAAATGTAAGATTTCACATTGATTATGTTATTTGTCCTGCAGCATTTTTTTTATGATAAAGGAATGAGAAATATGTCTCGAGCAGGCTTTATAATTATAAATATTTGCCTTAAGATGTACTGGTGTGTCACATGCAAGGTGAAATCTTGACTTGTATCCAGTATTCCTGGGATAGGCTCCTGACCCACAGCAACATTAACCAGGATAAAGTAGTTAGTGCAGATGAATAAATAAAATAATGTAATTGTAAATTACTATGTACACATATGTAGAGAACATTTTGCAAACAAATACAAAAATCTCCAAAAACATACCCAAGGGGTCTGGTCATAAGAATTGAAGTTGTTCAAACTGTCAGACCAACACAATATCATCAGAGCAGTTTTTTGGGCCAGAATCTATTCCTAGAAGCCCAGAAGACAGTTTAGCTTAATACTTCATTTAATACACCGGATTTCAGATTTGGCTTAATGACTAATTAACTAGGCCTTATGAGCTTAATTTAGTGTCTTAGAGGAAGAAAAATACCCAAATCTCTCTAGAGGTGGCCTTCTAGGATAGCATCCAAGACCCCTCTTCAAGAGATGATATCCTCGCAATGGTAGTGTACACTTTGTAAGAAGAAACAATCAGAAGAAGAAAATCACTACAGCAAATGCATGTTTGGGTGCATACCAAAACTCTAATTAATTCCTCCTTGTATCCTCAATTTCGGGTCATTCAGTGTGTGATCCACAAATTGATCATAGTCCACCATATTTGAAGATTTCTTTAAATAACCTCAGAGGTATTAAGGTGAGAGGAGATAGGAGGTTCCTAGGATAACAGGTGCTTAAACAACAGGGGAGTCATTTTATGAATGAATATATGTTATAAATGCTCCACGTCTCCCAAATATGTATTTTAATAAATGATACACTAATAAACAATACTAAAATAAAATGAACAATATTAATTAAATAAGAAAAAATGGGACAAATAAAAGCTTGGGTAAATAAAAATGTGCATAGAATTAGATTCTACCAATGACTAAATTCAGCTGAGATGCTGTGGTTGGAGACAAGCCTTTTAAGTGTGCAATACAATCCATTAAATACCTTGGAATACACATTCCACTACATTTAAATAAGCTGTACAAATTTTTATTTCGCTCTGTTAATAGAAACAAAAGACAATCTGACAGGCTGGATTAAAATATCCACAGTCAAAATAAATATCCTCATCAAAACCTTTCTCTATGACTCCTGTAGCTCCACCCTCTACCTGGTTCTCCTCTCTGGACAACACAGTTTTCATATTTTATTAGAAATCCCACCTAGAATCAAGCTATCTACTCTCCAAAAGAATAACAAGTTCAGAGGACTAAGGAATACAATTTTTTTTTCTATTATTTCTGATTACACCAATTAATCTACATCCAGCACTAGACAAACAATACAAACCAACCTTGGTTAAATGAGGATAGACTGAGGATAGGATAAAGAAGACAGCTACATAAAGAAAATGATCATTTTAGCCCACCACTTCACCCAAAGTTATATTGCCTGACACTACAAAAAAAATGTTAGCACAAATATACACATTCATATTATCTGAAAACAGTACAATATTACTTTAAATTGAGAAATGGACTGCAATCTCATATAAAAGTTTTTCATGGAACTCACTATTAAATATAAACTGCACCACATGGGATTCAGTCACACACTAGCACATGCTCACACTCTCCAGCTTTAACAAATGATTACTTTGATGATCTCTGTTCATACACCGAAGCTGAGATGAGGTATAAATGAGATAAGAAACGAAATATTTTTATGTAAACTAAACATAATATATTTTCTTTAATCTGATTAATCACATATTTTCCCTTGTATCAGTATATTAGGATTGGATGATCAAATTAACTTTGAGTCAACATTGTGCTATAAAACTACTACTACTGCTGGCCTACAGATAAATGTATTCAGAGATCATGAAACTTTTGAGTCATGGCTAGGGGTTCTTCTGTAAATTCCAGTGTTGTTATACTGTACTGTATATAAACTGATGAGCCAAACCATTATGACCACCTGCCCAATATGACCAAAACAGTTCTGACCTGCCAAGGCATGGACTCTACAAGAAATCTAAAAGTGCCTTGATATTACTTGGCACCAAGACATTAGCAGATACAGTGGATATAAAAAGTCTACACCCCCATGTTAAAATGACAGGTGTGATTTAAAATAAAATAAAATAAAATAAAATAAAGATAAATCATATCAGAACCTTTTCTATCTTTAATGTGAAACTTCAACCTATACATGAAAGTGAAAAACAATAAGAATCTTTTTGCGGGAAATATGAAAAATAAAAAATTTACAATAACCTGCTGGTATAAGTGTGCACACTTTTAAAGTGATAGTTGAAGCATTTTACAATTTATCACAGCAGGTTGGCACATCTTAACTTAGGGTTAAGTATTTTGCTATTCTTCCTTGCAAAAGCATTCTTATTCTGTCAAATTGGCTGGGCATTGTACAAAAGGGAAAAGCACCCCACTAATCAGAATCATGCCCACAAAATGCACTGCAAATTAACACAGCAATAATAAATTAATTAAAGCCCAAGGTGCCGCAAAGGACTCCCCCCAGCGTCAGGAAGCACTCAGCTCCTACAAAGAGAAAACAAAAACACAAAGTCAATTACAATATGCTCAAAGCAGACAAACAAAAGAATAAAACAAAACAAACGTACTGTCACAAAAACACAGATAACCTCAAGCTCAAACTGATTACATGTAGCAAGTTTACCAAAGCTGACCAAAACCACTACTACCACTATCAGCATAATTGATCAACTGTTACAACACAGTTGAATTAAAGAAAACTGATCTTAGTGACAGTAACCAACACAAAACAAAATAAAACCAAATCGGAGTATGAAGCAGCAACATTAAACAATCAAGCAGCAACAAAGCAGCAACGTGGCTCCATGAGTGACGGGGAGGCGCTATACCGATATGACCACATCTCACTCTGCCCGCCTTAACGCATGCAAAATTGAGGACCCTAAGAACAAACAGGTATCACAACCTCAATTTGGAAAGCATGCAAGATAGTTTAGCTCGAGTAACAGAACTAAACGATTTACCTACTGTGATATGATGACATGGTACTTACGATGGCACATATGAAAATCATGATAGCTTCTTTAATAATTGTGACAGCACTAGCTGGTGCTCCGACCGGAGCTACATTAAATTACCATGCTACACAGTTGGGAGCCTTGACGGCACACCGCACAGAGAGTAAGCAGGACATCACAACTGCACACAGTTGCAGTAGCCCAACGTCACACTCTGTAGTCCATAGCAACAAAAGGAAGGGGCGGGTTTTCGACCATGATGCATTATGGAAGGCATAAACAACCACATATATACTATGTTAGGGAGAGAGTCCATTGGCCATGTAGTTAATAAGGGTGACGTTTTAACCACGACACCCTCTCACTACAAACCCAATAGATTTACAATTGGACCTTGATCTTGTTTTGGGGAAGCCATTCCTTTGTTGATTTGGAGGTTTGCGTTGGATCGTTGTCATGCCTCTTCATCTTAATTATTTTAGATGAAGACTTAAGGTTCTGTTACAAAATTGACTGGTATTTGTCCATTATTCCTTTCCCCTGATTAAAGCCCCAGTTCTACCTGAATAAAAACAGCCCAACAGCATGATGCTTCCATCACCATGCTTCCCCATGGGTATGGTGTTCTTTTGTTCATGTGCTGTGTTTTTTTTGTTGTTGTTTTTTTTAAAATTATGACCAAAAAAGTTCAACTTTGATCTCCTTAGTACAATATCACAATATTCCACATAGTTTTGGGAGATGGGATGTTTTTTACCCAAACTTTAGCTGGCCTTTTTTGTTTTTTTTATTATTAAAAAAGCATCCATCTTGCCACCCTACCCAGTAGTCCAGAAATTAAGGTTTGCATTTAACAACCAGTATTTGCCAGAAATTGCTGCAACTCTTTTACTGTTTTTTCCACTGACCAGTTATATCCTGACCTTCTCATCAATTTTAGATGGATGTCCTGTTTTTAGTAATACCACTGTCGTGTCATATTTTCTATACTTGTTGATTATTGTCTTTACAGTGTTCCATGGTATATCCTATGTCTTGTGAAATGTTTTGTAACCCTCTCCTGATATTATCAACATTAAGATCCCATACCTGCTTTGGTAACCTCCAACCCACAGTTGAAGGTTACCAAGATGTCAGGAAAATCCTGTTGGAGGTTACCAAGATGTCAGGAAAATCCTAAAGGAACCGCTGTACTTTATTTGGGTGTAATCAATCACTTTAATTGATGGCAGGTGTATACTAATTAGTATTTACTGAGTTTGAATGTGATTGGATTATATTGAACACTGCCACATTCTCAATTATAAAAAGGTGTGTACACTTATGCAAGATGTGTATTGAATATTTATTTATTTTTATTTTTTTGTCGTTGTTTTTCTTTTTTCCGCCTAAAACACTTCTGGTTGGTTGTCACTTAATTTTCACATTTCACAATAAAGGTGAAATGTTCTGATATGGATGAATTTTTTTTACATCACAAAAACCTGCAATTTTAACAGGGGTGTATAAACTTTTTATGTTAGTGGTTTTTTTGTATGTAATTAGAGAAAGCTTTATTTTCACCTGTTCACATATTTGCTTTTAACTTGAACTCATGTCTCTTAGAGTTGCTGCAATGTCCTCCATCAATCTGGGCATCGTGTCCTCTTTTTCCAAGACAGCATCGTTGAGGACTTTTTGTTTCATGCATGCATGCATCAAGTAATTTAAGGGTGATCCATTTATCAAGATATGCATGTGAATGCGAAGAAAATGTCCACATTTCCAAAACTTTAACTTTAACTTTTGTAAATCCTGCAGAATTCTTTAGTTCTGATTAGCTAAAGCAAACATTTACACACAACTTTACTAATTGATTGATATATGAGGCCCTAAAGTGTGCACTGTGGCAGGGTGCATTTTCCTATTATTGACCCAGTGGGCTGGCTGTAATAATTTGAACCTTGTCATAGTCACTCAAGTCTTCATGCCTGCCATCTCTCCTGTATATAAGACATCATCTACGAGAACCCACTGTTAACTTTTCATCTAATATATCCCAGCCCTTGACATGTGCTACTGTTATGAGATAATCAATCCATCCATCTTCTACCGCTTAATCCTTTTCAGGGTCACAGGGAACCTGGAGCCTATCCCAGGAAGCATCGGACACGAGGCGGGGTACACCCTGGACAGGGTGCCAGTCCATCGCAGGGCACAATCACATACACACACCCATTCATACACTACGGCCACTTTAGACACGCCAATCAGCCTACCATGCATGTCTTTGGACTGGGGGAGGAAACCGAATACCCGGTGGAAACCCCTGCAGCACGGTGAGAACATGTAAATTCCACACACACATGGCCCCAGTGGGAATCGAACCCCGGACCCTGGAGGTGTGAGGCGCAAGTGCTAACCACTAAGCCACCGTGCGCCCCAATATCTGAACAATAATTAATAAAATTGTAAGAAAACTACATTTCAGAACTAATGAGTTGTGAGAATTCTTACAAATTTGAAAGCATTAGCCCATTTAAAAAAAAAAGCAATGTTGACCATTGGTGCCACCATGGTAACAAGGCTAACATTGCTTTATTTGTCACAATCTCTGTCAGGTGTGGAGAGGGATGTGATAATTAAGGAGGTGTGCGTGCGTGTGTGTGTGTGTTTGCGGAAGTGTGCTTTGTGAAAAGGGTTGTTATGGCACCTCTCTGGCCCTCATTGCCCAAACAAGCAGATTAATCAGTTCTGTGTTAAACAGTTATTTCCCAGACGTATTGTCAATCAGGCATGTGAGAAAAATAATCTTGGAGAAAGAGAAAGACAGACAGAGAGAGAGGATTTTTCACTCTCTGAGGCAGGGAAATGTCCAATAGGTCCAACGGAATGAGTGGCAGAATGGCACCATTTATGAGGCCACAATTAGCTAGGAATGAAAAACTCAAAGCCAGAACACATCAGAGAACCAGAAATCTGTTTCCATCTTTACTGAGAGGAAGAGGCTGACTTGGAAAGAAAAGCTGCTTTAAAATTTTAGTCATGCATTTATATTTTACTTAATAGAAATAAATCAACTCGTATGTTTCAGTGATCATGAAACAAATAAGAATATCCTTTAAACAGTTTGGGAACAGCCAGGAAAGAGCACATCGTAGGTTTGTCAGCCAGACTGTGAGCAGTTTGTTCTGTTCATCCTTTCTCCACTAGGCACTATGAGCAAATCCTTCCTCAGCTAATATGGAATAGAACAAGCTGTGAACCAACCTTTCTTATCTGTGCTTGCAGAAGGACCTCAGTGATGGTTTGGGACAAGAAAAGCATTGTGGAGTCCAGATAATGGAATTGCGCACTGTCTGGGACAGCATGAAGTGTCAGGCAAAGAGGCAATCTGACAGACCTTATAGTTCTTTATGGATAATGACATTTTGCACACTGCTAAAGGATATCTAAACAAACACCATTAAAAAACTCAGTGACATTCATTAATTTTCTCTTTCTCTCTCTCTCTCTGTGTGTGTTGTGTGTGTGTGTACAGAGAAGTGTATAGTTGAGAAGTGGAGACAGATAACTAAGTTAAGTGATCAAGTAGTGATAATACATCTCTTTGAGAAGTTAAAATATAAACTGCTGTAAGGTGAGAAAAAGAACCAAATACAATGTGTGTATGGCTTGTAACCTGTAAGTGCTTTTTTTATGACCCACAGTGCAATACAAAATTGATAACAAACATATTATGTCATATGCTCTGATTAAATTAGTTCAATATCTGGTTTAGAATCTAATGTTTTAAATGTTCTTTTCTTTCTTTCTTTCTTTCTTTTGTATGGTATGCAGTATTATATACTTTCTATTTCTATTTGAATTTTCAGTAACCATTTTCAGGTCTGGCTGTGGTGCAGTAAAGCTCTATCCCCTAGACAGGGTAAGGTATTTGAGTCTATATGGTAATAACATAAACAAACATGTTTTGACATGTATAATGGGGGAATAAATATTGAATGTGTCAAAAAAAAAATTCAGTAAATATATTTCCAATGAGTTTATTCACATGAAATTTTCAGCAGACTTTGGTATTACATAAAAAAAATCCACACATATAAAGAAATCCACACATTAAAGTCCATTAATGAAGTAATGTGTAATAAAGTGGAATGACACAGGAAAAAAGTATTGAACATGTTAACTGAACTGTATTTAATACTTAGTAGAGAAACCTTTGTTTGTAATGACAGCTTCAAGACGCTTCCTGTATGAAGAAATTAATGGGCCGCAGTATTCAGGTGTGATTTTGGTCCATTCTTCTAAACATATTGTCTTTAAATCTTGTTCAATTGGATTCAAGTCAGGTGATTGACTGGGCCATTCTAACCTTGATTTGTTTTCTCTGAAACCAACTGAGAGTTTCCTTTGCTGTATGCTTTGGATGGTTGTCCAGCTGGAAGATCTACCCAAGTCTCATCTTCATCATCCTGGTGGATGGCAGCAGATTCTTCTCAAGAATCTCCTGGTAAAGGGCTCCATTCATTGTTCCTTCAATTATATGAAGTCTGCCAGTACCATGTGATGAAAAACAGCCCCACACAATGATGCTTCCACCTCCAAACTTCACTGTTGGTATAGTGTTTTTAGTGTGATGTGCAGTGCTATTTCTTCTCGAAACATGTTGTGTAGTATAACAGCCAAAACGTTCAATTTTGCTCTTGTCAGATTAATCTGGTTAGATTTAACTCTGCCAGTATTTCATAGGCTTGTCCAAATGAGTTGTAGCAAACTTTAAACAAACTTGAACATGCTTTTTCTTCAGTAATGCAGTCCTGCAGGGTGATAGTGCATAGAGGCCAATGGTGGTGGAGGGCATTGCCTATTGTTTTCTCTGTGACGATGGTACCTGCTGCCTCCAAGTGTTTCTGGAACTCTTTCCGAGTGGTCCTTGGCCCTTTGTGCTACTCTTCTGACTATTCTTCTGACTCCCTGGTTAGAAATCTTGTGAGGAGCTCCTGTGCGTGGCTGGTTGATGATGGAGTGATGTTGCTACCACTTGCAGATAATGACCTCAATGGTGATTATTGTAGGATTCAGAATTTTTGAGATACATCAGTATCTGATTCTATCAATATGTTTTGCAACAATAAGGCTGCGAAGGTCTTGGGTAAAAACGAAAAGCCTTTTTATAGGCCATCAATTTACTAACACAGCTAATATTAATTTGCACAGATAGGAGGTATAATTACTTTCTAACTACTTATGGATTTCAGCTTGTTCCTTACCTTGCCTTGGAGAACTGCTTTTTTTCACGATTGGAGGTTGAGGCAGAAGCAGTCGCATATTTCATACATTTAATATAAACAAACAGACTACTAAACAAACACTAAGACAACTTGGCAAGAGACTTTGGCAAGAGACTATGGCAAGAAACAAAACACACCGACATGAAAGACAGGAGTCTCAGACGACGAAAGACAAAGAGAGAGTGCAGACAAAGACTATACAGTGGTGTGAAAAAGTGTTTGCCCCCTTCCTCATTTCCTGTTCCTTTGCATGTTTGTCACACTTAAGTGTTTCGGAACACAAAACCAATTTAAACAATAGTCAAGGACAACACAAGTAAACACAAAATGCAATTTGTAAATGAAGGTGTTTATTATTAAAGGTGAAAAAAAATCCAAACCATCATGGCCCTGTGTGAAAAAGTGATTGCCCCCTAAACCTAATAACTGGTTGGGCCACCCTTAGCAGCAACAACTGCAACCAAGCGTTTGCGATAACGTGCAATGAGGCTTTTACAGCGTCCTGGAGGAATTTTGGCCCACTCATCTTTGCAGAATTGTCCTAATTCAGTTACATTAGAGGGTTTTCGAGCATGAACGGCCTTTTTAAGGTCATACCACAACATCTCAATAGGATTCAGGTCAGGACTTTGGCTAGGGCCTCCAAAGCCTTCATTTTGTTTTTCTTCAGCCATTCGGTGGTGGACTTGCTGGTGTGTTTAGGATCATTGTCCTGCTGCAGAACCCAAGTTCGTTTCAGCTTGAGTACACGAACAGATGGTGGGACATTCTCCTTCAGGATCTCTTGGTAGACAGCAGAATTCATAGTTCCTTTTATCACGGCAAGTCTTCCAGGTCCTGAAGCAGCAAAACAGCCCCAGACCATCACACTACCACCACCATATTTTACTGTTGGTATAATGTTCTTTTTTGAAATGCAGTGTTCCTTCTACGCCAGATATACTTGGACACACACCTTCCAAAGAGTTCCACTTTTGTCTCATCGGTCCACAGAATGTTGTCCCAAAAGTCTTGGGGATCATCAAGATGTGTTGTGGAGAAATTGGGCGGGCTTTGATGTTCTTTTTGCTCAGCAGTGGTTTTCTCCTTGGAACTCTGCCATGCAGGCCATTTTTGCCCAGTCTTTTCCTGATGGTGGAGGCATAACGCTGACCTTAACTGAGGCAAGTGAGGCCTGCAGTTCTTTGGCGTTGTTTGGGGTCTTTTGTGACCTCTTGGATGAGCGTCGGCTGCGCTCTTGGGGGTAATTTTGGGCGGCCCCACTCCTGGGAAGGTTCACCACTGTTCCATGTCTTCGTCATTTGTGGATAATGGCTCTCACTGTGGTTCGCTGGATTCCCAAAGCTTTGGAAATGGCTTTATAACCCTTTCCAGACTGATAGATCTCAATTACTTTCTTTCTCAATTGTTCCTGAATTTCTTTGGGTCTCGGCATGATGTGTAGCTTTTAAGGATTTTCTGGTGGACCTTACTGTGTCAAGCAGCTCCTATTTAAGTGATGCCTTGATTGTGAACAGGTGTGGCAATAATCAGGCCTGGGTGTGGCTAGAGAAATTGAACTCAGGTGTGGACAACCACAGTTATAGTATGTTTCACAAGGGGGCAATCACTTTTTCACACAGGGCCATGATGGTTTGGATTTTTTTCACCTTTAATAATAAACACCTTCATTTACAAATTGCATTTTGTGGTTTACTTGTGTTGTCCTTGACTATTGTTTAAATTGGTTTGATGTTCCGAAACACTTAAGTGTGACAAACATGCAAAGGAACAGGAAATGAGGAAGGGGGCAAACACTTTTTCACACCACTGTATATACACATGAGTGCTCATTAACAAAAACGTGAATCAGGTGCAGTTGTGGTGCATGTGGTCATGTGGTGCAGTGCAGTGGCTGATGGGAAATGGAGTCCAGATTTCCCAGATACGTGACAGAACCCTCCCCCAAGGGCGCTACTTCCGGAGCGCCCAAACCCTCACGGCCCCCTCACTGGCGGCCCTGGGCCCCAGCGCAAAAGGTCCTCAACAAAGCCAGTAGACCGAGCGGCTCCCACAACTGCACGGAAGTGGGGCGACCTCCTTCCTGGGGCAGAAGAGGAACGCGAGGTCCCCCACGGGGCTCAAAGGGGGAACGAGGGTCTCCACGAGGCTCCAGGGGGGAGTGAGGGTCTCCGCGAGGCCAGGGAGAGGAGCGAGGCTCTCCGCGAGGCCAGGGAGAGGAGCGAGGCTCTCCGCGAAGCCAGGGAGAGGAGCGAGGCTCTCCGCGAGGCCAGGGAGAGGAGCGAGGCTCTCCGCGAGGCCAGGGAGAGGAGCGAGGCTCTCCGCGAGGCCAGGGAGAGGAGCGAGGCTCTCCGCGAGGCCAGGGAGAGGAGCGAGGCTCTCCGCGAGGCTTAAGGGAGGAACGCCGCTCTCCGAGGAGCATGAGGGGGGAACGGCGTCCTCCGTGGAGCAGGAAGGAGGAGCGACACACTGAGCGCAGTGAAGGAAAGGAGCGACGTCTTCAGCGGAGCATGGAGGCAGAGTGACGTCCTCAGCGAGGCAGGATGGCAGAGAGACAACCGCAGCCGAGCAGGAAGGCCGAGCGACGTCCACAGCCGAGCAGGAAGGCCGAGCGACGTCCACAGCCGAGCCGGAAGGCAGAGCGACGTCCACAGCCGAGCCGGAAGGCAGAGCGACGTCCACAGCCGAGCCGGAAGGCAGAGCGACGTCCACAGCCGAGCCGGAAGGCAGAGCGACTCCCACAGCCAAGCAGGGATGCTGAGCGGCGTCCACAGCTGAACGGGACGGCTGCGTGACGACCTCAGCTGAACGGGACGGCTGCGTGACGACCTCAGCTGAACGGGACGGCTGCGTGACGACCTCAGCTGAACGGGACGGCTGCGTGACGACCTCAGCTGAACGGGACGGCTGCGTGACGACCTCAGCTGAACGGGACGGCTGCGTGACGACCTCAGCTGAACGGGACGGCTGCGTGACGACCTCAGCTGAACGGGACGGCTGCGTGACGACCTCAGCTGAACGGGACGGCTGCGTGACGACCTCAGCTGAACGGGACGGCTGCGTGACGACCTCAGCTGAACGGGACGGCTGCGTGACGACCTCAGCTGAACGGGACGGCTGCGTGACGACCTCAGCTGAACGGGACGGCTGCGTGACGACCTCAGCTGAACGGGACGTGCGTGACGACCTCAGCTTAACGAGGCTGCGTGACGACCTCCGCTGAACGGGACGGGTGACGACCTCAGCTGAACGGGACGGCTGCGTGACGACCTCAGCTGAACGGGAGCCGTGACGACCTCAGCAACGAGGGCGGCTGCGTGACGACCTCAGCTGGGCAGACGGCTGCGTGCGACCTCAGCTGAACGGGACGGCTGCGTGACGACCTCGCTAACGGGCGCTCGTGACCTCAGTACGGAGCGCTACGACCTCTAAGGGACGGCTGCGTGACGACCTCAGCTGAACGGGACGGCTGCGTGACACCTCAGCTGAACGGGACGGCTGCGTGACGACCTCAGCTGAACGGGACGGCTGCGTGACGACCTCAGCTGAATGGGAAGGCAGAGTGACATCCAGAAGAGGGGAGGGAGGGCGGGATTCGGTCTCATCTCTGAGAATATGCTCCAACCCGTGTAACTTGGCATATTCTACAACGAATGCCGGGTGCGGTATGGTGCATGCGCTGTACCGCGACGGTATTCCGAGTATGCGGCTACTCTGAGCCATCAGTACCCTCGACCTTCTTCCCTGCTCCGTGATCTTGAGATACCATAGTTGTTGTACCAGGCGTCCATCGGAAAAAAAAAATCTGCTGCTTCTAATTCACGGTCTTTCGTTCTGTCACGATTGGAGGTTGAGGCAGAAGCAGTCACAGATTTCAAACATTTAATATAAACAAACAGACTACTAAACAAACACTAAGACAACTTGGCAAGAGACTTTGGCAAGAGACTATGGCAAGAAACAAAACACACCGACATGAAAGACAGGAGTCTCAGACGACGAAAGACAAGGAGAGAGTGCAGACAAAGACTATATATACACATGAGTGCTCATTAACAAAAACATGAATCAGGTGCAGTTGTGGTGCATGTGGTCATGTGGTGCAGTGCAGTGGCTAATGGGAAACGGAGTCCAGATTTCCCAGATATGTGACACTTTTTCTTAGCATGTTTAATACTTACAGTGGTGTGAAAAAGTGTTTGCCCCCTTCCTCATTTCCTGTTCCTTTGCATGTTTGTCACACTTAAGTGTTTCGGAACATCAAACCAATTTAAACAATAGTCAAGGACAACACAAGTAAACACAAAATGCAATTTGTAAATGAAGGTGTTTATTATTAAAGGTGAAAAAAAATCCAAACCATCATGGCCCTGTGTGAAAAAGTGATTGCCCCCTAAACCTAATAACTGGTTGGGCCACCCTTAGCAGCAACAACTGCAACCAAGCGTTTCCGATAACGTGCAATGAGGCTTTTACAGCGTCCTGGAGGAATTTTGGCCCACTCATCTTTGCAGAATTGTCCTAATTCAGTTACATTAGAGGGTTTTCGAGCACTGTATTTCCCCCACTGTATAGTGACAGGTGCTGTGGCTATCTCATATCTCACACGAAGAATTAATACACTCAAATCTGATCATAAAGCAGCCAAGCCACACATGGAGACCTACAGATCTCTAGAAAAAAAAAACCCAGTCAAATACTAAAATAAGCTTCAAATGGCCAGCTTCAGCTTTTTTTTTTTTTTTTAAAGGCAAACTGTGTGATGAGAGTGAATAATTTGATCAATAATCTGTCAATAATTTGATTTGATTGACTGCTGATTTCAAAGATTATAAATAAAAATGTAACGCACTTTATTATATACAGGACATATGCTATATGGCCAAAAATATGTTGACACCTGACCTTCATGCCTATATGTGCTCCTACCCCTGTTGACAGAAAGTTGGAAGCACACAACTGTATAGAATGTCTTTGTATGCTGTTGTATTATTAATTCCCTTTCACTGGAAATATGGGGCCCAAATCTGTTCCGGTATAACAATGTCCCTGTGCACTAAGCAAGGTCCATAGAGACATATTTGCTAAAATTGGAGTGGAAGAACTAGCCTGCACAAAGACCTGACCTCAACCTCACTGACTGCCTTTGGCGTGGACACCAATTGAACACCAGGACTCCTCACCCAATGTCAGTGCCTGACCTCACTAATGACCTCATTAATGCTCCTGTGCCTGAATGAGTACAAATCCCCACAGCTGCATTCCAAAATCTAGTGGAAAGCCTTCCCAGATGAGTGGATGGTTATTATAACAGCAAAGTGGGACTAAATCTGCAATGGGATGTTCAAACAGCAGATATAGATGTGATTGATAAGGTGTCTCAATAATTTTGACAGTTTATGGCAGGTAAAACCGATGACCCAATTAATAACCTAAATAATAAACAAGTAGGTTGTTCCTAATCCAGTTTATCTAGAAACAGATAACACTGTTGTGATATATTATTTAGTTTTGATTGAGAGATTTGTAGTTAATTGGGCAGATTAAAAACAGAGATGAAATGGTCATGTAGAAATTACAAATAAAATTTATTTCTGCATGACTATCTCCTCCACCGGTGTAGGCATGCTTTATAACTTTCATAATGCCTTAAACCTTATATTTAATCATCATTTTAAATAGGGAAATGGGATCACCTTGCAATCCACTTTAACTTAAGCTTTGTTTAGACACAAGGCAGTCCATTTCTATTACATATTAAACTGATTCTGCTTTTCAATGTTTTCTTTTCTCTAACAACATATGCCAATAAAAGAACAGATTCATTTATAAAAAATTGTAAAATGATCACTGAAAATTGCATCCTGAATAAAAATAGCATTTGTTCCCCAAAATTCAAACTGAACAACAGCAATCGGTTCTGGGGTTGCCAATAATATTTCAAGATCAGTTACTTTTATTCATTTTAAGGATTGCCTCTCATACTTTCCTATCCCATCAAATTTAAGATGCCAAGACACTATGAATATCCTACTGTATTGTTCAAGACAAGGCTCATGGTTTGATATGCCTGCATATCAATCAATGCATTCAACAGACTGCATAATTAAGTAGGATATTTGTTGTAAAATACCACTTATATTACATGAGGTATAATAAAATTTTTAAGTTAATCAAGCCTACACTCCATCCTCGGAATCCACTTTATCTGAAATTAAAGTAGGCTACATGGGTTTTAAAAGCATGCTGTCAGGCAAGAGATCAGTTCCTGAGTGGAGAAACATAATGTCCTGAGCCAACCCTATTCACCCTATTGTCCATGTTTCTAATTTTTGATGATGCCACAGCCATCTGTGGTTGGGAGCAATATTGGCTGTTCTCTCTAGATGGGAGGGATGGCATACAATGTCTTGCCTGTCAATCAGAGCAATACTGTCCAATCGTCCACATCATGTATGGGGAAGAGGGGGATTGTGCTACACTGCCCTGTGATGTAGCATGAGCAGCAGTTCCAAAAAGATGCAGTGGTTGGTGTTATGTGTCTTCGAGAAAGCATGTGCTAGTCCTCACCCTCCCTGGTTGATACAGGTAAGCTGTCTGGTGGGTGGGAATTGACCAAGACCAAAAAAATATAACCCCAATTCCAAAAATGTTTGGACAGTGTGGATAATGTTAATAAAAAGGAGTAATTTGTAAATTATATTTGCCCTGTACTATATTGAAAACAACACATGTGATTTATTATTTTCCCTGGAAAAGTTTGAGCAAGTTAGTACCAGTTACTCGTGCCATGGGTATTGATATACCCCATACCATGACAAACGCTTGCTTTTGGACATGACCCTGATAGCTTGGATGGTCCTTTTCCTCTTTAGCCCGAAAAACATGATGGCTGTTTTGTCCTAAACCTATTTGAAATGTAAACTTGTCAAACCACAAAACATGCATCCATTGTGCCATTTCTCATCTCAGATGAGACTGAGCGCAGAAAAGTCGGTGATGCTTCTGGACAGTGTTGATTTATGCTTTCTGCTTTGCATAGTACAGCTTTAATTTGCATCTGTGGATGCAGTGGCACATGGTGTTGAGTGACAAAGGTTTACTGAATTATTGTCGAGCTCATGTCAGTATATTCACTATATCAGGATATCCACAGATGCATGATGGTTTTAAGACAGTGACCTATACGCTGATGCATCTGTTGGCAAATTGTGGAGCCTCAACCCATCCTTGCTCTTGCAGGACTAGGCCTTACTTGGAGGCTTCTTATATACTATTATACAATTGCCTTTTAAAAAACAAACAAACAAACAAAGTCATGTGCAAATTAACAATGCCAGAATGCTATGTTCAAGATGTTGTTGTTATGGATATGAGGATAGATACACAATGTGAAGCACATCTGCAATAATGAGATCTGAGTGACTACACAGGCAAATATTTGGAGAAACAATTTAAAGCCTGACATACATAAATGTCTCTATTTCCTCAAGCTGTGGGGGATCAACGAGCGGCATAAATAGAAACGTTTCAGGAAGTACACTAAGAACGCAGCATGCTAATGAATGGTTCACATCCAGTCTTTGATTTCTAGGATGTTTTTAGGAAGATGTGTTTCTTATATCACCCCAAAACTCTGAAATAGTGCTCCAAAGAACAGTAAGAGGATAAGGGACATTGCGTGTGTTTAAATCCAGATGTTTAACTTGTATTTAATTTAGTTTAAATGTGATTTTCATAATTCATAGTACTTCTCTTCTTCTTTAATTTGCTTTATAATAAATAATTTGAGTTGACAAGCTTTTGTATGTACACTGAAATTGTGAACTCAATTATTATTACTAATATTAATTTACATTTATAGCTTTATATACCCCTACCTGACATGAAATAAATACAATACAAAAGTTTATAATGGTTTTAATGAATTGACTCTGAGTTTCTCAGTAATGCTGCAATCATAGCAATCTGCTATCTATAGGAATCCAGCTAATGTAAGTCAGATGATATGCTGTTTAGCTATTAGCTATTACTTTCGTGCTAATGTCCCATTACTAGCAGAAGAAAGCGTGCAACCAATGTCATGAAATTGGCAATATGGCGCTGCCCTTGACCACTGATCATTTCATTTTAAAAATGTCTTAAAGTACATTTTTTGATCCAAAGTGGGACCTTTGAACAAAGGCAATGGTTTGCCTTAAAGTATTTTTTATGTTTCCTTTTTACTTTAATGGTTGCTAGGAAGCTGGCTGATCTTGGCTAGCACACTAAGCAGTGCTTTCATCTTGGATTCTGCTTTCTTTTATTCATGGACTCTCCACATGGCCTTGATAAATGGAGAAACACAACTCCAAACAGTTTTGAGGCTATAGTGAGTAACACTGTCAACGTTGTGCCCGTCGTGCTAGATGACCATACTGACTTTAATGCATCTACACTAGTGATCCCATGTTAATAACTGGGTTGTTATCAAGGCTTGATTTATTCTTCTTTGTCTGTGTATATGTGAACTTGTGAAGGTGTCATATGCAGGTGTGTCTTCATACTTTACTTCATAAATTAAAATCTCATTTCACTACAGAATAAATGGAAGAAGATACTTATTTAAGAGTAGTTTGGGATTCTTTGGATTTTCTTCAGAAAAACGTTCACAAAGTGTCACGATTTCCCCTCACACAAAACCCTGGACCTTGCAGCGTGCTCTGAAACCTGATGCATGAGCTCAAAGCTCGAACATGCCCTTCCAGCTCAGGTTCTTCAGTGACATTGACTTTGTTTACATCTATTTATGCCTTGCAAGTGTGTTTCATATGGTTTATGTCCTGTCTCCACCCTTGTATGTTATTGGATGTATCCCTCACATGTTATCATTAGTCTCAGCTGTTTTGTGTTCACCCCTGATTACGTTTGTTATTTAACCGCTTGTGTCTCTTTGTTCGTCATTAAGTATTGAGTGTATTGACGATACCAAGTCATGTTATATTGTTCTTGTGTCTGGTTTTTTGGATCTTGTTTCTCTTTTGTGCTTTGCCTTGCCTGATTCATGTCTGTTTGCCATTCTGTTCTACCTGTTCTGACCACACCTACGTTTGATGGTTTGGATTTGTCTGCCTCTCTCTCCTATAATAAAGCTCTTATCTGCACATGCATCCAACCTAACCTGCATTACATGACACCAAGTGAATATTGCATGTTAATATTAACATAGAATTCATAAGGGCCATTTGGCATAGCCAAAATACTTAACAATTAAGAGCAATTTATAATTTCCAGTACAACTACCGCCATGTTTTTGAGCTGGAGGAACCAGAGAATCCTGAGGAAACCCACAAAGACATGGGGGAGAATATGCAGGACCGTAAACTGAGCTCAGGACTGAACACAGGACTGTGGGGCTGTGTGGCTGCAACCCTAACAGGATAAAAAAAAAAAAACAGGATAATATTCTACTGCCAGTCAATTATCAATCATACTCTAATGTTGGCCAGGTGCTTAATAGGGCTGTAGATTTCAGATTAAACTCAATCACTCTAAACACAATTCACCTGATAGGAAACAACAACCCCAAACGCACTCACATGGGTCTAATACACCAAATAATGGCACTCAGATGTATTAGTGACAGGTTCCTGGTAGGTTATGATATTTGTGGAAAAGGAATTCCATAGTACTCTGCTCTTTAGTAGTACTATGTTGATAATGTAAGAGAGGATCCTTTCATTTCTACCTATGTTTTTTTTCTGTTATGTAAATGTCATATTTTCAAGCATGACACTGCCAATCTGCCATGAAGAGAGAGTCAGCAAAGCAGTCATCTCCAGACATTAACTTCAATTTAAGATTCTTATGTTCACCTCCTGGAATGTGAAAATTATCAAATCAGTGCCATTTCAAAACATTTCTTTGACAGCAGTGTGACATGCTGTGCCAGATGGTATTACTGCTTATTTGAGTCCTGGGTGACATTCTTATCAACATCACACAGCTCTCACCTCCTTGAAAGAACAGTGGGCCTGTCAATGATTATTGTGGTCATCCACACTGTGAGTTGGCTAATAATATAGGTGCATCTCAAAAAAATTTGAACATCATGGAAAAGTAATTTTTTTCTCTAATTAATTCAAAAAGTGAAACTTTCATATAGTCTAGATTCATTACACATAAACTGAAATATTTCAACCCTTTTTTGGGGGTTTGTTTTAATCTTGATGATTACGGCTTACAGCTCATGGAAATAATAATTTTTAAAAAACTGTGTCTCAAAATATTAGAATAAAGGTTTTATAGTACAGAAATGTTGGACCTTCTGAAAAGAATGTCAAGCAAGCAAGTTGGCCAACAAGCGCAGTAATACCATGGTCAGCAAACCAGTCACTAGTAGTTTTGGCACTTTGGGCAGGTGCCAAGTCCTGCTGGAAAAATAAACCAGCATCTCCATAAAGCTTGTGATGGAAGCAGATGGGAGCATGGAGTGCTCTAAAATCTCCTGGTAGATGCTGCATTGACTCTCGACTTGAGAAAACACAGTGGACCAAAACCAGCAGATGACATGGCCCCCCAAATCATCACTGACTGTGGAAACTTCACATTGGACTGCAAGTAACTTGGATTCTATGCCTCTCCACTCTTCATCCAGACTCTGGGACTTTGATTTCCAAATGAAATGCAAAATTTACTTTCATCTTCACCATGATTGTGGTTGTGTGTACTGAACCAGACTGAGAGATAAAAGGCTCAGGAAACCTTTGCAGGTGTTTTGAGTTAATTAGCTGATTAGAGCTCTTCTCAGGTCAACATTTATTCTCTTTTTTATAAATTCTTTATTCTAATATTTTGAGATATTGGATTTTTGTAAGCCAAGATTAAAGCAAAAAAAGGCTTGAAATATTTCACTTTATGTTTAATGAATCCACGATCCACGATATTCTAATTTTGTGAGATGCACCAGTAAGAAATGTTGCTCAATGTATTTGGAAATTAATACAGACAGCACACAGCAAGTTCCAAAGCCATGCTCCTCAGCCTTTTTTCCTCATAAACCTGAAAAGAACCTGAGAACTTTCAAACAATCTTAGTAATAAATTCCAATTCTGCCTTCATTTTATTTGAAGCAGCCTGTAGTAACAACATATTAAAATGAAAATGCCTCTGAATACACCACACATCAAAGCAGACCAGCACACAGAAGTTCATAATGCACCTCAGTGCCTCTGTAAACACCAAGTGATGCATACATTATGCCAAGTAAACAGGAACATTATGCTACCTGAATATGTGCAGTGACATATCTACGTATCTGACTTAAATCGATGCAAAAATATTGTAATTTTTTTATAGAAGGTCATGCATGTGTTTCTGGTCAAAACACTATTCACATTTTCCAGGCTATAATAATGTGTTTCACAGGCTAATCACATGATAAACTGGTGGTCAACATAGTAATCTCACTTTAATATATGTACTGTACACATATTTTATATATTGTATTCACAGAAAAAAATATATAATACTGCTTGATGCCAGTGGTAGCTACATGTTTGTGCCAGGCCAGAGATTTACAAGCTACTGTCAACTCACTTATTCCCAGCAGTGGCTGATACTCTGGCATACTGCTCTCAGAACCTAGCTTTCATCCCACACACATACTCAAGACTTCTCTAAACCTCTCTATTTGTTCAAGTTTGGTCAGAGAAGCAGAAATATTCTCTCCCCGGTCCTCTTTACTGCTCTTACCTCACACTTAACTCTATACTAGCCCTCCTCCACACATTCTTCAATGCACTCTGATTGGCACGTTGCTCACTTTAGAACTCGATAATTCTGTGCATAATATTCATCTACTGATTACAAATTAGCTCTTCTCTCTAATTTTGTCTCACCAAAAGCAGTCGATTAGCAGTGAAGCATAGGAAGTCTAAATCAGACATGGGTAACAATTAATTGTCATCTTTTGCTATATTTTTGTATTTAAACTCCTGTCTGAGGACAAATGAGGACAAAATTGACTAATAAAAATGCTGCATAGGGAAGAAAAAATTGAGTAAATTTTGTATTTAATTTTGACTAAAGTATTGCAGATAAAATGAGCAGACAGAGATTCATAAGCAGGCATTAAACAAATTGTGTACTGGTTTGGATGGATAGATGGATGGACGGATAGATAGATGGTTTTTAAACATGCCTAATTTTTGGTTTCAAAATATCATACAGTAGGTTTACATGCATCCAAGGTCATAACAGACTTTAATTTTTTAATAATTTACATTTCAGCATCACCTCTTTTTCCCAGTGTCACAAACGACTCATTCAATGATCCGTTCATTCTAAACTCCTCCTTTCAGAGAGCCTACTCTGCTCTGATTGACCAGATGTCCCAGTCTGTTGTGATTTGTCTACCACTTACAGCACATGTCGGAAAGGAAGCGCCCACTACCATATCCGAGTTTACCATATCTGTAATATAATCGGATTTACCTTACCAATTTGATGATAATGATACATTGGAAGATCAACCCGAACCACCATCGCAAGCACGATGAGAATAGGACACTTCTCAGTGGTAAGTTTATATGTGGTTTCGTAATAAATTGAGTTAACCTATTAGCAGAGGCTAACAGCTAACAGATGTGCACTAGCTGTACACATATACGACAATATCAATTGTCTGATAGTGATACATCAGAAGATCAATCAGAACCACCATTGCAAGCACGACAAGAACAGAACATTTCTCAGTGGTAAGTTTATATGTACAGTATCTCACAAAATGAGTACACCCCCCCTATTTTTGTAAATATTTGATTATATCTTTTCATGTGACAACACTGAAATAAAGGGCGCACGGTGGCTTAGTGGTTAGCACTTTCGCCTCACACCTCCAGGGTCAGAGTTGGCATTTTCTCCCCGTGCTGGGTACTTCGGTTTCCTCCCCCAGTCCAAAGACATGCACGGTAGGTTGATTGGTGTGTCTAAAGTGTCCGTAGTGTGAATGGGTGTGTGAGTGTGTATGTGATTGTGCCCGGCGATGGACTGGCACCCTGTCCAGGGTGTACCCTGCCTTGTGCCCTATATTCCTGGAATAGTAGTGAGTGTACAGCTTGTGTAATGGTGTAAATTTGCTGTCCCCTCAAAATAACTCAACACACAGCCATTGATACCTAAACCACTGGCAACAAAAGTGAGTACACCCCTCAGTGAAAATGTCCACATTGAGCCCAAAGTGTCAATATTTTGTGTGTCACCATTATTTTCCAGCACTGCCTTAACCCTCTTAGTCATGGAGTTCACCAGAGCATCACAGGTTGCTACTGGAGTCCTCTTCCACTCCTCCATGATGACATCACGGAGCTGGTGGATGTTAGAGACCTTCTACTCCTCCACCTTCCATTTGAGGATGCCCCACAGATGCTCAATAGGGTTTAGTCCAGCACCTTCACCTTCAGTTTCTTTAGCAAGGCAGTGGTTGTCTTAGAGGTGTGTTTGGGGTCGTTATCATGCTGGAATACTGCCCTGCAGCTCAGTCTCTGAAGGGAGGGGATCATGCTCTGCTTCAGTATGTCACAGTACATGTGGGCATTAATGTTTCCCTCAATGAATTGTAGCTCCCCAGTGTTGGCAGCACTCATGCAGCTGCAGATCATGACACTCCCACCACCACGCTTGACACACTTGTCAAGCAAGACACACTTGTCTTTGTACTCCTCACCAGGTTGCTGCCACAAACGCTTGATACCATCTGAACCAAATAAGTATATCTTGGTCTCATCAGACCACAGGTCATGGTTCCAGTAATCCATGTCCTTAGTCTGCTTGTCTTCAGCAAACTGTTTGCAGGCTTTCTTGTGCATCATCTTTAGAAGAGGCTTCCTTCTGGGACGACAGCCATGCAGACCAATTTGATGCAGTGTGCGGCATATGGTCTGAGCACTGACAGGCCAACCCCCAGCCCTTCAACCTCTGCAGCAATGCTGGCAGCACTCATACGTCTATTTCCTAAAGACAACCTCTGGATATGACGCTGAGCACATGCACTCAACTTCTTTGGCCGACCATGGCGAGGCCTGTTCTGAGTGGAACCTGTCCTGTTAAATGGCTGTATGGTCTTGGCCACCGTGCTGCAGCTCAGTGTCAGTGTCTTGGCAATCTTCTTATAGCCTAGGCCATCTTCAAGTAGAGCAACGATTATTTTTTTCAGATCCTTAGAGAGTTCTTTGCCATGAGGTGCCATGTTGAACTTCCAGTGACCAGTATGAGGGAGTGTGAGAGCGATGACACCAAATTTAACACACCTGCTACCATTCACACCTGAGACTTTGTAACACCAACAAGTCACATAACACCGGGGAGGGAAAATGGCTAATTGGGCACAATTTGGACATTTTCACTTAGGGACATTAATGGCTGTGTGTTGAGTTATTTTGAGGGGACAGCAAATTTATACCGTTACACAAGCTGCACACTCTGCACACCTTACATTGTAGGAAAGTGTCATTTCTTCAGTGTTGTCACATGAAAAGATATAATAAAATATTTACAAAAATGTGAGGGGTGTACTCACTTTTGTGAGATACTGTATATATATATATATATATATATATATATATATATATATATATATATATATATATATATATATATATATATATATATATACACACATATATATATATATATATATATATATATATATATATATATATATATATATATATATAGTGTCGCCGACCAACACCCGCCCGCAAAAACTAGGAGGTTCGCTCCTTCCCGACTGCCCCGCGCGCCCGACGCGCGGCGGCAGCCCCGCGCCCGACGTCCACCAACGGAAGGGCCGTCACTGCAGGGTGGAGCCAACCCCCCGCCACGCCGGCGCGGATTGCGGCGAACCGGGAGCAGGAGGTTCACCAATCCAGCTCCAGAAGGAGGGATAAAGGACACCCTTCCGCCCACGAACGGAGAGGATCAACTCGGCTACGTAGGCAGCTAATGTCCGAGGTAATTGCCACTGAATCCGCGCAAACCACGGGCTTACCTAACCGTTCGCGCTCTCTCTCTCTCTCTGCTCTCTCTCTCCCTCTCCGCTCACAGAGGGCTCCGCCCCGGACGAGGACGGCGACGACAGACGAGGACAGTGGTGAGGGCGAAACCGGCACAGGGAAACCGCTCCTTCCCAGCTCTTCCGGGAATCCCGACACGCCCCGGAGGACGCCGCTACGCCAGCCCCGCCCCGGGGTTTCCCTCATTCCACCCCACACGCACACACGCACCCAAACACACACACACACACTCACCACTACGGATTTAAGGACAAATAAATCCTGGGTTTTCCCCTCACTTCTGCACTACAACCCGCCTCCCGTGTGTTTGTGCTGCATCGCCCCCTGGGCTGATCCCGCTACAATATATATATATATATATATATATATATATATATATATATGAGGGAGGCAGGACTCCCGCATCACTTTCATGATTGGTCTGTCATCTGATAGACGTGGTGTTATTGGTGCTTCCAGGATTGGTAATGCCTGAAGCGTCTCCCATTGTGAGATACTGAGTGAATGTTTGAAAGAGAAAACTGGGGGTAAGCTCGTCTACAATCACCTGACAGTTGCTGAATTTGTAAGTTGGGTCGATGTGGTCCAAGCTCCAAATTTTCTTTCATCTTGAAAAATTTTGTGCCTACTTCTAAGTTGGTGACAATTTCTTACAGTGCCGGTCAACTGACAAGCTGCTGAGAGGGAAAGTGAGGCGTTATGAACGGTCCAATCACATGAGGTGAAAAAATATCGGTTCGAATTCGGTGTTCGATGGAGTAAGACGTGAAGTTTGAGTCTCCTGCTGATTTCAATCAAAAATTGTAATTAATTACCACTTTCTTTTGTCTTTAAAAGGTATGGACATTATATTTGTTGAAGTGGGCAGATTATTTATTAGATTTGAAGTCAGCAGGGGACTTTTTTTCTAACTGGAATTTTTTTTCTTTTTAATTTTTTTTTTTAGCTTAATCTAGGTCCACTTTGTGGACAACCATAGGGGTGATACACTGCTGTCTCCTTTCTTTTATGGAGACTTTGGGTGTGTGTCCCTCTTCAGCTCCAATTGGCTATTTATATTCTTATTTTTACTTCAGTTCTTGGGTTTTATAATTTTTATATAACCAGCGACAGCTATTGAGTATTGAGTAGCCATTAAATTAATTAATTTATTATTATTATTATTATTATTATTATTATTATTATTATTATTATTATTATTATTTCTCAATGAAATATTTGGAGAAGGGAGGGGAGAAAAGGTAAATGAATCACATGAATATGAATCACATGTAAAAGAATCACATGCATGAATATGAATCACATGAAAATGAATTACATGTAAATGAATCACATGCATAAAAATGAATCACATGAATATGAATCACATGAAAATGAATCATATGTAAATGAATCACATGTAAATGAATCATATGAAAATAAATAAATAAACAGGAGGTGAAAAAATATCAAAACAATAGTAGTTCGCTAATGACAAAAGTGGGAATGTCTGGGGTGCAATGAGCAGCGTCCCAAGGCCAATCTGAAGCAAGCCAATTAGAGAGCAGCCTCAAGTCACCTGCTTTTCAAAAGTTTAAGGACCTACATACACACTCATTTGGCTGGTGCCCTGCACACAGATATGAACAAAATACAATTTTTATTTAAATAAAAATTTTTTTAATAAATGCTAACATGACAAGGGAAATATTATGAGTAAATAATTTTATTTTATAATTATTTTGCAAAATTTATTTAACTTATGTTTAATGTGTTTAAGTAGCCTTCTTCTCTGGATAACTTGAAGGGGGCTGCATCCCAACGCCCCCTATTGAACAGCTGCCGCTACTAGACATGAACCTAACTATTTCTGCATGCAACCTCACCTGTAGTGTTTGAGGGCAGGTCAAAGCACATGTTGTTCGTGAGCAGCCAGTGAGGACCAGAGGAAGGGTGTTTTGTTCCCAACCTACTTAGGTTAGTAAAGGAAGTAAGTCTGGAATTACTAATGACTCCTTTCAGCTGTTCTGAATCGGTTCTTTCTTTTGGGAATCAATAACTCCATTTGTCATGCAATTTTGATGTATGAAACTTTGCAGACATTTTACATTGTATAATTTTTACGTTACAAATAGCAATATAACACACTACATGAAAGGTAATATCTGAAAAAGCAATATAGGTGCACTTTAAGGGTTTCACAGCAACAGGAGTGAATACATATGCAAATATGATTTGTAATGCAATAAAAAAATATATATTGATTTTCTCCCCACTTCATGACATAATACAAATTATTTCAGTTCCAGTTAGAGTTGTAAGACTACAAAATGTGGACAGTTTGGGGCATGCAAGGTACTGAATATAAAGAGACCAAAAGTATTTTTTTTTTATTAATAAAAAAAAAAGACTTACTGTTATAAATTATCTCAATGTTATTAATCAGCTTAACTCAAATGACTAAATATTATGTGACAAATTTGACTAAAACTAAATTGAAGAATAAGACTAAACGAAATATACAAAACAGTTCCTTTTCAAAGGGAACGAGACATTGCATTTAGCATAACACTATGGGAGCGCTTCTCGCGCGCGACCGGCATCTGAAGCTTGTGTAAAATCATGCCTATTTATAGGCCTGCCATGATCAGGTGACGTGGCAATTAAGCACATCACGAGATATACAGTGGCAAGAAAAAGTATGTGAACCCTTTGGAATTTCATGGTTTTCTAAATAAATTTGTCATAAAATGTGATCTAATCTTCATCTAAGTCAAGGGTGTTATTCCTTGGTGTTCGTACCAAAAATAAATTCTGATCCCTCATGTCTTTATTGAACACATTTAGCATTCAAAATGGCAGAGGAAAACATTAGTGAACCCTTAGAATTAATAACTGATTGACCCCCTTTGGCAGCAATAACCTTAACCAGGCGCTTCCAGTAGCTGTGGATCAGACCTGCACATCGTTCAGGAGGAATTTTAGCCCATTCTTCCTGAAGGAACTGCTTTAGCTCTGTCATATTCCTGGGACGTCTCAAGTCTATGGCTCTCTTAAAAGTCATTCCATAGCATCTCTATTGGTTTGAGGTCTGGGCTCTGACTTCAAAAGGTGGATTTTTTTTAAGCCATTCTGTTGTGAACTTGCTCCTGTCTTTTGGGTCATTGTCCTGTTGCATCACCCAACTTCTACACAGTTTCAGCAGATGTACAGACATTCTCACATTATCCTGAAGAATTGTCTGATATACTTGGGAATTCATCTTCCCCTCAATAATTGCAAGCTGGCCAGGCCCTGATGCAGCAAAGCAGGCCCAAATCATGTTCAGTTTTATCCACCATGCTTTACGTTGGGATGAGGTTTTCATGATGATATGCCGTGCCCTTTCTACGGCAGATCTAGTGCTGTGTGGTTTTTCCAAATAGTTCAATATTAGTTTCATCAGTCCACAAAACATTTTGCCCATGAGGCTGTGGAGTGTCAATGTGCTCTTTTGCAAACTTTAGGCATGCAGCAATGTTCTTTTTAATAAGCAGTGGCTTCCTTCATGGTGTCCTGCCATAGATACCCTGCTTGTTCAATGTTTTACATATTGTAGACTCATAAACAAAGATGTTAGCCAGTTCCAATGATGCCTTCAAATCTTTGGCTGTCATTTGTGGTTGTTTCTTTACCTCATTGATGAGTCTCTGTTGTGCTTTTGGGGTCATTTTGACTGGGCACCCACTTCTTGGTAGAGTTGCAACAGTCCCAAAGTGTCCCATTTGTAGAATGTTTGCCTAACTGTAGTCTGGTGAATTTCTAAAGTCTTTGAATTCACTTTTTAAACCTTGCCAGCTTTATGTAAATCAAAAATTCTTGATTATATGGCCCACAAGCATGTACTTCTTGTGCAAACTCCAAAAGTTTGAGGGGTTTTTATCAGTCAAAGTAGCTGTAGTCCACACTTCCAAACTCATTTTTTAAACGAGTCTCCAGGTGTGATAAAACGTGACTCCAATGAACTTTTTTGAGGTCATTAACTCAAGGGTTCACATACTTTCCACAAACACTATGAGTTTTTTTTTGGTTGTTCTCAATAAAGACATGAAAGATCAGAATTTATTTAGTGTTATTATTTTAGACACATTATATTTGTCAATACCCATGACTTAGATGAAAATCAGATCACATTTTATGACAAATTGATTCAGAAAACCATGAAATTCCAAAAGGTTCACATACTTTTTCTTGCCACTGTAAATATAGCACCTGTGAACCACGCCATCAGCCTTATTATCTTCAGGTAAAGACTGCATGTCAGTTATTTGTATAAAGAAACAAAAATATGCTTAATTTCCTCACTATCTTTTCTCAAAATCTCAGAACTTTTCTATCCTTTAAAAAAAAGAGGAGAAAAAAAAGGAATGAGCGAGAGAGAAGAATATGAGTGAGAGAATTCAGGAAGTGTGTTACGGCTTGCTCTCGTTTCATCACGGGGAATACTGCACACTTTCTGGGTGAAGTGTCTAGTGATGTAGCATGTGAAGGCAGCCTCGAGAGGCTGAGCATGGTAATGCCTACATTAAGCAGCTCAGATCGCAACTCGCTCTCTTTTCTCAAGCCGAAGCGAGTTGGGTTTCAGAGCCTCACTGATCTGGGCCGGCCGCTGCCGAGGCAGCTAGCCGTCTCAGGTTCGGGGGATCTCTTATGGATCCAGAAGAGGAGTTGGAGACGAGACTATCTCTCGATTATCTCTTGCTCTGTCTTCCGGGTTCGGCTCTCTGTGGAATTTTGGAGCTTGCGTTGTGACAACTCCTTCTGCTCTGGAAAGTCAAAAAGGGGGAAAAAAACACACACACACAAAAATAATAATAATAATTCCTCTCTGACTCCGAGGAGCCAGAAGGGTGTACTAAAAACTGAGAGCAGCATATAAAGAGCTGCTTGAAGTGGTTAGTAAGCCTTTTTCTCCCCATTGAAAGTAAATCCCTCACACTGCAGAAACTCTCCATGGGTTCTGTCTACCATAGAAAAGGGTTACCGGGTCCAGTTTATAGATCGACCACAACCCACTTGCTTGTGGGTCTTGCTTGTGGGTCACTGCAGACAACGACAGTGTTGCAGGCCTACCAAGCAGACCTGCTGAGTGAGCTCAACATACTGACATTAGTATCAGGGAACATGAGATTGTGTCTCCATGGGTTCTATCGACCGTAGAAAATGGTTACTGGGTCCAGTTTAGAGCTCGACCCCCCCGGTTCAGAGGTGTACTCACCATAGTAGTCAGCACAGACCAGAGCCCGACGTGAGCACAGGAAGTAAGATCTCTTTTGGACAAAGGGGCCATAGAACAAGTACCCCGTTTCCTGAGGGATGGAGGATTTTACAGCCGTTATTTCATGGTCCACAAAAAATAGGAGTATGCGGCCAATTGTAAATCTGCATCATCTGAACTTTACTCTTTGGACATACAGGTTCAAGATGCTGACACCCAAACTTATCGTTCCACTGACTCAGTTTGAGGACTGGTTTGTGACGATAGATCTAAAAGGTGCATATTTCCACAAAGAAATATCGCTAGCTTTATCCTCTCGCACCTTCACAAAGTGCATGGATATCATTCTGGCTCCGTTGTGACTCCAGGGCATCCATGTACTAAATTGCCTGAGTGACTGGTTAATTTTAGCAGGATCCAGGGAAATGGTGGTTCAAAATTGAGATGTTGTTCTTGCCCACATGAAGAGCTTGGGGCTCAGGTTGAACCTCAGAAAAGTATGCTTTCCCCAGTGAGGTGGACAACTTTTCTAGGGGTTATAAGGATTCTCCTACGATGAGGGTGTTTCTATCCCCATCATGCGTAGGGTCGATCCTATCAACACTGAGCAAGATAAAGCTGGAGCTTGGGAGTCTATTGGCACTTATGGGCCTATTGCACAGGATACCGTTCAGTGATGGCTGAGAAGTTGGGGGTTTCGTCCAGGGATGAAACCTATGAGAATAATCAGTGTCATGTGGCTGTGCCTACGTGCTCTGAGAATTTGAGGGTCCCCGGTTTCTACCCTTGGGTCACACTCTAGGGGTGTCTCCTTAGCACAAGACGGTAATGACAGACACCTCCCTCATGGGCTAGAGTGCGGTCTTAGACAGCTGTCCAGCTCATGGCCTCTGGTGCAGCCCTCATCTGGAGTGGCATATAAATGTTGACCATATTTCTAGCACTGAAATTCCTTCTTCCTCTATTGAGAGGTCGCCATGTGTTTAAAGACAACACACCGGTGGTCTCATATATTGACCACCAGGGAGAATTATGTCTGTGCCCCCTGTTCAGGCAGGTGCAACTAATTCTTCTCTGGGCAGAAGGAAAGTTTTCAGTAAGTGCAATGTACATTCCGGGAATATGGGGGCAGACATCCTGTTGAGGCAGGGGAATTGGTGGCTCCTTCCACAAGTGTTGGAGTCCATATGGCGAGGTTTGGCCAAGCGGGACTGCATGTGTTCGCCTCCGAGGACACAACACACGGCCCGCTGTGGTTCACCCTCACTCCTCCCGCACAATTAGGTCTGGATGCCATGGTGCACATGTGGCCGAGGTCACATCTGTACGCTTTTCCCCCCATTGCTCCAAGATCTAGCCCTGCTAGATGGCACTCCTTGGGAGATTCCTAGCTGCAGGGATCCACTGTAGATCCAGTGAACTGCGCAATCGCTACAGTCCTGGAGTTCTTACAAAAACATTTCCCAGCAGGGTGGGTTCCTTCTACAATCAGGGTTTACGTGGCCACCATTTCGGCCAGCCACGCCCCTGTTGATGGAGCCTCTTTGGGGCAATATCCTCTAACTTTGAGGTTTATGCGAGGTGTAGGGCAGTTGAGGCCCATCTGCAGGCTGAGCATACTTTCCTGGGACTTTTCTGTGGTCCTGGAACGTCTGTCAGGTGCCCCATTTGAGCCCTTAGAGTGGATCTACTGTCTCAAGCCAGAGGGCTGATTTATCACCCTCGGCCTGAACTATGGAAACTGTGGGTTTGGCCCCTGAGGGGCACCAGCTAAGAGATTCTGGAAATTGTCTGCAGTCAAGTGGCAGCTTTTTGTCTGGTGGTGTGAGGAACATCAGCTAGACCCAGTGAACTGTGAACTGAGATGTTGTTTAGCTTTGTCATACCAGGGCAGGCCTGTGAATTGCCTCTTCACTCCAGATAATAGAGGCTGGTGGCACAGTTCACAGGTGCCATATTTATATCACGCGAAGCACTTAATTGCCACGTCACCTGATCATGGCAGGCCTATAAATAGCTTCAGACGTTCCCTTCTCAGGGAACAGAGTTGCATGCTTAACCCAGACGTTTTAACACTTGGTCCGGTCACATGTATTTGTGTCAGAGCTGTATATACCCACATTTTCTTATGCCTTAAGACCTTTTCACACCAACAACGATAACAATAAAGTTAACTATATTAATGTGCACACCAACACAAAATATCATTCTGTTTATTCTAAGCATGTGCTGCAGTTATGTCGTCTGCTGCTTTAAATGCTCAAGCGCTTTAAAGCAGGATGGATTCTGATTGGCTGTCAATGTTTTTATCGTTCATCAGCCTGGAAAAAAAAAATTCTGAAAGTGATTCCTAGGATATTGTTTCTCTGTGACATTATCGTTATAGTTATGGTGTGGACTCTGCTATTCTTTTATATTTAGAACTATATTTTTTATCATCATCATTGTATTTATCATCCTTGATGTGAATTACTATCTATAATTTTGTGGACAGTATACAATTTTATTAGATACATGTCTATTATAGAAACATGTAAGAAATGTGTGGGTTTATCTTTATGTTTTTATCAGCTTTTTTTCTGTGAAAAGCATATGCCCATAAACATGCAACAAGTGTTGACACACCACTGTTCACCAGTCATGCCCTCAGCCCTGTGTACTGATCCATAAGTGGAAAATAATCTACACCAGTGCAGAGCAAATGACTCGTTTTCATTTCTGAATAATGACTGTTGGTGTGCATGTATAACATACAGATAAAATACTTCTTTAAAATTAACTTACACCAAAGCTGCATATGAATGTGTTCAGATGTCAACTGGATGAATTGACCATTTCAAACTGAGGCATGAATATAAAAACGACAGGAAATGAAAAGCAGTATATTTCAAGGTCAGAGGATGATCCAACTTCTCTAGAGACCATGGGGCTCCACAGCATCTTCTACCTGCAAACTCAACTCTTGGATAAAAACTGAAAAATTTGAAAAGAACGATTCTCCTCTGCTCTCTGATCTTAGGTTTTACTGTCAATAAAATGTTTTGTTGCATCAACCTGTACAATCCTTAGAAATGTTAAAAAAAAAAAAGGTACAGAAAGATTGCCTTGCTTTCCCAAGTTATTCAACACACACCACTGTTGCTTACAGAAATAGAGAGAGATGGAGTTCAGTATTAAATTGGCAGACCAATAATAACAGATACAGGTCAGAAAGAGGCTTGAAGTTACAGTCACACAGAGATCCAAGATCAGTCTAAGCTAAACTTATCCAAAATAACATTTAATTCACTATGCAAAATGTTTTACAAATATTAAAGAATCACACAAAGATTGACAGACAAAATAAAGTACATATAAAGAACCTTTTTAGTGTCAGGAATTTATTAAGAATAATCACGACCAAAGCAAAAGGACAAGTCGTCAATAGGATATACTGATCAGTTTCTGTGCATGTTCTTTATCATGTCATGGCAAACCAGTTACTCCATTTCCCAGAATGCACCATGAATTACAAACATGGTCGATGACTACAACTCCCAAAGCTACACACTGTCAAATAACCTTCTCCTGAGAACTAATCAGACACACCTGTCCCCAATTATAATAACAATGACACCACACTACTTAAAAGACTCTCACACACACAGCCATTGCAAAGTATATGATCAGTTTAACTTTGTCTCTACCATTACCAAGCCTTAATTTGTTTGTTTATTCTGGTTTTTGATCTTGAGTTTTTTCCTTGCCTTGTTTGGACTGTTTGCCTGACCTCTGCTTGTCTTTGTTTATTGATTTCTGCCTGACCCCATGGACTTGTTATTTTATTATAACTATCATACCTGTACTCGCTTCTATCTCAGCCTCCGTTATGTGACCGAATACTTCGCTGATAACCTGAAAGCAGCACGAAAGCGAATGAGACATTATGCCAAGGTAATAAAGAATACCCTACCGAGACACAATTCTATAAAGCTTTCTGAATATGTTGCCATGGATCCCCTAGAGGCTTACGATGGATTTTTCAGCTACACAGAGTGCTTTCTGTTCGACTGCCAATTAAATTTTTTGAAGCTGGTGCAACCCAAGCCTGACCAGAGGTAGTGGCTGGGGTTCATACTACCCCAGCTCATTGGCTAAACCCGCCGATGGGCAGAGAGTCTAGCCAGCAGAGAATCCAAGGGTCTTCACAATGTAACTCAGTTTGTGGGACTATTGATAAAGGAGTTTGGGAGTCCAGAGTACACCCCCAACCTGGATGAGTTTTTGGGGAGGGCCAGTCTCATGAGTGAACCTGAGAGGCCATTCACCACCTAATACAACACGACCTCCTCACCAAAGGACCTCCTCACCTTTTGTCAGAGGTCAACATGGTGACCTCCTCCCCAGTGCTCCAGCATGAGACCCACGAGAGGATCTCCCCTCCGGAGTTCAAGCATGAGGTCAACGAGGCAACCTCCACTCCAAAGCCCCAATCAGAGATGAACATGACAACGTCCTCCCCAGAGCTCCAGCAAGAGACTCACGAGGTGGTCTCATCTGCAGTGCTCCAGTCAGAGGTCAACATGGCAACCTTCTCTCTAGAGCTCCAGCTTGAGACCTACGAAGTGGTCTCACCTGCCAAGCCTCAGCTGGAGGGAACTTGATGACCTCATCCACCGAACCACAACCAGAGGTCAACCTGATGCCCTCATGTCCAGAGCTACAGCCTGAGATCCACAAGGTGGTTTCCACTGCAGAGCCCCAGCCAGAGGTCAACATGGCGGCCTCGGTTCCAGAGCTCCAGCCTGAGATCCCTGAGGTGGTCTCCTCTGCTAAGCTCTAGCCAGAGGTCAATGTGGCGCCCTCATCTCCAGAGCTTCACTCTGAGACACAAAAGGTGGTCTCACCTGCTGTACTCCCGTCGGACGTCAACGTGGTGACTTCCTCCCAAGAGCCCCAGTTGGAGGTCAGCATGTTGACCTGCCCCTCAGGGCTCCAGCACAAAACACACGAGGTGGTCTCATCTCCAGACACACAACATGAGGTCAATGAGGTGACCTCCCACGTCAAGTTCCAGTCGAAGGTCGATAAGGCGACCTCCCACACTAAATTCATGTCTGAGATCAACGAGATGGCCTCCCAAACCCTGTTCCTGTCTGAAGGTGACGAGATGACCTCCCAAGCCAAGTACCTGTCTGAGATCAACATCATGGCCAACCAAGCTTTGCTTGCACCTGAGGCGGCTGACACAAACAACCAAGTTCAGCCTGCAGAGTCGATGGAGACTGAGGATGCCGCTTTGCCTCCTCAGTACAGCCAAGGATGCCACTCAGCCTCCCTGTACAGATGAGGATGTTTCTCTGACTCCCGTTGCAGCCAAGAGCTCTTCTTCCTTGCTCTTCCTCAGCCGTCACTATGCCAGGCTTCTCTATGGACATCGCTCCACTTTCCCACGCTGCTGAGGACATCGCTCTGCCTTCCTGCTCCACTGAAGATGTCATCAATATTTTCCCCCATTTAGTACTGCCCTTCAGATGCTAAATAAGATGGTTACATGTCTACCAGAAGACAAAATACTAACAATTTACACCAATCATCCTGTTCAAAAGTTTACACTCTTAATGTAACATGTCGCCTTCTTGAGCATCAGTGAATGCTTGCACCTTATGCAATAGTTGTGTACAAGTCCCTTAGTTGTCCTCACTGTGAAAAGATGGATCTCAACGTCATGTAGCCACTTTTGTGAAGGGGTCAAATATGCAGAATATGCTGGAAACGCAAAGAATGTTCAGGAGCTGAAGGATTTTTCTGAAGAACAGTGGGCAGTAAACAAATGCTCAGGACAAAATGGACACATGAACAACTATCACAAAACAAAAAAACAGTCATGGATCATCCAGGTAATAACACACAGAATTAAGAATCAAGGGTGTGTAAACTTTTTAACAGGGTGATTTTTTTTTTTATAAATTCAGCTATTATCTGGTCTTGTGGACTATATGCAAACATCTGTTATGTGAAATGGCTCATCCAGGATAGTACTAAATAAAAAACATGGGATTTTTATGATCCCTTTTATTTTGTTAACAGTTAAGATTTAGCAGATTCTGCAAGAGGTATGCACATTTTTGGGCACAACTGTAACTGTGTATGTGACAAATAAAAATATTTAATCTTTATGAACATGATCCCTGTACATCTTGATCATGTCTTTTAAGAGCATTTCATCTGTTGGCACAAAGCATCGGACACTGAAATAGATGGGGAGTCACCCACTTAGACCAGAACCGACCACTGCATCCAGAAAAAGATAGAGTTGATTTCCCATTTTCCAGTTCAATAACAAACCTTGGACTCACAATTGTGAAACTGAACTGCACTGTTGTAGGACTGTTGCCTACATGAAAGACAAGATCTGATTGGTCAGACTGGCAAATTTGATACACATACACATAATACACACACATTTAAGAGTGTTTTATTTTTGTAAAAAATGTTCTTATTGTATGGCAGCTTACGTACTTTTTTATTCTGTACAAACTTATTCCTTGTTCACTAAGGTTTCACTGAACAAAAATTTCCCTCCCATCTCCTCCTCCCAACCATGCCACCAAGTTGATGTAAAAACTGGCCCTTAGTGAAAATTTACGTGCATGGCAACTGTAATGTACTGGGGTCCCATTCAGGGGTATTCATGCCTCATACCCAGTGTTCAATAGGCTATGGATTCAGTGCAACCCTGACAAGGATGCCGAAGATAAATAAATGGTAATGAGTAAACAGTCTGAAGTAGACTAATCTAAAGTTCACAAAGCTAAATGAAATATAAAACTGAAAACAAGACAGACCAACATATTGAATCAATGTTTAGTAGAAATTCTTCTAGAGCAAGACTTCATATAGCATTGATGTATGGTGCCCTCCACTAATATTGGCACTCTTGGTAAATATGAGCAAAGAAGGCTGTGAAAAATTGTCTTTATTGTTTAACATTTTTATCTTTTGTTTAAAAAATTCACAAAAATACTTTCATATATATCAAACAATTGCTAACAAAACACAGGTTTATAAAAGAAAAAATATTTGTTAAATATAGGTGTTCAACAATTATTGGCACCCCATGAATTCATATTAGAAAAATTATTTATATATATATATATATTCCCATTGATATTTGACATTTTTAATAGAGCTGGGTGTGTAGGAACAGGAAATTGTTCAACCATGACTTCTTGTTGTTTCACAGGGGTATAAACATGATGTAACAGATAGGCCAAATTCCCTTAGACATTCATAACAATGGGTAAGAGTAAGAATATAGCTGTGATGTGTGCAAATAGGTTTTTGAACTTCACAAAATGTGAAGTAGTTATAAGAAAATAGCACAAGCATTGAAAATGCCCATTTCCACCATCAAGGCAATAATTAAGAAGTTCCAGTCAACTGCAAATGTTATAAATCAACCTGGAATTGGACGTGTGTCTATATAGTCTCAACGCACTGTAAAGAGAATGGGTCGAGTAGCCAAAAAATCTCAGAGGATCACAGCTGGAGAATTACAGAAGTTAGTTGTGTCTTGGGGTCAGAAAGTCTCCAAGACTACAATCCGAAGTCATCTACATCACCACGAGTTGTTTGGAAGGGTTTCAAGAAAAAAGCCTCTACTCACATACAAAAACAAACTCAAGCATCTTCAGTTTGCCAGACACAACTGGGACCTCAAATGGGATCAGCTTCTATGGTCAGATGAAATCAAAATAGAGCTTTTTGGCAATAAACACCAGAGGTGGTTTTGGTGCACACAAAGAGGTAGCCATATGGAAAAGTTCCTCATGCCCATAGTTAAATATGGTGGTGGCTCTTTAATGTTCTGGAGCTGTTCTTCTGCCAATTACCGAATTACTGGTGTAGCAGCTAAGGACTTGTGTAAATTTATTTCAACATAAACATTCTTTCATATTATAATTCCTTCACCATGAGCAAAATAGAAGCTTGCTCTAACTGCAGGGTAATCTGGAATAAAAAACAGAACTAAATGCAATTGCAACAGAGGGGTTCTGCAAGCAAGTGTGAAATGTCTTACCAATAGTGTTACTTTATCCATCATTAGACAGAGCACATTTTATAACCTTACTTATTATTCAGGAGATCATGGCCATTTAATGTATTGAATCTGTCACATAATGGAGGTTAGGTCAAATGCAAGTGCAGATAAGGGCTTTTATTAAAGAGAGGCAGGCAGACAAATCCAAATCATGAGACAATACTGTGGTCAAAAAAACAGCAAAGGGCCAGGCGATTGGCAAACAGGCATAAACTAGGCAAAACAGGAATCGAGAAACGTGGACAAGTACAGGATCAAAACTAGGACAAAAAACATGATGAACAACGGCTTGGTAAACAGAAACTCACATAATACTTCACCAAGACTAAATGTTAGAACAGTCTCTTATATGTGTGGTGTGATTGTGTTGTGAATTAGATGCAGGTTTTAGGATGCAGATTAGAATGAAGGTGAGTGTTCTGGGAATTGCGGTCCATGGTGGCCATGTTTGTAGGCCGCAGTGCAGGATGGGAAATGTAGGTTTGGTCACTGGTTTGCTGTGATATGACAGAATCCAATTTAATAATAAAACTATACATCAACTTTAAGCTGTGCTATTACACTAACTGCTCCATCATGCAGTGTATGCATCCACTGTAATGCCCTTCACACTGAGAGGAATATGAGTGTGACTGAGCATATATATCCACCTATGACTCCTTCTTTCATTCATTATAGCATAATATTACACACACATACACACACAGGCATAATTCCAAAATCTGCCAAGGAATATGCTTTTAGAAAATTTTTAACCTTTAATGGTGCTTCAGTTATTACTCTGTTGCTCTTCAGTTATAACCTTAAACGCTCTCGGTAGAAAGCTACAACAGAGAGTTTCCCCATCAGAAAGGTTTGCAATTTACAACAAAACACTGGAATTATCTAATAAGTCCTTAAAGAACCTTGAAGACACTTTTTTTCTAATGGTCCACTGTCCTTAGATTGAAAAAAACATTTCTCTCTTAAGGCATATGACTCAAGAAATGAACACTGTTCATAGCCCTCAGACAAGACAGCATACTGCACTGTACCTCTTTCATTTTTATGGTTCTCTGGTCCTTCTTTAAAAATAATACAATACAGTTGATTTACCCTGTGCTCTGTTGCTGAAACCATCAGAACCCATTGGTAAAGTTTCAACAACAAATTTTTGTTGTGTTACTGTTTATCTCCCAGTCTAAGTACAATTTCCATCTTACTCTGCTCTACCCTGTGAATGTAGTTCGAAACACTGGGCAGTGAAGTAGAGATATTGGCTGGTAGCACTAACATTAACTTGAAAAAGAAAACTGAAATATAGTTGTCATCAGAGTTCAATTATAAGTCCAAATAAAAATGGATATTAAAGACAGTTAGAATGAACTGAACAAGTTTCACTGATGGTGTGAACACTTCTAGCATGAAGCCAGTCAGCATTAAGCCCCCACTCTGACCAGAGAGACATACAGAATACAAGAAAAGAAATCATTAAAATAAAGGACCATTATTCAAATGTACTTGTCAAGGCTTACAAATGCAAATTTCAAAATGCAATAATTTCTCACTTATGTTAAAGAATACAATACAGTTAGCTCCCACATTCACCTTTTAAAATGGCTTTACTGGAACAACACACACTTTTAGTAGCTATTATGTCATACACCTCACAGAAAGTGTATTGGGAAGATGTAGGAGAGCAATCTTACTGTGTATTTTATTGTCAAAGCTCATGAAAGAATATCTACAATAAGGGGTGAAGAAGGAAAAAAAAAAAAGAGAAAGGAGAAAAAAAAAAAAATCACCACAAGAAATGTGGGAATATAAAAAAAAAACAAAAAAAGAAATCTAAACAAAAAAAAACCTATTAGCAATCAATAAAGCACTGTCTGAAATGAGCCTGAAGCCTAAAGAGAGACAATGCTGTTTCTCACTTTGCCTTTCTTACTACATTCATCATATTCTACTGCACTTCTACTAACAACGGGTCATTTCATCTCTTAATGTTTGTTTAATCTAGCTTGAAATATCAGTCCTTATCATATACACTGTCCTCCACTAATAAGAGATTGATGTAGACTAATACAAAGATCACAAAGCTAAATGAAAAATAAAATTGAGGACAGGACAGACCAATATGAAGAAACAAGGCTTAGTAGCTTAGTAGAAATTCTTCTAGAGCAAGACTTCATATAGAGTTCATACAGGTACAGTGCCCTCCATAAATATTGGCACCCTTGGTAAATATGAGCAATTAATTCCTTTTAAACCCCAAACTCAGGTCCTGACCTAGGCAAACTTTAACCTTGTGAATTTGTTAACCTTGGCAGCATTGCTGTACTGATTAGTGTTTTTCACAGATTATTTATCATCTAATTATCAAGCTAATCAGATGTGCTTTTACATCCGGTACACATCAACTAACTGGTTCATAAGGTTATTGTTTATTAAAAAATTTTACATTTGCTCAAAAATGTAATGAGCTGGTAGCTCATACTAGCACCTGATTAATGATAATGACCTAAACTAAATGCATCAGCAACCTACATGAAAAGAAGATAAGGAGGGGGTCAGACCTTTGACAAGTCATTAACTTCTAGGCTAAATACACAAATTGAAGTGACTGAGGTCAGTTTGCCTTTTTAGTCACGTCTAACTGCTGGTTCAGTAACAAAAAGACACTGGACAGACACAGCCATGATTAGCACTGTGCTTAATGATGCAATTTGTGATCAGGTGCAAGCTTTTATTGAGATTGGGTTCATTAATAGGAGACAGCAGTAAGACATGTCACACCAGGCACTGTGAAAATATAATTGAAGGCTCGAGGAGCTTTCATGGATTTCCATTATGTGCCTAATTAATGCTAGTGGCACCAGGCTGGCTGATCACATACACAACCTCCTCAGAAACAGATTTTCCCCATGTAAGGCAAGATAAATATTTCCTGGCCACTTAAGTCTATTAATGATATTCAAAAACAGTTAGGTTTATTTGACTTCTGTACACTGATCAAGTGAAAGGACAGTGTTAGTAATAGGCACCCATCAGCACACATTTAAGTAACTTTTTAAATTATAGATTACAAAATCAAAACAGACTTAAGGCCTAAAAGTTACATTTTAGTAACATTACATTTAGTAAAATTTTGCTTTATGTGGCAGCAGTGGCTCTGATTTTAAGCAACTGATTGGAGGATGAGTTTAAATCCCAGCACCACCAAACTGTCATGTTTGATCTTTAAACAAAGCTCTTAAGTAAAGCACTGATCTCCCAATCACTCTTGCACAAAAGAAAATATTTCATATGCAACTCATTAGGACTTTGCAGTCCTGAGATTTGGTTAGTTCCTGAGTACCCTGAATAATCTTTTGTATATGCTCAATTTTTGTGAAGTGGCTAGAAACCTTTTTATTTATTTAATCAATCATACTGTACCTACAAGAACACTGAAATTGTTTCCATTTTCAAAAATGTATTAGCACTTGTTTTATCATTTTACTGTTCATACATAAGTACGCTAAAGTACACAGACACATTTTGCTGTGTTTATTCCCTCAAACAATTAAAAGTTTGACAGTGATAGGAATTTACACATTAGGAAGCCAAACGCACTTGATCTTTTTGAGTTAGAAATTATTCATCAAAACCTTTTCAATCTGAACTGCTTTGATGCTATCTTAGTAAATTAGACTACACTGAATTCTGTTTGAAATAGTTATGCAGAAGAAAGCAGCTTTCCTGTTAGTCAAAGCACTTCAGCATTAATTCACTCTTTAATTAAACAATTTAATTAAAAGGATTAGCAAACATGACATTTCATTATTTATTTAGGAGCTGGTGTTTGCCTACTGGATATGTCAAATATCTCTATGGGAATATTACCATAATTAACCAACCAAGGTTATGTAGAGTTAATTCAACTGAATTCTTGGGGCAGTTTATAAGCTTTCTTGCAATTAAAGAAGCAGTGTTTTTTTAGATTATGCCTCTCATTTCATCCACAGTGATACATTTATAATGTTATTAATTTGTAACACAGTTATTCATGGAATCACAAATGTCAGTAACAGGACTTGAGAAAACTTGTATCCAAATACATAATCAACATACTGCAATATTCTATGTTCAAACTAGACTAAGTAAAAGTGATTGGTGGTCTATGTAGCATCTTATAATGCATTTCATACAGCAATAGCAACTACATCTTCATCGATCTGTTAAAATTATATACACAGTACATTAACAGTAAACAATACACCAAGTAAAAATATCTGTATATTATGTAGTAGGCCTAAGTAACAGTTTTCAATTTCTATTATGATGGTTAAGATATTTCATAAAAAACAATTAACCTGATGTCACTGTATCTGAATACATGGTACAGTTTGTCAATCCTTTAGAATTGTCTATGTTTCTGCATAAATATGACATGACTCCTCAAAGTAGATAAAGAGAAAACGATAAATATATTATATATTATACTTACATTTCAGAGTTGAAACTGTTCTGCATTGAGGAATGGGCTAATTTCCCCCCAAGCCAATGTCTAGGACTTATCAACAGTTACCGGAAACGCTTATTTGCAGTTGTGTATGTACCTGTTGTAGTCTGCCCTGATTCAAAAGTACTTATAACTTTAGTCAACATGTAGGTGTGAGGAATGGGGGAGTGTATTGCACACAAAGAGAGCAACGAGGGAACCAGGGTAGGAGGCGCCCTCTAGTTGTGCTGCTGTTCGCATCGCAAAATCTGCTCCTGTTCCCTAAAACTTAAACCCGTTTGAATTTGTATAGGTGTGCATATACGTTCAGTTTTCAGTACATAGTGCGACCGATGCAGTGTAACACAACTTAATATAATCACACAATTTGTCGTTTAGCTCTAAACTTGAAGATACAAAGAACGTGCGCTCGCATGTATGTGTGAGTGCGTGCACGTGTTTAAATGTCTCTGTACACGTTTGTGTGTGTGTGTATGTGCGCGCGCGCGCGCGCGACCGTGCGCGCGCCTGACATCACTCCTGCTTTCCTCGGCACGGTGACGCCGCACTTTCGTCCGCGTTGGCGCTCGCAATTCCAAGTTTTCACTCCGAACCTAATATCCACGGAGACTGCATCAGGGTCTTTTTTGCCAACCTTTAGTGCTCCACTTGAAGACGGCCAAAACATGCGCTCCGAGACTAACGCGCAGCCACGGAGTTTCTCCATCTGCCTGCAGTTCGCCAAGATTGGCACTTTTCTATCGTGTGCTCGCTAAAGGCTCTCGAGGATGAAGTTTGGCCAAAGGGTTTGCATCTTAAACGTGGGCGGCACGCGGTACGCTTTCCCCATGGATGTGCTGAAGGACTTCCCTCTGAGGAGAGTGAGCCGCCTGCACAGCTGCGCGTCGGAGCGAGAGGTGCTCGAAGTGTGCGACGACTACGATCGGGAGCGCAACGAGTTCTTCTTCGACCGGCACGCTGAGGCATTCGGCTTTCTCATGCTCTACGTGAAGCACGGCAAGCTGCGCCTAGTGCCACGCATGTGCGAGCTCTCCTTCTACAACGAGATGATCTACTGGGGTTTGGAAAGCTCACACCTGGAACTGTGCTGCCAGCGTCGTCTGGATGATCGCATGTCCGACACATGCATGCACTTCACCGAGGAAGAGCGCCACGTCGAAGACAGAGATGACCAAAAAGAACAAGAGCAGCTGAGGCGGCGAGGCACTGGCCGCGTAAACGACGCCAAGTGGCTCGAGAGCATGCGCAGGACCTTCGAGGAGCCCGCGTCCTCAGTGGCCGCTCAGATCCTCGCTTCCGTCTCCGTCCTCTTCGTCATTGTGTCCATGGTGCTCCTATGTGCGAGCACTCTGCCCGACTGGAAAACTGCCGAAAGTAACATGGTGGAGGAGCACAGGTACACAGAGTCTATAGACCATCCGGCCGGGTATTTATGCCTTTTTTTCCTAGTCCCTTTCATGCACGATGCACTGCTGAGAAATTGTCAAAGCACGTTTTAAGTGGTCCTGTTACCGTTGATCATGTGCATGATCTCTGACCAAGACAGTTTTTATACCACACACTACTTCACGTGTCCAAGCCGGTTGACTTGTTTTGTCTTGTGGTTTGTTACAGTTTCTAAATGTCCGTCTCTGTCTTCGATCATTAAAACAAAAAATAGGCTACATATTAAAATCCTCATGGTACAATGAACTTTTGTCTTCTGTAAACGCGTCATATTTAATGAAATCCTGCGATTTAGCATTGACCGAGCAGACACTATAAACAATGCAGTATGTACACATTCACTGCATTGAAAACAAGTGCGATTTAAACGTGCCTTCTTTTTTTAAGTGTAGTGAAATTGAATAAAGTAACACAACATGTATATTGAAAATGTAAATTATTTTATCTGGGAAATTATTTGGTCATAACGTTTACTGCGCAAATGGGTTAATTCAATCGTAACTGCACCTGTCCAAGGTTCTGAAGCGTCGTTGAGTTTAATGTAGGCCATGAAACAAAATGCCGAGTGTTTAATGAACTTTTACAGTGTGCATCGGGAATTACATAATCACTGTACTCTCTCAGGGACAAAAAGGTACTAGAATGCACAATTCGTGTTACCAATGATAATCCCTGGAATGTGTGCTTGTATAGTTGTATATTGTATATATATATAGTACATTCAAAGTACTGAGTGTACATTCAAACTTATTTTAAGGCACATATTTAACTTAACTGACTTTAACACTGTTGTACAGTACCTATTTCCAACAGTGTAAATGTGAATTCAAAATGTAATATTTTGTTGTATACACATTATTCTTATACTAGTACAGTGATTTATATAACAATTACATTACTCTTTAATGGGTAGGTGGGTTGAATGGGTAAAATTATTTGTGTAGTTGGCTTCTCTTGTTGTACTGTTAAATACGTAGCGTATGTTAAGAAATTGTTAAGATACTAAAAATCGTATTGACGGTTTAGCTATGAAATTAATTGTTAAGTTCAATTCCTTTCACATTTTCTGCAGTTGTTTTTTTTTCTGTCCTTTTAACCTCTTCATGTGTCTGTCCTATATCTATATTGCCACCTGGACTGTTCTGAAGGTGCTGGTGCTGGTACCTGCGGAGTGTCCAGGCTTTTCTATGTCCGTGTGTGTGTGTGTGTGTGTGTGTGTGTGTGTGTGTGAGAGAGAGAGAGAGAGACAGAGAGATTGTGTGAGAAAGGCCTGTTTAGGTGAGATGTCAGGTTTGTCATTCAAGCAGTCATCCATACATGATAGAGGATGTTATTGCAAATATGTTCTCTTTGTAAAAATGTGTTTTTATTCCAGTTCAATGTTTGTACAGTAAGAAATCTTTATATATGGACATGCTGTCCCTTTGACACCACCATTAGTTCCACACCACTTGGTATAAAGATTTTCCTTTTTAACTAGGCCACCATTTACAATTTATTAGAACAAAATCTACATAAGGAATGCAATTTGTAGAGGATTCAATTTGATACAGGATCTTTCAAGTGGATGTGAAACTTCTCGATGTTCTAATCTAACAAGAGGTCTCTAGAAACATGCTTCAGCCTATCTCATATTACCATGTGTCCACTGACTCCTTTTCAGTTTTATCAGAACTTTTTGGTTTAAAAAAATTTTTTTTTTTTTTTTTTTGTAAATTTTTTTTTTAAATTTTTTAAATTATATTTTATTTTTTTTTTTTTTTTTTTTTAATTTGTTTTTTCTATAGCTGAACTCTTTAAGACCTAGCAGCACATGCCTTTATGCATGTTTCTTTAATTTGCCAGTCTCAAAACAGAAAACAGAACTTAACGAGGTCATTTTAAACTCATTTTAACACAATTGATGAACATGGCTTTGATGTGGTTTGTTGAACAAATTTAATTGGCTTTGTTTGATCAGTAGTATCAATTTAGTTATAAACCACATACGCTAAACCTTGTTAAATAAAATAGCCTTATTAAGCCAAAAATGTTCCTAGGTCTTAGAGCATGTTTAGACACTTGCATGACTAACGCTGTTGCATAGTCTCCACAAGGTAATAATAACTCAATTTCACACCCTAATTTGAACTTGACTGTTTATCTTATGTATAATGTCTATGCTAATTAGGGATTAGAAAATTATCATTTAGTTTGCAGTTTTGCAAACTGAATATCATTGTTTTACTTTGATCCAAAGCCAATAATCTGAATAGGAAACCTCTTTTATATAGTGTTCCAAAGAGGTGTCTGATTCTTAATTGGATGGCTATGATTGAAATTTAATTACTTAGACTCTTTGCTTAGTATTTCATATAGATCTTATTGCTTGCTACTATGAATGCGTGCTAAGTCAATGGCTTCCTCTCTATTAATGCATCTCTCAATTTTCTCTCACGTAAATGTGCGTCTGCTTAGGATCATCGAGGCGGTGTGCATTGGCTGGTTTACAGCAGAGTGCATTGTGCGTTTCCTTGTGTCACGTGACAAGTGTGAGTTTGTGCGACGTCCACTGAATATCATTGACCTGCTGGCCATAACGCCTTACTACATCTCCGTGACCATGACAGTCCTGACTGGAGAAAACTCGCAGTTGCAGCGGGCTGGCGTGACACTGCGTGTGCTGCGCATGATGCGCATCTTCTGGGTGATCAAGCTGGCTCGCCACTTTCTGGGCCTGCAGACACTGGGCCTAACACTGCGCCGCTGCTACCGTGAGATGGTCATGCTACTGGTGTTCATCTGCGTGGCCATGGCAATCTTTGGGGCCCTGGCCCAGCTGCTTGAGCATGGGCTTGACCTGAAATCCAGCAATGAGGAGTATGCCAGCATCCCTGCCGCCTGCTGGTGGGTTATTATCTCCATGACGACTGTCGGCTATGGAGACATGTACCCCATCACCGTGCCAGGGCGTGTGTTAGGAGGCATTTGTGTGGTGAGTGGCATAGTGCTGCTGGCACTGCCCATTACTTTTATCTACCACAGCTTCGTGCAGTGCTACCATGAGCTCAAGTTTCGCTCCGCTCGCTGCACCAGGAGCCTCTCGGCTGAGTTCCTCAACTGACTGTGTCTCTGTCAGATTTTAGTGTGGACCTGTTTCTTATCACTGTTTCAATTATAGATTCAGTTGGTCCTTGGCTCACTGAATGATCCAACTCAGTCAAATATCTGGTCTCAGGTAGAGCTTAGGGGCTTGGTCTTAAATGAGCTTACATGTACATAGCCCATCTGGTACTCAACTCAGTCCACTGAGGAACTCAATATCTACAGGGATTTGTTCCAGCCCTGCTCCACATAAACTGATTTCACTAAAAACAAAGACTGGAACCCATTCAGTCAGGTCAAGTGTTGTGGTGCATAGTTGGAACAAATACTGTGGACTCTGTGTCCCTCCATGGTCTAGGTTGAGATTCCATGGTTTACCCAAATCCACCTCTGATATACAAAATTTCAGGAAGCCAGAATTCACTCAGCTGTGCTGTTTTTACCATAGCGACAATTACTGCACTTCCATAGTCGTGGGCAAGGCTACCATGGAAACATTGGCTTTCAGGCCAGATATCCAAGTAAGGGGCAAGATACTGAAACTGCTGGTGGGCAGTTTTGACTTGTCTACCAGTGACCACAAACACACTCGACACGGGCTAAAAAGCTTCATCCTTACAGCCAGACAGACATGCACTTTTTCCACTAGCCATGGTATGCATCCACTGAATGATTTTATCTCCTGAATGTCATCTAGACATCCTACGGTTTTGGCAAACATACAGGGGGAAAAAACAATTAAACTCATTTCACTGAGTTCTTTTTTATTATAACTGGATTGTTTGTATAAAAACAAGTTCCCAGAAATCAGCTATATAAGCATTACAGGGTGAACTTCGCAAACACTCATTGAAATTATTGTGTAAAATCCAATCATGTGTGACACAAAATCTGCAGGGATATTGGAAAACCAATAGCAAGAGAGAGGGAGAGAAATAGACAGAGAGCAGTAGAGAGGACAGATGCTTAGCTGTGTAGGCAACTGTGGAGCATTGTCAAATATGTAAAGTGGAACACAGTGAGCTACTGAGTGAGAAGACTGATAGATGGTTTGATTGGCAATGCAATACATACAAAGTTCACCAAATTTACTTCCCTTGTATCTCAATATGTCTTTACACTCCAACTTGAACAGTGAAGAGTTTTGAGTACTGTGCGACACTATGACAAAAACTGCTTTTTCTAGAAAGCCCTCTAGAAGATTTAAGAATGGTCTTAATATCTAGCTGCCTCTAGGCACAACCCTCTTGTCATAAATGAATTGGATTGAAGGAGTTTGCTGAGAAAACGTTGTTACAGGTAATACCAAACATGAATAAAAATAATGATAAGAAAAATGCAGACTAGAATAATAATAAACTAATGGACATGACATACAGTGCATCGGGAAAGTATTCACAGCGCTTCACTTTTTCCACATTTTGTTATTTCTACAACTCAATTGCAGTCCACCTGTGGTAAATTCAGTTGATTGGACATGATTTGGAAAGGCACAAAATAATGAATTTAATACATTTTGGAATAAGGCTGTAACATATCTCAATGATGCTCAGGGGAAACAGGATGCACCTGAGCTCAATTTTGAGTGTCATGGCAAAGGCTGTGAATACTTATGTACATGTGCTTTTTTTGTTGTTTTTTATTTTTTAATACATTTGCAAATATTTCAAACAAACTTCTTTCACATTGTCATTTTGGGTATTGTTTGTAGTATTTTGAGAAAAATAATGAATTAAATCCATATTGGAATATGCCTGTAACATAACAAAATGTGGACAAAGTGAAGCGCTGTGAATATTTTCCGGATGCACTGTAAATGTTAGATGGCTAAGCATTCTGTTCACTTTATCTATTCATTGGCTTTTTTATTTAGATTTGAAACTTCATCTTATGTACATTTTCAGACAAATAGGGCAGACATTTATTCATTGGGAAAAAATTATCCTGCTCAGAGTAAAAGAAAAATATACTTCCTATAACTGGGTGATACCCCTCCCTGCTAATGCTGTTATTGTCACTAATGAGCATCTTCATTCATTTGCTGTCATCTCAGTGCTTTCCTCTTGAGAAACTGATGTCTTGATTGGAAGACGATCCATTCTGAGGGCCATAAAAGGAATGAAGATGTGTCTGATGTGCCTGATGTGCTATATCTTCCTTTTTTGATAATTAAGCTTCATGTCACAGGGGAGGTCTGCTTTTACGATTCTCTTTTTTTTTTGCCTGACCCTGTTTTTAATGCCTCTCTCTCTCTCTTTGAGAGTCATTTCTGTATAAACACAGATGATAAATCTAAAGAAATGAGTGTGTAAATCCAAATTTCTGAAGGTCATGATGAAAGACTTTTCTCCCAATACCTCTTAAAGGCCAGTTCAATTTATATGGCAAACACAATTCTTATTTACTGTATATGGTATGTAAACCAAACCCTAAATAAAAATCTCAGGTTTTCACTGAAAATTAATATGTCCATCAGTTAGAGTGCCAAAGGTTGTTTAGAGAAAAGTCTTCTTAAGCCATGAGATTTTATAAATACGATCATTTAATTAGAACCCCAACTGCAAAAAAGTTGGGATGCTGTATAAAATGTAAATAAATGTAAAAAAAAAATGCAATGATTTGCAAATCTCATAAACCCATATGTTATTCACAGTAAAAGATAGAAAACCTATCAAATTTTTAAACTGATTAAATGTACAATTTTAATGAAAAAAATAAGGTAATTTTGGGTGTAATTGGAAATGTAAGTGTTACTAAAATAAACAGCTGGAGGAACATTTTGCAACTACTTAGGTTAATTGGCAACAGGTCAGTAAGATGAATGGGTATAAAAAGAGTATTTTAGAGAGGCAGAGTCTCTCAGAAGTAAAGATGGGATGGAATCTGGATAGAAGCATATGTTGCTCTAAATATATAAGTATCTAAGTATGTATAAAATTCAGCATTGATGGTGCTTTTCCAGATGTGCAAGCTGCCCATTCCATAGGCTCTAATGCACCCCCATACCATCAGAGATGCAGGCTTTCGAACTGACCACTGATAATAAAAAAAAAAACAGATGGTCCCGTTCCACTTTAGTCCTCTTTAGTTTATAGGACATGGCGTCCATGGTTTCCAAAAAGAATTTCAAATTTCGATTCGTCTGACCCCAAAGTAGTTTTCCATTTTGCCTCAGTCCATTTTAAATTAGCTTTGGCCCTGAGAAGACCGTGGTGTTTCTGCATCATGTGCACATACGGTTTCTTCTTCGCATGATGGAGCTTTAACCAGCATTTGTGAGTGGCATGGTGAACTGTGTTCACAGTCAATGAGTTCTGGAGGTGTTTCTGAGCCCATGAAGTGATTTCCATTACAGAACAATGTCTTTTTTAATGCAGTGCCACCTGAGGGCCCGAAGATCACAGGCATGTAATACTGATTTTCACCCTTGGCCCATGCGCACAGAGATTTCTCCAGATTCTCAGAATCTTTTGATCATATTATGTACTGTAGATGATGAGATATTCATAGTCTTCGTAATTTTACATTGAGGAACATTGTTCTGAAATTGCTCCACAAACTGTAGACAGTTTCTCCCAGATTGGTGAACCTCTGCCCATCTTTAGTTTTAAAAGACTCTGCCTCTCTAAGATACTCTTTTTATACCCAATCATGTCACTGTTGCCAATTAACCTCCAGTTGTTTCTTTTTAGTAACGCTTACTTTTCCAGCCTTATGTTGTCCCTGTCCCAACTTTTTTGAGGTGTGTTCTGGCCATCAAATTCAAAATTATCTTGTGTTTGGTACATTTACTCAGTTTAAACATTTGATATGTTTTCTATATTCTATTGTGAATAACATATGGGTTTATGAACTTTGCAAATCATTGCATTCTGCTTTATTTACATTTATTTACAATATAAAATTAGTCAGTGCTAATTTAACAATATTCTGAAAATGATATTCAGCATTTCCCTTTAAACAGGTTTAAGGAAATTCATAGCTTCATTGACTTATGGACCACTTAAGAAATTAGTATGCATAGTGAGTTACAGTATGTTATGTACAAATAAAAAAATTTATACTATTAATGTAACTACTAATATAAAATACAGTACCAATACAGAAAATTGTGTATTATGATAGTGTTCTCATACTGCCACTGTTCACTGTGATAAATCTACTACCTACCATGTGTATAATTTACTGTCATTTGTCATTTTACTCATAACCTCATGTTATGTCAATCGTAGAGAAATTTTAAATGTATCCACAGGAACCTACGTTTGTATAGATTCTTGGCATTTGAGGATGAAGCCTATTGTTTGCCACATTGTGCAACAATGTCCACAAATATTTAATAAAGTAAACCAACAGACTGTTTTTCAAAAAAATATGTAAATAAAGGGGGAAAAATTTAAAAATGCAATTGCTTATCTTACTCTAAAGCTTGAGTTTCTTGTAGGGGAATTTGAACTTGAAGATACTTTAGGGTTTAGATATATTGTTATAGCCTAATCGGTAGGTAGCTAGGATACTTTTGTAATAGTCTAGTTAAGCATAATGTCTAAATTCCAGTCTTTTTTATTGTTTTTAGTGTTCCCTATGTTTTTAAAATAGAGACTCTATTTTGTATAAAGTAGCATAAAATATGTGTCTGTAAAGGCTGAAACAACTTTGTGATCAACTATGAATAAATTTATCCTTGATGGCTAAATGTGATGTTCTGTGTGTTCATTTTATGAATATTTTATTTTTGCAAACTGTATCGCTTTGAGAATTCATGGAGATGTTGGATGCGAGATTAACCAAAGCAGTGGTGGAAGACGTAGGTTACTGAAGCCATTTACTCAGTGTGTTGTGAGAAATGGGTGGTGGCCTGGGAAAAGACATGTAGATGTCTCTTTGGCTGAATTCTGGCAAATAGCCAGGAATAGGGTTTTGAACAAAATAGTGTTTTCTGTCTATAACATGATTTGAAATCTCAACTTTAAGAAACTATAAATATCTTTCACGAAAATAATGTGGAAATATTTTATTTACTTTAAAAAGCTCTGCAAAGATTATGTTGGCTAAGTAGCCAGGTTCTCAAATCTCCCTAAAGATGTCTAAAACCTTGCCACATGATCTTTTCTCATGCAGAAAATAAATGTCACACTTTGATCAAGATCAATGCTTGTGTTTAACGCATATGTTTGTAGGGCACCTGTGCACACTATACTGATGGCAATAACCCATCCATTCATCCATTTTATGTACCGCTTATACTACACAGGGTTGCAGGGAGCCTGGAGCCTATCCAGGGCAGAGACGGGAATCGGACCCCCAACCCTGGAGGTATGAGCCACTGTGCCCCTCCAATGACAAAGAGCAATGTTTTAAAATGTATAAAGGGCCTAATGAAAATGCGGTAAACATGAAAGAACTCAATGGTGAGGCTGTACAGTCTGTCACTATGAATAAAGGCTGGTATAAACAGAGACATAGTTATCATGGTTGGCTCCCAAACTTTTCCAGGGCAAGGCCCCCTAAATGGCATTAACATTTGACTGAGACCCCCCTTTTGCAAGATGTCTTAAAAATACAGACTTCCGAATATATCCCCCTTTTTTTTTGAGCATTCTCACTCTCCACCTGAATCCGTCCACCAACGGGTTCAGGGACTGCTGCCATGACAAGCACAGACAATCTTACAGCCACATCTCCCTTCAGCCGCCTCAGCAATGGAAGTCTGGAACATAATAATAATAAGTCCTTAGATTTATATAGCACTTTGCTAGGTACTCAAAGCGCTTTACATTGTATGGGGGACATCTCTTCAATCACCACCTGGATGATGCGACGGCAACCATAGTGCTCCAGAACGCCCACCACACACCAGCTATCAGTGGAGAGGAGAGTTGAGTGATGTAGCCCAAGGGTTCCCAAACTTTTAAAGTGCAAGGCCCCCGAAATGGCATTAACATTTGACCGAGGCCCCCCTTTTGAAAGATGTCTTAAAAACACATTAAAAATACAGACTTCTGAATATATTCCCCCTTTTTTTATTATTAATAATTACATCTTACATCTTTACATTACATTAGGAATTGAGTGTATGTGTGTGTGGTTGTCTGAGAGTGAGAATTTATTTTCACACCAAATTGTTGAGGCCCCCCGGGCGCCCAGTGGCAGTTTTGAAAACCACTGATGTAGCCAATTCAGGAATGAGATTATTAGGGGGCCATGATAGATAAGGGCCAATGGGGAAACTTCGCCAGGACACTGGAGTTATACTCCTACTCTTTATGAGTAGTGTCATGGGATATTTAATGATTACAGAGTCAGGACCTCGGTTTAACATCTCATCCAAAAGACTATGCTGTTTTCACAGTATACTGTATTGTCCCCATCACTATACTGGGGCATTAGGCCCCACACAGACCACAGGGTGAGCACCCCCTAGCCTATCTAATTCCACTTCCAGCAGCAACCTTAGTTTCCCCCAGGAGGTCCCCCATCAATATACTGTGCAGACTGAATGCTGCTTAGCTTCAGTAGGAAACCACATGAGAGCGGCAGGGTGATATGGCTCTGGCATGGGTGAAGACAGGAGCCGAGCCCATTGCCCATTCCGGTTCAATGTCTCCAGCCTCCTTCTGAACACAGGAGAAACTCTATTGGAGAGTTGAAGATCTCCTGGACAGGGGCCTCTGCCAAATGCTCCCAGCAAACCCTCACTACATGCCTGGGCTTACCAGGTCTGTCCAGCACCCAATATGATACAAATCAGTTGACAACTCAGCTCCTCTCTTTACCCAAGTATCCAGAACATATAAGGTAGAAGACACTCTCATTCACCGTGCTGCAAGTACACTCATTCCTGCTCTGCACCTCTCACCCAGGGCAACTCCAGAGTGGAATAGAGTCCAGACCTTCTCCAGGAGTTTGGTTCCAGTGCCCATGCTGTGCATTGAGGTGAGCCCAACTATATCTATATGGTATCTCTCCACCTCCCGCACTAACTCCGGTTTGTTTCCCACCAGAGAGGTCCCATTCCATGTTCCTAAAGCCAGTTTTGGTAGCAGGGGGTCGGTCCTCCAAGGCCTCTGCCTTCGACTGTCGCACAATCCACAATGCACCTGACCCTTACTACTCCTCCTACAGGTGGTGGGCCCACAAGAAGATGGCCCCATGTAGCTCATTCAGGCTATGCCCAGCCCATGGGTAAGGTCCCGACCACCAGGCACTCGCTAACGTGCCAATATAATGCTGTGCTGATATTCGGTATAACAGTGTGATTGTGCTATATTACTATTATGCGTATTTTATAAATAAAAAATTAGTATGAAGTAACTGCCATTTTGGACATAACATGCCCAAATAATTTGTTTATTTTTACTCCACAAATGGAAATTGATCCCGATGGAGCCACATTCACTGACAGCCCGCTGGCTAGCTAGCTCACAATGATTTGCACATTCCCATTAAGGGTGCATGCCAGGATTTAACGAAAAAATCAAGCAAATGTTGCAATATTCAGAGGAGCTTGCAATTTTTCAAACAACAGATTTTCCACAGATTTGGGCCAAGATGCGCCAGGTGACATCATCAAAATGCACATTCAGTCAAAGCCTTCTATGATTCATGTGCATGGAACATGAGTACAGCTAAAAGGTCTCATTTACCAACAAAAATCATTGCGAAGGAGTGTGCAAAACAATTTTATGCAATTGCAATTTCGCCAATTCAAGTAGTTTTCCACAAAATAAGAACAAAATACACTGCAAGTTGAATCACAAATTTTGAGAAAAGTTGTAGCAAAATCAAGCATTTTTGGCCGCAGCAATCACAAAAAAAAGTTTGCGAAGTCCTGTATGGACTGAATAGTGTATGCGTATACTTAAGTACGTTCTGTTAGCCCTTCTTTTTTCCTAGAAATATCATATTCTAATATAAGAGCTTAAGTTATTGGTGTTAATTGAAAGAATGTTAAATAATAACATTCGTTATGTTAAATAAATTATCCATATTAGAGTTTGAGGTCTCACAAAAATGCTGATGTGACCAGGCAGAGTTTGAGTTTGGCACCCCTACCTTAGCTAAATAAGTAGAGTAACAGAAGTAACAGAAACACCATCCCACTGACCTTGTAGTCAATAACATAAAAAAATAATTAAAAAATAAATAAATAAAACAAAAACAAAAAAAACATTTTAACAAACATTTAAACAAACAATTAAACATTTTAACAAAACATATGGCAGGTAGCCTACAGTTATTATCATTTAATTGGCAAGAATGACTCTAACTGTCATTTATTTAATTGGCAAGCATGACTGTAACTGGCATGACTGTAAAATATGTCATTCAATACTTAATTGTCAAGCATGACTGTAAAGCAAGTGTGCCCAATACGTCGATCACGATCGACCGGTCGATCGCAAAGGAAGTGCGGGTAGATCGCCATTCAAAAAAAATAAATAGATGTTAGCGTTGATGTACAGGACAGCCAGTCTGAGATCTTGTCTTTTCTCTCTCCACTAGTGTGCGATCAAACGCGCCAGCACTAAAGGCTAGCGAGCGAAATCACTGAGTTAACTTCCTAGTTTATTCCTATTGAAGAAAGGGGACAAAATGAGTGAGGTAGCGGGATCAAGCAAGAAACCGAAGACTTATCACTTCCATGAGGAATGGGAGGATGATTTTTTTTTCACTATGTCATATTCAAAGTGCGTTTGTCTGATCTGCCAAGCTACCATTGCTTGCAAAAGCGGCACTTTAGGACTGTTCATAAAAACTACGACACTGACTTCCCTCCGAAAAGAGAGGTGAGAAAGAGGAAGGTGAAGGAACTAAAATCATAGTTGTCCGGACAGCAGTAATTTTTTCACGGCTGACTTCAAATGCTAAGGCAGCCACCGAAGCATTGTTCTGGGTGAGTCACTCCATCATTAAACAGAAGAAGTCATTCTAAGATGGAGAGATGATAAAAGAGGTATTCTGACTCATTGTTTCGGGACTTTAAAAACAAAACCGATATATTATCTTCAATCAAAGCTCTCCAGCTATCAAGAAGTAGTTACACGGTGCTGTGAAGTCATGGCCGATGATTTAGGCAGATAAGGGAGTTTCTATTTGCTGTTAAACATGCAGAATACACCCAACTCAGTGATGATCAGTGGCTGCTGGACTTGGCATTTTTAACCGATCTGACCAACATGTTAAATGAGCTTAATTTGGAGCTGCAAGGAAAAGACAAAACCGTGGTCGATATGATCAGCTCAGTTAATGCCTTTGAACAGAAAATGTAACTTCTATCCTCAAAGCTGCAACGCCATGATTTTGGGAACTTCCAAAACCTCGCGTCAGATCTGGAGACGCAGCGGAAGGCTTGTGCGCAGTTGAACATTGCACGCTACACGCAGCAGACTGACAGCTGTCTGTCAGTCAGAGCTTCACAGGCGCTTTCAAGACTACATTCATGTGCTACATATTTAGGGACAATGTGGTTGATTCACTTGCATCGAAAACTGCAACGCTGTTTCACCTGAACTCGTCTGAAGTGGAGGATGAGATTTTGAAACTACAGACTGACCTTCAGCTGAAGTCCAGGGCTCATGGACAGTTTTGGAATTTACTCACAGAAGAAAAGTACCCAAACATGAGGAAATGTACAACCTCCTTGACTGCATTATTTGGCTCTACTTATTTATGTGAATCAGCCTTTTCCCACATGAAGATTATTAAGTCCAAATACCATTCCACAATGACTGATCATCATTTGGAGGCCTGCTTAAGGCTGGCTACCAGCAGCTAATGTCCGGCCTGTGCAACCCTGTCCGATTCAATTCAGTGCAAGTCATCAGAGTAAGGTATTGACCAAAACTGTACTGAATTGTAGTGTGACATAAGGGTTCGTGCAGTTATACAAGGTACATGAACATATATATTATGTGTGTATATATTTAAAGTATACTCAGTATATATATAAATAAATATATGTTTCGTATTTTTAATGTAGATAGATCTCTTTGACTGGTCATGTTAAAAGTAGCTCGCAAGTCAAAAAAGTGAGAGCACTCCTGCTGTAAAGTAAGCCATTTTTAGTTCAGCCCCACTCACGACAGGCCAAACCCGTCCCTGGTAATAATGCAAATAAATTAAATGAAATGTAAATAATTAAAAGAAAATTCTCGTTACAAATAGGATCTACAAAATGTTGTGAAGTAGGAAAACAACAACAATAAAAATGTACCGTCTTTTTGCTCAGGCAAAAAGAAACCTGCTATGTGATATCACTTCCGCTCAGCTGGGTCCTCGTTCTTCTGGTGTGGTGTGGGGTGAAGTAAGAGGAGTGTGGTGTCGTCTCTGTTTGATATATACGTTTAATTTAAAAATGTATTACAAAATCAGCGGAGTGACGGGAAAACTGACGGGATCCACACCGGCGAGCGCCTACTTCCCCCAGGTAAACACGGGGTCGCTTATTTTGTGAAGCCGGTTAAAGTGACCTTCACTGTGGTTTTAGCAGAGGGCTAACCTTACAGGCTAAAGCTACAGTGCAGGATAACTGTACAGGCTAAAGCTACATTTTTGTGTTTTAGTGCTTTAAATGTTGACTCTTTTTTCTCCCCCTCAGGGGCTCAAACCTACCGTGCCCTCACAACCCACCCCAATGATCTTTGCCTTACCTACCAAGGTGGTGTCAGAAGCAGGACCTACAGCTGAGTATATGGGCGCTAACAAGGTCCCTGAGCTGCAGAAGATCTTTCAGGTATTCAACTAATTTGTGTTTGTTTTCCACAGCAGCACAGTAACCTGTATAATCAACATCTGTATTTCATGTGCCTACATGTTTCCTTCTAAGTTCTTACTGTATTACATGTGTATAATTTCATTAGCTTTCCTTACGCAAGCAAGTTGCTTGCCTTGTATACTGCATCACCTTATAAGCAAATTTGAATAAAAGCAGCTGAAAAAAAAATCTGTAGTGGAAATTCACCTCTTCGAGAAGTAACTACCAACACTTGAATGTGCTCAAGCAAATATTTATTATATCAATGTATTTATTCATGAGTTTTACCCAAGTTCACATCAGAGTGGTACCAAGGGTTCTCGAGTTTTGCATGAATGTACATTGAGGCATACATGAGTTATTCATCATATAGAGAACAGAGTGGATTCAGTGATTGGTGGATTGAAGGAGGATCTATGTTAATCATATGAAATGGGTTAGTCATTGTAGTCTTTCTTCCACATCCCCTTATAGTTATTTTTCTGTCTTACCTTAAGACTCCTAAGCACACACACCATTAAGAATTGGTGCTTCTTCTCATGCGAGCGTAAAACAGCGTTTGAGCAGATATAATTCACATCATGCAAGAGATGTATTGTTTACCAAAAAAAAACACATTTCATAACAATCACTATCTGTAAGCAAAGTCCTCAGAGCCAGGACTGTTCAAAGGTTTCCAAAGTCAAATAGTAATGGAAACTGTTTTGTGAACATTTAAACATGCTTAACCAGTGGATAAAGTGTATACAGGGTGTATACCAGCAGATAGTGTATACAGAACCAATAAGAGTAAATTTATATATATATATAAATAAATAAAAAATTTTGTGTTTATTATTTACAACATATGCTCTACATGTTCACGTTTTATACTTTATGCCTTTTATTAGCTGCTTTATCATGTTTTTGTGGATTTTGCTAAACATATTCCCGTTGCTTCTTGACTTTTTGGACACCTTGTATGATGGAAAGCTTGGATGCTAACATGCACTGATTCTTCACTGCTATAGATTCTGATTGGAAAACTTGAAATTACTGTTGCTAATGCAACTACTGATTTTGTTAATCAAAATAATCTGTTGGCTTAATTCTGATTAATTGATTTATGTGATGAAATGACTAAATACCAAAAAATATAATACAGTGTATTTCCAGCATATAAATAAAATAATACTACAGAATTCATAACTAGATTTAATTAAATAACAGGTAATTAACTACAGTATTACTGATTTATCAGACAGTCTGTCGTGGCATGAGAATATCAACCAACTTTGTTGCAAATCAGACACAAACTAAAGTGAGGTCATAATCTATGCCTTTTACTGGTTATGGTTTTGTTTTTTTATACTAAAAATATATTTTTAATAATATGGAAACTAGAGTGAACTATCACATGCTTTGTTTTGAGAAGTGAAAATGTTTCATAGTCCAATTAATTTCAGACCAGGTTCAATTATTTTTAATATGTATGAGAACCCTTTTGAGTTCTCATACAAGCTACTGATTTATTTATTTGTAAAAACAGAGCAGTGTTCCACAGCTGAATTTAATCGCTTAAAACTTTTACGTTGTCCTTAAAATTACTTGTACATGCCCTTCACAGAAAGCTGATGGCGTGCCAATTCACTTGAAGCGTGGAGTCATAGACCGGCTACTGTATAGGACTACGATGGGCCTGACAATTGGAGGAACCTTGTATTGCCTTGTGGCCCTGTATTTTGCTGCTCAGCCCAGAAAAGTTGAGTAACCTGAATGACCTTCCATCTGGAGCAACAAAAAGGACCATTTAAGACTGTATTCCCAAAGACAGTTTGCATTATTGCTTTGTTTCTGCAATATTTTTTAACCTCCTGTTAACCTTTAATTTATATGGCCCTTATGAAGGTTTGCAAGTACATCTTTTAGAAACAGCTGAAATAAGAAGCAACAGCTAAGATCATCACAACTCTGAGAATGAATCGGTTCAGGGAACATGGGGACAATAAAATAGGTATGTTTTGGGCAACAAAACCACAGTTCCAGTTTGCTTGTGTACACAAGTGCTTGCAATGACTACAGAGTGCAATGTGAAATTATGAAATAAAAGGGAACTGTGCCAGCAGTTTTCGTGTGTTCAAAAAATTCTTGGACAGGTTTTCTGTTTTTTTTAACCAGGGCATACACTTATAACATCCAATTACGCAATCTCAGTCTCACTGAAGAACAAAATGTCCTTTTCAGATGCTTCTATGTTGACATAATATTTACATAGCCGTAAATCTGTAATCATGTGTAATTTGAATGTGAATGAGGTTCTTGTAACTTTTCTTCTTAAAATAAATATATTTTGTTCGTTTAAAAAAAAAAAAGGAATAGATTGAAAGAATTTCTCATTTGATTTTGAAGTTATTATGCAGTATAATAGAATATGATACTGTTTACAATTTAATGCCATTTTCGTTCAAAATATGACTCCCCCTGTAGCCCCTCTTCCTCCTCCCCCTGTTATTCACTCACTCACTGTGACAGAAACAGTTCCTTTCACTTTTCAGACCCCTTTAGCGACTTTAGTTTGTTTCTCTTTAAAAAAAAAAAAAAAGCACCTGGTGACAAAGCTATAGATTTTTTATTGATGTTTTTCTTCCCTCCTTTCTTCTTGTGCAAACCATGGCAACTTCCCACAGAAGAGTGGGAACAGTACTTCCCTGTGATTCCCCCTAAGGTCTCTCTCTCTCTCTCTCTCCTGACTACTCTGTTCAGTGAGTGGCAGAGAGAGGAGCAGCACATTTGGTTGCTTCTAAATTTCTATTTTCTAATTCAGCTATATTAAAATACTGTGAGAATAGTGAATGAATACGTAATGGTTATGCTAATCAGTGCATGACATCATCTAGTGACATTCCACTGAAAGTTCCCATTCCAAAGACATGTGTTCTAGACTGATTGGCATTTCTAAATTGTCCATAGTGTGTGATTGTGTGTTACTGTGCCCTGCAATGGGTTGGTACAGTATCCAGGCTGTCCCTCGCTTCATACCCTGAGTCCCCTGGGACAGGCTCTAGGCTCCCTGCGACCCTATGTAGGATCTGTGGTACAGAAAAGGGATGGATGGATGGACAACCCCTTGTACAATCCTTGAAAGCAAAAACTAGTGCTTAAAGTCCTTGAAAATCCTGGAATTTCATTATGAAGAATTTGTACGAACCCTGTTATAAGGAAGGTGTTAATAGTATTTTATTTAACAAATTTCTCCACCTGTCTTCTGCATCTTATGTTGAATCCTTTACTGCCAACACAATTGCAGTTTTTAATGTAAATCAATAGCAAAAAAAAATTGTATATAAATATGGGTCAATATTTGTCAATTTTGGAGTTTTTTCCCATTTGAAATTGGAAAAAAAACAGAATAGTCTAGAATTTTGAAATATTTAAAACAAAGAAATAAATGTTCAGTATCTTGATTTAGTTTATATGTCCCTATTTAAATGTAAGGAAATATGTGATATTGACCATGTTAACTGCTTTGTACAAAAGGTCAGATTTTCCCTCATACTTAATCTCTTCTATTGAAACATGTTTTCAGATTTCACTCCAATGGATTTAATCTAAAATGGATAATATGGTTTTGCAAACTTGTGGAGTCCATGGCAGCTTGAGTGTCCTGGCACACTGCCATTAAAGCAGAAAGGGCACATTCCAAATACTATGAAACTCTGAAATTCATGTAAACATTTCAGAGTCTACTTTGCAGTTGACAGTAATAGAATTTGTAATGAAAACTGTTGTATTCATTAGTAAAATAATTACTTTTGGACCCCACTGTCAATTCATGCAGCTAAATAGGTAGTTATGAATTTTCATGAAAAAAAAATCCTCGTGTAACATCATTTATGGTTTTATCTGTTTAATATTCACTAATGTTGCAAACCCCCAAATACGGAAACCAACTGAAAAGCTTTATTATCTGTAACATGGTTTTATCATACAGGATGGGATTATAATGGATTTAGATGCATGTTGGCAGTAGTCATGTGAACATAAAAGCATTTCAGAGCCATTATTTGATGTGATTAAATTGGCTTCTCTGAAGATATGACCATTATTCACATGTCATTTGGGTATACATGTGTGTCAGGCAATAACTACAGAATAGATGATGGACATTTGATAGGGACATAGATAAACAATGAGCAGGATGTGTACCATATTATTTGGCTTTGTTTGTCATGACCAGGGTTCTTAGACTTCACGTCCATGGCAACTGGGTCAGACTAGGATAAAGTGCTTACTGAAGATGCAGGAATGAATCATTTATAAGGAATGGATTTAGTATCCTTTTAAGTGCCTTTATTTATAATATATATATATTTTATTAATTAGTATTTTTTTTTTTTTTTTTTTATAAATCACCTCATGACAAAGCTAGCAACATTTAGAGCAGTCTTTAGATACTGTCTTGTACTCAGTACAGCTCTCCAGCTCACATCCCTACTTCTGGTTATATGAGTTTAGAAAGCAGATTCAGCCAACTCACAACCAGTGTGTAAACTGTGACTGAGGTGTATGTTTCCAATGTTCAATGATTGAACAGCATTGTTTCTCAGACCAGTAACAGTTGTTTGTCCCACCTGTGTGCTTGTTTATTCTTTGTTTTAAAGTCACTTCTTGGTTATAAAAAAAAAAAACTATTTTACTTCATATCTATTTCTCGACTACTCACTAACATAACTTATTGTCTACATTCTTGATAGAAATTATATCCATCCATCCGTCCTCAACCGCTTATCCGTAATCGGGTTGGGGGGGTTGCAGCTCCAGCAAGGGACCCCAAACTTCCCTTTCCCAAACCACATTAGCCAGCTCTGATTGGGGGATCCCGAGGTGTTCCCAGGCCAGTGTGGAAATATCGTCTCTCCACCTAGTCCTGGGTCTTCCCTGAGGTCTCCTCACAGCTGGACGTGCTTGGAACACCTCCCTAGGGAGGCGCCCACCTCAACTGGCTCCTTTCAACGCAAAGTTCGGATAGCCGAGCTTCTCACCCTATCTCTTTCTCAGGAGCCACCCTCCTGAGAAAACACATTTTGGCCGCTTGTACCAGCGATCTAGTTCTTTCGGTCACTACCCAACCTTCATGACCTTAGGTAAGGGTACGAACAAAAATTGCCTTCCGGCTCAGCTCTCTTTTCTTCACAACGGTGCAGTAAAGCGATTGCAATACCGTTCCCGCTGCTCTGATTCTCCGGCCAACCTCCCGCTCCGGTGTCCCCTCACTCGTGAACAAGACCCCGAGTTACTTGAACTCGGAACCATGAGAACCATGGCCTCAGATTTAGAGGTGATAATCCTCATCCCAGCTGCTTCGCACTCGGCTGCGAACCAATCCAGTGAGTGCTGGAGGTCACGGACCGATGATGCCACCAGGACCACGTCATCTGCAAAAAGCAGCAATGAGATCCTCAGGTCACCAAACCACAACCCCTTCCCACCATGACTACGCCTCAATATTCTGTCCATGAATATCACAAACAGGATTGGTGACAAAGCGCAGCCCTGGCGGAGACCAACCCCCACCTGGAAAAAAGTCCGACTTTTTACCGAGCATCCGGACACAGTTCTCGCTTTGACCGTACAGCGATTGGATAGCCCTAAGAAGGGAACCCCGCACCCCATACTCCCTCAGCACCTCCACACAGTAGACCCCTGGGGACCCAGTCATACGTCATCTCCAGATCCACAAAACACACGTAGACCGGATGGGCATACTCCCAGGCCCCCTCCAAGATCCTTGCGAGAGTAAAGAGCTGGTCCGTTGTTCCACGACCAGGACAGAATCTGCATTGTTCCTCCTCAATCTGAGGTTCGACTATTGGCTGAACCCTCCTTTCCAGCACCTTGGAGTAGACTTTACCAGGAAGGCTAAGAAGTGTGATACCCCTATAATTAGTGCACACTCTCTGGTCCCCCTTTTTAAATAGGGGAACTACCACCCCGGTCTGCCACTGCTTGGGCACTGTCCCCGACTTCCACGCAATGTTAAAGAGGCATGTCATCCAAGACATTCCCTCCACACCCAGAGCTTTCAGCATTTCTGGACGGATCTCATCAATCCCCAGGTCTTTGCCACTGTGTAGTTGTTTGACTACCTCATTGACCTCCACTACGGAAATTGACGATCTTTCCCCATCAGCTTCCACTTCTACCTCTACCATAGAGTGTTAGTGTTAGTCAGATTCAGGAGTTCCTCAAAGTGTTCCTTCCACCGTGCAATTACTTCGTCAGTTGAGGTCAAAAGCGTCCCATCCTTACTGTACACAGCTTGGATGGTTCCCCGTTTCCCCTTCCTGAGGTGCGGATGATTTTCCAGAAACACCTTGGTGAAGACCGAAAGTCCTTCTTCTTGTCCTCTCCGAACTTCTCCCACACCCACTGCTGGCCTGTCGGTACCTTGCAACTGCCTCCGGAGTCCTCTGGGATAACACATCCCGGAAAGCCTACTTCTTCACTCGGACGGCTTCCCTGACCACCGGTGTCCACCACGGTGTTCGAGGGGTTACCGCCCCTTGAGGCACCTAAGACCTTGAGGCCACAGCTTTCCGCCACAGCTTCAGCAATGGAAGCTTTGAACATTGCCCACTCGGGTTCAATGCCCCTAACCTCCACAGGGATGCCAGAAAGCTTCCGCTGGAGATGTGAGTTGAAGATCTCATGGACAGGGGCCTCCTCCAGACATTCCCAGTTCACCTGCACTACCCGTTTGGGCTTTCCAGGTCTGTCCAGAGTCTTCCCCAACCCCTTGATCCAACTCAGCACCAGATGGTGATCAGTTGACAGCTTTGCCACTCTCTTCACCTGAGTGTCCAGAACATGCGGCCTCAGATCAGATGATACAATTACAAAATCGATCATCGACCTTCAGCCTAGGGTGCTCTGGTACCACGTACACTTATGAGCCTGCTTATGTCGAACATGGTATTCGTTATAGACAGTCCATGACTAGCACAGAAGTCCAATAACAAATGGGGAGGCCGTTCCTCCCAATCACGCCTCTTCAGTTATCTCCATCATTGCCCACATGTGCGTTGAAGTCCCTATATGGAGTCCCCTACTGGTGCCCCATACAGGACTCTGTTCAGGGTCTCCAAGAAGGCCGAGTACTCTGAACTGGTGTTCGGTGCATATGCACAGACAACAGTCAGAGTTTTCCCCCTACAACCCGTAGGCGTAAGGAGGCGACCCTCTCGTCCACCGGCGCAAACTCCAATGTAACAGCGCTCAGCCGGGGACTTGTGAGTATCCCCACACACGCCCGGCGCCTCACATCCTGGTCAACTCCAGAGTAGAATAGAGTCCATCCACTATCCAGGAGTACGGTTCCAGACCCAAGACTGTCCGTAGATGTTAAGCCTCACCAGATCTAACCGGTAGCACTCCACCTCTCGCACAAGTTCCAGTTCCTTCCCCCACAGAGAGGTGATGTTCCACGTCCCCAGAGGCAGCCTCTACCGCCCGAGTCTGGTCCGTCAAGGCCCCTGACCTTCACTGACACCCGTGTAACAGCACACCCCCACGATTCACCCCACGAGTGGTGGGCCCATAGGATGGAGAGGGGGGTGCCACGTTGCTTTTTCGGGCTTTGCCCGGCGGGGTTCCGTGGCAAACCCAGCCACCAGGTGCGCGCAGTCGGGCCCTCCCTCTGGGCCTGGCTCCAGACGGGGGGCCCGGGCTTCCTCCGGGCAGGGTAACTCCTCCTCTCTTTGTTTTTCATGAGGGTTCTTGGAACCATTCTTAGTCTGGCCCCTCCCCTGAGAACACTTTGCCTTGAGAGACCCTGCCAGGAGCAGAAGGCTCCAGACAACACAGCCCTCGGGTTCATAGGGACACACAAACCTCTCCACCACGATAAGGTGACGGTTCCCGGAGAGGATAGAAATTATAATACTTCGTAAATATGTAAATAATTTGTGGTCATGACGATGACTTCTTTCTATTAAAAAATTGTATAATTTTTTTTAATTCTCTATTCTATTCTCATAAAATTGTATTTTATCTTCAGAAAATCGTTCATGTACACATTTTGAAATGCATCTGATCATGATTTGTTGAATATGCAAAATGGTCATCATCTAGTGACTTAGTGAATTTTTGAGCACGCATTAGCTACTTTCCATAGAAATTTGTTGGTAACACTGAAATAAATGCTTTCTGACAGGATAAAATGGATACTGAAGATACTGAATGAAGGAGTGAATGTTCTAGAAAGGGAAGAAATCTCCAATGCAGCAGATCCTCTAAATTAGAAATAAGAACAAGGCTCTATGTGTTCATCCATTCAAAGTTTACAAGTGAGGCAGGATACAATCCAATAATATAGCTGTTAAACATGTTGCAAGATTCTGTCTATTGAAGAGCAATCACTGAGAGAGTAGCAGCTAAACAGGAGGGTTAAAGTAAGCACATTTGCACTAATTCAGCTAACTTTCCCGATTTGTATTTTGCCATTATTGTGGTTGCTTTAATCTGGTGGTCCCTTTAAGATTTTTATGTTTAGTATGACGTCAAAGATCATATGGCAATGCCAACATGGTGGATGTACTATGTCCGGGAGTGCATACCACACACTCATACTGTTTAATGATAATCCCACTCGTGTGAGAAAAAAATAGGTGTGAGTGAGCCTGTTTTAATTAAAGAACAGGGATCTATCAAAGTCTAATCTTTACAACACGTTTGTGGAGGTGTATTTTTGTATGAACAAAAGAGGATTTCTGAGGACTTCACAAAAAGAGTTGTTGATGCTCAACAGGCTGGAAAAGGTTACATAACCATCTCTGGTGTTTGGACTCCAGCAATCCACAGTCAGACAGATTGTGTACAAATGGAGGAAATTCAAGACCACTATTACCCTCCACAGGAGTGGACGACCAACAAAGATCACTCCAAGAGCAAGATAAAGTGTAATAATCTATGAGGAACTCATTGTAACTTATAAGCAACTATAGGTGTCTCTCACATTAGAAAATCATGAGAGCAATTTTCACTGCTATCCAAAAAGAACATTGCTGCCCATCAGCAGTTTGCTAAAGATCATGTGGACAAGCCAGAAAGCTATTGGAAATGTTTTTTGGACGGATGAGACCAAAATAGAATTTTTTAGTTTAAATGAGAAGCGTTAAGGACCTGAAGCAAGATGTGCATGTGAGGAAACCCACCAACATCCCAGAGTTGAAGCTGTTCTGTTCTGAGGAACGGGCTAAAATTCCTCCAAGCTGATCAACAGTTACCGGAAACATTTAGTTACAGTTATTGCTGCACAAGGGGGTGACACCAGATACTGAAAGCAAAGGTTCACATACTTTTGCCACTCACAGCTATGTAATATTGGACAAATTTCCTCAATAAATAAATGACCAAGTATAATATTTTTGTCTCATTTGTTTAAGTGGGTTCTCTTTATTTGTTTTTAGGACTTGTGTGAAAATCTGATGATGTTTTAGATCATATCATGCAGAAATATAGAAAAATCTAAAGAGTTTACAAACTTTCAAGCACCACTGTATGTGGGTATGGAAACACAGATATTCAATAAAAGCTTAGGCAGGTAACAGGGAGCACTGAAAGTGTGGGCTGAAAGGTTCTGTTCACTGCTGCCACAGTGAGTGATTGAAGCCTGCTGGGTAATCATGCAGCTAAACCCACTTTGATTACTATACTTATTGCTGTTTTCAGGGGTTGGATGGAGGCTGAGATGCTGTGTATCCTCCACAGATTTAACTCAAAACACCTGACAACCTAGACCCATTTTTCAGACAACAATGGTCAGAGTTTATCATCATAGAGTACAGTAATTGCTGGATAAAGCAATATTTATTTGCAGCTTCAGTGAAAGATATGAAGCATCTCACTTTCAGAGTTCGCATGGCAACGGACAGGATGAGTTGAATACACTATAAGAAGTAAAGGTTCAGTAAAGATCTATGAAAACCATAAGGTGAAACCTGACTCATACTGAGTGAATAGTCCATTTATTGTAAACCCCTTTTAATCACCTTTTCTAGGGAAAAAAAAGAATTCATGACTTTCCTCAGAAGACATGCCTTGGGAGTTAATTCACTCCTGGTGAATTAAGGTGGCCTTAGAGAGCAAAACATTTCAAGGTTTCACAGTGATGAAAAAGAGGGAGGTGAATTATTGGATGCAGCATTGGCTAAAGAATGAAGTTGTCTTTGTGTCCTGAACCCCTGATCCACAAAGGACAGAACGCCTTCTTAGAGTAGGTTAAATATTGTTTTCATTCCTTTAGCATTATTCAGTCCAAATTATGAATTATGCAGGTTGAACACAGAAGTCAGAAATGATTTAACTTATTTAATTCAATTCAATTCAATTTGACTTGTATAGCGCTTTTCACAATAGACATTGTCTCAAAGCAGCTTTACAGAAATATCAGCACGGTATACAGTTATTAAAAGTGCGAATTTATCCCAACTGAGCAAGCCACTGAGTGGCGACAGTAGCAAGGAAAATCTCACTAAGATGTTTTAAGAGGAAGAAACCTTGAGAGGAACTAGACTCAGAATGGAACCCATCCTCATCTGGGTAACAACAGATATTGTGGAAAAAGTTATTGATTTATATGAAGTCTGCCTTAGAATTAGCCGTAGTCCCAGAAGTCTAGAATTGGAGTAGATTTGAGCTCCATCCAGGGGCAGGACATCCGAAACGGATCAGGCAGGTCCCGAGATCAGAAAGGATCTGGATCTCTAGCATCTCCATAAAATTGTGTGTGACTCTGCTGAAGTAAAGAGGGAGAGAAAAAATTATTAGGACTGGGAATTAGCATAATAGAAAGTCTAGTCTGGGTAGGCTTGAGGAAACAAATACGTTTTAAGCCTAGACTTAAACACTGAGACTGTATCTGAGTCCCGACCACACTAATAGGAAGACTGTTCCATAACTGTGGGGCTCTATAAGCGAAAGCTCTTCCCCCTGCTGTAGCCTTCACTATTCAAGGTACCATCAAATAGCCTGCATCTTTTGATCTAAGTAGGCGTGGCGGATCATAGAAAACCAAAAGGTCGCTTAGATATTGTGGCGCGAGACCGTTTAGTGCTTTATAGGTTAATTAAAGTACTTTATAGTTAATGTGAGATTTCACTGGGAGCCAATGCAGTGTGAATAAGATTGGGGTGATATGGTCGTATCTTCTACTTCTAGTTAGGACTCTAGCAGCTGCATTCTGGACTAACTGGAGTTTGTTGATGTTCCTACTGGAACATCCAGACAGTAAGGCATTACAGTAATCTAATCTAGAGGTGACGAATGCATGAACTAGTATTTCTGCATCATGTAGTGATAATATATTTCTTATCTTAGAAATATTTCTGAGATGAAAGAAAGCTATCCTAGTAATATTATCTACATGAGCATCAAATGATAGATTGGAGTCAATAAATACTCCACGGTCTTTACCTGCTTTACATGATGAAACAGAAAGTCCATCCAGAGAAACCATGTGATCAGAAAGCTTATTTCTAGCTACATGTGATCCTAATAAAAATATTTGTTTTATCAGAATTAAGTAAAAGGAAGTTAGTTAACTTCCAACGTCTAATGTTCTTTACACAATCCTCAACTTTACTAAGCTTCTGTCTGTCCTCTGGCTTCGCTGAAACATAAAACTGTGTATCATCAGCATAACAGTGGAAGCTAATTCCATGTTTATGAATAATTTGTCCTAGAGGTAGCATATATAAAGTAAAAAGCAGTGGGCCTAAAACAGAACCCTGTAGAACTCTAAAGGTAACCTCGGTATGTGTGGAGAAATCTCCATTTTCATCTACGAAGTGATAATGATCGCTCAGATAAAACCTGAGCCATGAGAGACTATTCCATTAATCGCAACAAAATTTTCTAATCTATCAAGGAGAATAGTATGATCTATAGTATCAAAAGCTGCACTAAGGTCGAGTAACACACGCATCAGTTTGATGAATTGGCTGAAGAGATTAATGTAGCTAGTTCGGTCTCTCTAAGCGGAGCAAAACACTCTAAACATTGATCTGATATTGCTACATTATCATCTAATGGGTTGTTACAATACTGTCTGGTTTTAATTTAATGGCCTGAATTTCACATCTAATATTTTCAATCTTACCAAAGAAAAATTTCATGAAATCCTCACTGCTATGTAATGATTCAATGTTTCTCTCTGTAGTGGTTTTATTCTTAGTTACTTTTGCTACTGTGTTGAATAGGAATTTAGAATTGTTTTTGTTATCTCCTATTAAGGTGGAGAGAAAGATTTTTCTAGCATCGCTAAGAGATTTTCTATATTTCAGGAGGCACTCCTTCTATGCAGTTTGGAATATCACCAGTTTGGTTTGACGCCATTTACATTCAAATTATTTTAGAGTTGTCTGTTTTAAGGTATGCGTTTGATCATTATACCAGGGTGCTAATTTTTTCTCTCTAATTAATTTTCTTTTGAATCTATCTTTTTTGGCCATCTACTGAATCTAAGATGGACACAACTGCTATTCTTAAAGGTTCTTCCAGGTTATCAATAGGAATATTAAAATCCCCGATGATTAATGCATCTACAGACACAACCAGGTTTTAGACAAAGTCTGCAAATTCACTAAGAAATTCAGTATATGGCCCTGGGGGTCTATAAATAATAATTAGAGGAATTGACTTATTTTTTGTGGCTACATAAGTTATACTGGTATAAAGAATTTTAAAATAATTAAATTTATGACTAGGTTTTTGTGTGATGCCTAGATTTTGACTATTTATGAGACCAACACCTCCTCCTCTACCAGTTGAATGAGGCTGATATACATAACTGTATCCAGGAGGACTGGCTTCATTTAATGCTATGTACTCGTTTGGTTTAATCCAAGTTTCCGTTAAACACATTAAATTACAGTCCCGATCAGTAAAGATTTCTTAAACAATAAGAGCCTTAGACGCAAGAGATCTAATGTTTAATAGTCCTAGCTTCAGATTAAAGGTGCTGGATGTGCATTCAGTATGATTTAATTTTATGTTAATTAGGTTATGAAGACAGACTTTCTGAGATTTTCTCTGTATTTGTATAGCTCGGGGAACAGACACAGTCTCTATAGTATGTATTACAGGTCCTGGACTATGAATTGAACATTGATTATGATGAAAGGTGTTATTGTAGGAAGATGTACTTACGGTAGGCAGTCACTTGGAGTGTTGCGCCTTGGAGATGTTGTCAGACAGCAGTTTCGCTCCGAGGCTGGTGGGGTGCAGGCCAACAGGACGAAATCCTCCAGTTCCAACAGCACCATGTGAAGCTTGACTGAGTCCTCATCTGCACTCAAAACCGGAGAAACAGCAGACATATTTGATTTTTAAACAAAACAGCGGTAAATGAGAAATGTGAAATGTAAACAAGGCTAGCGGTAGGTGATGCTAGTGGGCTACATGCTAGTCGCGTATGTTTGTAAAAACAGATAAAATTTTAGCAGCAGCGCACCGTTACGATTGCTTTATCTAAAGTAGTGTCAGTTATATTTGTAGTAAGGTAAATAATTTTTCACACTGAAAAACTGAAAATTCTATAAATTGTTGTGCATCCAACGATATTCCTTTTTCCCATGGCAAATGGATCGTGGGCTTTTTATTTCGGAACACCTAATGTGGCCTTAGGCTTGAAATATTGCACTTTATGTGTAGTGAATATAGAATATGTCAAAGTTACACTTTTTGAATTATATTACAGGAAAAATTAACTTTTCCACAATGTTAAACATATTTGAGATGCACCTGTATGTTCATGCAATTTTTCGGTTTGCTAGGGACTGTAAAAAAAATTCCATTCTTTATAACATGAACAACAGATGTTGTTTTTGCCCATTCCATCGAAGCAGAGAGGAGGTTCACCTGTGGCTGAGAGAGAAAGAGAAAAGATCTGAAATGTTTAATGAGGGATTCAAGTCTTGGACAAGCACAGTCCTCAGATACACCCTTAATCCCTTGTGTGTAATCACATTTAGGCTTGGCTGGTATATGCACGGTACTCTGTTCAGTGCTTTCACCACTCCTTTCAATCTTTTACCACATTTCTCTTGCCAAAATGTCCCGGGGCTAAAAGTTAAAAGCTACCATCTTTATTTGATCTCTGCTTTGCTTGTCTTCTAGCATCAATTCTCTTTCCCTCCTACTCCCCCTACATGTACTCTCTCTCTCTCTCTCTCTCTCTCTCGCTCTCTCTCGCTCTCTCTCTCTGCCCACTTCCCATCACACATTAGGTGTTCTAAAATGGTGAGCCTCATGGCTGGGTTTTCACTGTGGGTGTATGTGAGGAGAACTTGAGTTACATGAATCATGTTGGTTGCACTGACACCAGCAGTGTGTGTGCATATCCATTACGCATTAAGCATTGCAGTTAAAAAAAAAAAAATTAACTACTTTACATGATGTATTCCCATGCCAGTACACTATCATTCTTCTAATAACAGATGACTTTGAAATTGTGGCCTGCAGGATACAAACTGTAGACTTCATTCTAGTCTGAAGTCTGTTAGTTTTCTCTTCTCCATGGTGAATCTGTAACAGAAATGCAGATGGACTGTGCATGTTAGTGGGAGCAGTGTTCATGGCATATATGATCAAATGCAAATAGCAAATAAGGCTAGTCTGAATGTGCTGATGCTGGAAGCTTATCAAATATGACAGGTTATGAATAAGTCTTCTTTAGTTACTCAAATTGGGAATTCTCTATCTCTCTCTTTCTTTGAGCGGAAGTTTGAGTGAGTGAGTGGAACTGGCGTGTGTGAGTGAGAGTGCTGTGATACTGTGATGCTGTGAGTTTTCTTATTTCTTTCTTTATCTATACTATCCTTAGTTTTAAGAAATGCGTATTAGCTGTTGGAAAAACTGTTGGTTATGACAGAATAATGTCTGCTTACTGAATGAATAGTGCTGTTGTCATTTATCTTGAAGCATTAGAAAAAATAAACAGCGTGGTTCAGAGTGGAGTTGTTATTCAGGATACATTTACTCCTGTAATGCCTTTGACTCCAACAAGAAGAATCGTCTTGCCTAATGTTCCACCTTATAATAAGGATGATTTATTAATTGCTTATTAATTGTCTAGACATGGTAAAATAATATCTCACATGAAAAAGATACAACTTGGATGTAAATAACCACTGCTTAAACATGTTTGCTTCAAACGGAAAGTTTACATGATTTTAAACAATGATGTGGATGAATTAAATGTTGCATTTAAATTTCGATTTAATGGATATGATTACGTTATCTTTGCATCTTCTGAAACAATGAAATGCCTTGAATGTGGATAAGAGGGACATATCAAAAGTGCATGTCCTAGGAAACTGCTATGGCAGTTTTCTATTGTTTTCTGGACTGTTTTAGACTTAAACCACTTTTTGAATTACTAGATCAGTTTTTTTTTTTTGCCGTTTGGGGAATTGTTTTCATTCAAGGCCTTTATTTTAGAGGCAGGATAAAATTGAAAGCAAAGATTCAAGTGGTAATTGATCAACTTTATGGTTGGTCAAGCAAAAAGGGCTATATACGTTATAAGAAGGAATAAAATGGATAATCTACATGGTCAGCATTTTGTATTAATGTTTAAACATCTTATTTAATGCAGAATTACTGTAGATTTGAAATATTATAAAGCAATGAAATATTTGGAAACATTTGCATTACAGTGGTGTTATAATGAAGTTTTGTGTTGTGGTGCAGGAGGATTTAATTTTTTAATCTATTATTATAATGGTTGTGATTATTTAAAAGGGAATGATCAGATGAAACCATGTGTTAAAAATCTCTCTCTCTCTCTCTCTCTCTCTCTCTCTCTATTATACATATCTATTTCATCATGCACCACAGGACTCTTCAGAAGCAACCCTTAAGCCTCCTCACCCTGCCTGGAACAGTCAGTTTCCCAGTCCTTATAAGAAAGGAACATGGGCCAGCCACTGACAACAAGGAAAAGGACAAGAAAACTAATAAAAATGAGAATGAGGAGAAAGAACTCAGAAATCACATGATACTGTTTGCTCTTAGATTAGATTTTTAGCTATAAACCAACTAATGTTACTGAAAAACAAAAGCAGCTTCACTGATATATAGTGAAAAGACATTAAATTGCCTAGGAATCCAGATGTATGGTATGTTCATTTCTCAGAAAATAGGTTACTGAGATGGAATCAGCCATCATCCTGTATGTTTTTTTTTTTTTGCCCAAGTTTGGTCAATTTTTTACCATTTGCCATACATCTTATCTGTGTGTGAAGCGGGGGATGATGGCCACATAGGGGAAAGACAACAGGCATTTATCACTTTGCGTAGACCAAAAGCTCCCATTAAAAAAGAAACAGGTAACATTTTTGACATTGTGGTGGCTGTTCCTCATAAAGAAGTGTAGACACCATTTAGCGATAAAGCAGACTCACCTAAAAACCTGATTTCCTGATTCCCCTTGATGTGAGGTCAAACAAAGACAACTGCATTTTGAGCACTGGTCTAATTAGGATACTATCTAGGGGCTTCCCAGAGACACACATCCTCTCTACAAGCTCAATGGTTTTGGGACTACATGACATGAAGTCAAGATGTCTTATAACAAGTCACACAGATTTGGCTACAGTTGTTATCCTGGAGTGGGAAGTGTCAGTGTCAATTCCACATGGACACTGTCACTGTGGTTGCTGGGACTATGGTTGCTACTATGGCCTTAGGACTGTACTTACCACATACAATTTTGCACTCGAGTCTCCTTTACTGAACAGTGGATCGGTTCAACAAAACAGACTTCGTATAAAAATCATAATGAACTTTCTTTTACTTTCACACTATCGATTGTTACCCAGATGAAGATGGGTTCCCTTCTGAGTCTGATTCCTCTCAAGGTTTCTTCCTCATATCATCTCAGGGAGTTTTTCCTTGCCACTGTCGCCACTGGCTTGCTCTTTAGTGTCATGGTTCAAAGATGGATGTGGATCTTTCGCAGATTTCAAACATTTGATAAACAACCAGACAACACAAAAAGACACAACAACACGAGGCAAAATACTGTGGCAAAACTAAACATTGACGCAAGGATAAAAGCGTGGATAGACAATTACGTGAGACAAAGAAGCAGTGCAAACAGTGGCCACACACACACACACACACACACACACAATATATATATATATATATATATATATATATATATATATATATATATATATATATGTAGCCACTGTTTGCTACTTCTTTGTTTCACTGCACAATATTACTGTCACATGACCACCTACACCTGTTTTTTGATTAACGAGCACTCATATATATATATATATAAATAGTGCTCGTTAACTAAAATAAAGTGAAACAAAGAGCAGTGCAAACAGTGGCTACATATATATATATATATACAGTTTGCACTGCTTCTTTGTCTCACGTAATTGTCTATCCACGCTTTTATCCTTGCGTCAATGTTTAGTTTTGCCACAGTATTTTGCCTCGTTTTTTCTTTTGTGTTGTCTGGTGTTTATCAAATGTTTGAAATCTGCGAAAACATCAACATCCATCTTTAAACAATGAACGCTAATAAGAAAAAAAAAAAAAAAAAAAAAAGAGAGAGAGAGAGAGAGAGAGAGAGAGAGAGAGAGAGAGAGAGATATATGAGTGCTCGTTAAACAAAAATACAGGTGTAGGTGGTCATGTGACAGTAATATTGTGCAGTGGCTGCTGGGAAATGAAATCCAGAGTTGCCTCCTTGATATATGACCACTGCAGTATATATGTATATGCAGATATATGTCTGCAGGACAGGACAGCGGGACTTCCTCCGCAGTACAGTAGAGAGGAGCGATGTTCTCCGCGAGGCCTGAGGGAAGCTCTAAGTTTTCCGTGAGGCCATAGAGGGGAGCGAAGTTCTCTGCGAGGCCAAAGGGAGGAATGATGCTCTCCGTGGAGCACGAGGGGTAAGCAATGCCCTCCGTGGAGCAGGAAGGGGGAATGACATACGGCGCGCAGCAAAGAAGAAGAACGATGTCTTCAGCAGAACATGGAGGCAGAGCGACATTCTCAGCGAAGCAGGATGGCAGAGCGACGTCCTCAGCCGAGCAGGAAGGCAGAGTGATGTACTCAGCCAAGCAGGAAGGCAGAGCACCGTCCTCAGCCGAGTAAGACGACAGAGCGACGTCCTCAGTCAAGCAGGAAGGCAGAAGCATGGATAGACTATTACATGAGACAAAGAAGCAGTGCAAACAGTGGCTATATACTGTATATTGAATTGAATTGAAATGTTCTGCTTGGTTCTGAAGCACAAGAGGCAAGCAGAAAATTCGGACAATCTGACACTATAACAACAATATGACAGTTTTTTACTTACAAACATGCAGGTGTACAATCTATTAATATTCAACAGTAAGGTACTGTGTCCAATTTATTTGTCCAGAGAGCCATTAATGATATTTTCTTATTAATATTTCAAACATTTTTCAGAAGGTAAGGCATTTTTAAAAAATCTGCGACAACATACCAAAGAAGAAAGAGCAAACCAAGAGTTTTAAAATTCTTTCCTCTCCTTTTCTTCTTGCCTTGTTGACTCTGCCCCTCTTTCACAGCTTCCTGCTGCCTCCCCCACCCCATATGTGCATACACACATTTGTGTTGTTCCCATCATCCACCACAGCTCTGACAGGATGTGAAGCATGTTTTGAAAAAAGTTTACCGTGAGAAGCTTCATTAATGAAAGTATTTATTGTAATCAGACTTGAAATAATATCTTATTTTCCCAGGGGACCATACAGTGTAGAAAACACTGTTTTGTGATTTGCAGCTTTGATGAGCAGGGATTAAAAACAAGGCATGTTGTTTTTTATGACTCCAGTACCATTTGATTAAAAACACCTACTGTTTTCCAAGATACCTATTCTCATAAACAACACTGGTAAATAAGTTATCCAACAAGGTCATTTGTTGAGATCTAAATGTGTTTCCATGTACAGTATATGTAACCTTTTATAAGGGTGACCATATTTAGGCTAGAAGTAGGTTAGGCTTTGAGTCTGTGAAGCATAATGCTCACATTCCCTGTAGTGTCATGCAGGCTTTGCGGATCAGCTCCAAACATCACTGAATTGATAGACAATTGTCTCTAGTGGCTTCTTGATGCTGAAGAGTTAACGAGTAATAGTAATTTACAGAAATCATGTGCATATACTTTATAGAGCTCTGGCCAGAAAAAACAAACAAACCACATGCTGCTTATAATGTGGCTTTGGGAGCAAGAGATACAAGATATGCAGGAGAGATACATTCTTATTAGACCAGCATTTTAGCTCTGCAAAGTGACATATCTGGGCCATAGAATCCCATCACACCAAACTTGGTGTGTGTACATGTGTTTGTGTCTGTGTGTGAGTGTGTAAGAGTGAGTGCATGCATGCTTTCCCACCCACTGTCCTACATACTGTAGAAGGTCAGCTTTACAGTTGGATTTTTTTTCTAGTGATATTCATTTAGTTTAGCTACCAGTGATCATCACATCAGTGCTGTGGATAATTCCTAACTGCATGATAACACTTATTCAACATGGGTCAATAAGTAAATGCATTAGTTATTTATTACACAGCTCAGTCTATGTCTGAATGTTGACACAAGAAACCACATTAAGAGTGCAAGTAAAAGGAAAGCTTACAAAGATACAATTCCACAATTCTTTGCCTTTTTCATTTCCCATGCCACATGAGTGACCTCCACATGGAAAGGGTAGGATGGCTGTAATGGAAGGTCACTGCTCTCCATCTTTCCTACCTTTCTACCTCTCCATAACTGAACAAGCTGGAGTGGGGCTCTAATAGGCTTGCATAAAAATAGGGTTATTTAGAGGGTCCTAGCCACACATGGCTGATTCCCCATTTATCCCTCTATCAGCACCAAAGCAGAAAGGTATTTATATATTTATTTATTTATTTATTTATTTAAATAAATAAATACATACATACATACATACATATATATATACATACATACATATATATACCCATATATATATATATATATATATATATATATATATATATATATATATATATATATATATATATATATATATATATATATATATATATTTATATTATTTATTTATTTTATTTTTTTTTTTTTTTTAATCTCTGAGCACCCACAGTCCTGGGAACTACAGCATCCACCACCTGGCAGAGAGACTAACTAGTTAAAAGACATGAAGAGATGACCATGGACAAAGCAAACACATTTAAGTGTGGGACAAATGTGTACGAGGCAGTGTGGCATTTCTTCCTGTCACTCAGTTTTGTTTCTCAAGAAGCTTGGAGGTGTTTGTCACAGGTGGATAGAAGATACACATTGTTTGTGTTTTGACTTCCATGTCTGTGGCATATGCTCAATCAGGCATTATTAGCCTTCATATGGGCTATGGTGGGGCGATTCCCCAGAGAGAAAAGATGGACCGAGATGAACCGGTGTTAGGGATGTTGGCACAAACACAATTGGATCTCATTGAAGCTTGAATCACTGGGGAATTTAAGTCACTCTTTCTTGTCTTGCTGCTGGAGCTCTGGGCTTCAAAGGCTGTCCAAAAAGCAGGTATTTGGCACTCATAAACTTTACCTTCTCCTTTCTGGATTTTGATTTACAGCAATGCATGAGGGAGAGGATGGAGTTTACACTAAATCAGTAAATTTACTTGGGTCTGATTTGCAAAGGGAAGCTTTGGAAAATGAGAATTTAAAATAATTGTCTGTAGTTCATGGGTATATAAAATATGTAATTCCAGTTTCTAATTATATCAACAACGTAGACAGAACAGCACACACAAACTACCATCTAACTGCACATGTTTCTATTGTCCAAATGTGCTGTAATTGAATTAATCTGAATGCGCATGAGAGTGCAGTATGCAGTAACCTGAATGATGCTTACTTACTGACATTTAAAGCATCAACATTCTGTTTTTAAAATGTAGCAGCAAAATTCACAAAAGAAGTGTCACAAAAGTATTTGGACTGTCTTCAAGCTATCCTGATGTGACTGAAATGCAGACGTTTATTTTTCACTCTGAGCATACAATACAAATTGGAAAATCTGTGTGAGAGAGAGCGAGAGAGTACCTTCCTCTTCTCATAATCTATATCATCATGACATGACATTTTCCCTCACAATAGCTTGATCCATAAATGGCCTAGTAAATTTTAGCCAGACTAAAGCAGCTGTGTCCAGATTCAATGTCAATCTTGGTGTATTGTTTTGTAAAATGTCATTTCTTCCTCTTTTATCTAGACCCACTAACATATTCACTAAGATCAAACCAGATATATACAATGTTTTTTATTTCATAAAATAATAAAATAATTATAATATAGTCAATGGCTTATTTTAAGGAATAAAATATATTCAAATGGATAATATTATAGATTTAGCAATATTTATTTATATTAAAGTTCCTTTTTGTTTTTTTCCATTGCATTTATGTTTAGTTGATGATGACATCATCAGAAATTCATGATGTGAATTCAGAAACAAAAGAACAAGTTGCTCTCGGTTTTCAACCGGGTTGCTTTGTGGGTGCACCTCTATGTTGTACATTAAATAATAACATATTATATATGGCATTTCATATTTTTGACATGACACATAATAAGCTATGGTTATATTACTGGAAATGTACAATTTGCAAGAATTTTAAATACCCATGACCATATGAAGCTGAGGCATAACCAGCTTCCATGTCACTACTTAAACATTATATTTGCACCGGATTTAAAAATATAATGTAGTGTGGTTTTTCTCAGTAGGTTGCTAATTCCTCAGGGAGAAACCAAAGCAGGTGGGGCTAAATCAGGTTAAATAGTGTAGAATCATGTTAAATTGACCCAAGCAGAGCTCTTTGTTTGTTTCTTTGACAAAGTCTAGACAACAGTCTAGACTGGACAGGAGAACCTGGGTAGTCTTTCCCACACAGCCAATCGGAGTTATTACAATAGTGCTGAAACTACTTGACCTTGAGCCTCCTGAGGGTTTTTTTGTCCCTCATAGCTGGGCATAACAACACCAACTTTGAGGTACTGGCAAAAGAGCACATCAAGGATCGACAGGATGTTCTGAAGCTTGCTTCAACCATCCAGCTGAGTCCCATGTCAGTCTCACAAAGATGCCTCGACAGGATGAACAGGAAACCTCTGTGAAGCATTTTTAATTTGTTGCAGCTGCATCAGGGACGACTGAGACAGATTCAATGGTGTGGCCACAGTCCATGCGCTTAGAGAAGTCCAACTCACAGCCCAGCAGCTGCCAGTACAGACAAAGCTGGAGTATAACTGCCTGAAGTGAGAGATCATGCAGTGATTAGCCTAGACCCCAAGCAAAAACGGCAGTAGTTCTGGGCCCTGACACTCAGCAAGGTAAGCCTCAACACACTGCAGCTCTAGGATTCACGTTGAACATGGTTGCTGGTGGTGGAGCATGACACAGAGTAAGTCATCGATACAATGGCGATGGAATAGTTACTCACTTACTTACAGATGAGATGGTCTGCTGCTACATATTGGCCATGCTGGAAGAAAACTTTGTGGTGTATTCAGGGGCGGATGGCCATTTTTTGCTCTATTTCTCTCTACTCCTCTCCTTGCTTCAGAGAAAAGAGGAAGAATTAACCCCAAAACCAATGGCCTGATTCAATGAGTCTTTCGTTCCTTCCCTTCGTGCAATTTTCCACTTTGCACTCCCACTCCCCACCTTCTCCTCCTGCTCACTCTTTGTACCAAGTCCAGAGAGTAGCCAACAAAAAGTAGACCTCCAAAGCACATGAAACCTGGAGGATGGATTAAGCAAAATATTAGATCTGGACGGCATACTGTTCAGTATTACAGGGTATGTTCAGTGGATCTCAAAGCCAGTTAATTAACGTGTACACTTCCATATAATAGCTATACTGATCAACATTTGGTGAATACAATGCAAACCAAAATATTTGCAAATATAATATATAAAATCCTCCTTCACTATAAATAAACCATTACAGGCCTAATCAGGTACTGAACAACAATCCCGATCATCCAAACACATTGACAGCCACCATCTTGATGAGAATGAGCAGCTGGATACTGTGCAACAACACCTGCTGAGAGTATCTTACAGTTCCATGCTCAGTCAAACATATGGATTCTTCGCATCCTTCACATAATACATTCATAAACTTCATAATCACAAAAAATAGTGTCAAATCAGTTTACAATGAACAACAATAAAAAGAAACCCAGGACATCTAAATTAAACCTGAAAGGATGAGATAATATGAGCTGAGTCAAGTGTGTCGGAAGCAATACCATCCGTAAAATTAACGTGATACTAAAATGCCTTGCAGAAGACAGCTGCATAAAGTGCAGACCATATTTTCTCGATACAGAATAAAGCATTCAACTAAATTGACAGTATCTGTTGTCAGAGATAAATAGCTTAAACCTAGCCATACTTTATTATTTAAAAAAAAAATAAAGTAGATCTATAGATCTATATAAAATAAATAGATCTTTTGGAAATTATAATAATGTGGCATATTATTACCATTATAATGCAGAAAAATGGCAAGGTATTCTGATAAATTTTTTCAGAGTTTTATCACATTTTTAATTGATCCCTTTGAAGAAATGTGAAGTATAATTCACATAAAAATGGATCTTGCAAATGGGCATCTGAACATCCTGCTTTTAGCACATTTAAGGTCACACGCACACACACACACACACACACACACATATATATATATGTATGTGTGTGTGTGTGTGTGTGTATGTGTATTTATACATATACATATACATGGCAGTTTGCACAAAATATGGAACACTTGTTGCTATGGTGAATTTCACAAGACCTTGTAAATTGCACCATGGATAATGCGCCATAATAAAATGCTTTTTGATTTCATTTGTATAGTAGTTTTAGTTTTACCTAGAGGTTCATGAACATATACACAGGCAATAAATCATCCAAACAATTATCTTTTGGTGAAAATGAAAAAGAAGAAAACTGTTCACAGTTCACTGTTCAGACATCACTTTCATGGAGAACTCCTTTACATTACACCTCATACAGTAACCCCTGATGGTGCACTAGCCAACTCAGTGTGCTCAGTTCTCAGACAGGCTCCAGGATCTTACTGCTTGTCAGTGTTGTACAGTTCATCTTCTCCCATGGGAAGACTAGGAGATCAATGACTCATGTAAAATTAATCAGAGAGTGCAGGTTAGATTCACCCTTGACAGTGGTTAATCGAAAAAGCCAATACATATAAACCACACATTCTTCTTTGAGACCAAACTTTCAGTAAGCAAAAAAGATGAGACAAGATCCTGGGTCTCCAAGGAAAATCAGGCTTTCAGTAGTTTCAAATGCATAGCTCTTTCAAGGTTGTATTGTTCTAGAAGTTATCTTCAGTCTGATTCATGGTGTCAGGTATGTTTTAAGGAAAATGAGCTCAACAAAGATTTTGCACTTTTTATACTATATTTTACAGTATTTTTATGGTTTCTGGGCTAGATATACCAGTAACACTGATACCATTACGCATGGTCTGATGTGTCACTGAACAAAATTGCTAACATAGTTCTCGGTACTCAGCAAGGGTGAAAAATACAAGAATAATTGTACATTGTTACTATGCTTAAGTATTATTTCTGGTGTATTATTTTAAGTATTATTTTACAAACATCATTTCATTTTCAAGGAAAAAAAAACACTTTTTAATACTTGTCCAGTCATTTTGGTTTTCCATCAATCACTGTAGAAAACAAATAAATCAAAATCATGCAAATACAAGTTTCTAAACCAGCTTATGACAAGCAACAATTAAAATTCCATTTTCAATGCCATATTTAGAGTCATGTTTGGGACTGAAAGGGATATTTCAAAGTCATTTTACTGTCTGTGTTTTAATGATTGTCTATAAACAGTGATAATCATGTCAAACATCAGAGGAATGTACAATGACATATGGAGTAAGCAGATCCTGACTCTTTAGATTGACTAATTATCTGTGCCAAACATGCTTAAGCAACAGAAGCAATGCATGTAATAATCTGCCATCCACCCTCATGATGCACTTGGCTGTCCAGCAACGGCATATACAGTCATCACCTCTCTTTTAAACTGCTGCCAAGTCAATTCCTGAATAAAATGTTAACCTTTTGTTTATATATTTATTTATTTTTAGAACCATTCATGTGTCACTTCTTAAATTCCATGTTCTTGTATGTATTTAAGAGTCTGTTTATATTTATTTTTTCCTGACAGATTTTTTTTCTAAAACCAAAGTTTTTTTACTCTGTTTAAATAGTTCCTCTTTTAATCCCATGTGTACTCTACATATATCGGTTTTGCTCTAATTCTCCTACTCGGTGTGACCAAAATAGGATGAGCGTTGGTCTTATAAAGATGCTTTGTGACAACTATTACTAAAATCACTATATCAAATTACAATAAATAGTCTGAATATAGAGAAGGAGATTTATTTTAACACACATCCCACTGAGGTAGGTGCATATACTCAGTGGTAATAACTGCAGATGGAGCTCTAGTGCCTTGTAATTAATTTGCTGTTAGCCTGTAGAAAGAACCACAATTCCTACATTATTAATGCTTAGCAGTTGTAGAACAACTCCAAACCTAAGGCATGTAGTGCATCCTATTTTCACAGTAAGCATTAAAGTTCAGTCATGCTCACCAACACTGGAGTCACAGAGACCAAGAACAATGCCAGAAATAAACCACAGAGGCATCTCTATACTGATCATATCAGCCTTAGCCTTAGAAAGTTTTTTTCATTTTCAGTATACAGTATTTGTCTTACTCCTTGGCTGACTCTTATCCAAGCAAGCCAGTTAAATAATATCTCCTCCAGCACCTCCTCTTGTCAGATACCTCTGTACATAATGAAATGTAAAGCAGTGACTGAATTAAATGATCACTTTCGATTACTTTGTGTGGGCAAGCTCATTTAGACATAATTCAGGTCTAATGGCTTGTAGCATATTATGCATGTGAAACAGTTTTTAAATAATAAGTGTGAATTTATGTTATATGTGTAGTTCTATAATAAATAAAAAAACTTGAATTCTAGCTGTTGAAAGACACCTGGAGATATAGGATCTCAACACAGTGGCAAAATTAGTGGAAAATGCAGGACAGGGACAGGTGAGCTGACCAAGTAATCTGTTCACTCTCTTTCCCTCTTTCTCGCTCTTCCTCCCACTGTGAACTATAGTGTGACTGGGTCCTGGACTTCCTCACAGGCAGACCCCAGGTTGTGAGATTGGGCCAGTTTACCTCCAACACCATCACCCTGAGCACCAGTGTCCCACAAGGTTGTGTCCTGAGCCCCCTGCTCTACTCTCTCTACACACAATACTGTGCGTCCTCTCACATCTCCACTTCTGTCATCAAGTTTGCTGACAACACAGTGGTTTTGGTCCTCATCTCCAACAATGACTAGGCCGGCTATCTTGATGAGGTAGAGAAACTTGTTGCTTAGTGCCAGGCTAACAGACTCTCTTGGAGTACACATCTCTGAGGGCCTGACCTGGATTCACATTCAAGCTCAGGTGAACAAAGCCAGGAAAAGGTTGTACCATCTGAGACTGATGAGGAATTCAAGGTCTCCACAGCGAGCCTGAAAACTTTCTATACTGGGGCCATGGAAAGTTTATTGAGTAACTCCGTGCATCTCAGCATGGTACAGAAACTGCTCAATCCAGGACTGCAAAGCCCTGTATACTGATAGGATCAGTATAGAGATGCCTCTGCAGAGAATGATGAAAGCTATATACAGGTTTTAGAGCAACATATGCATCCATCACAATCCAGCCCAAATTTGTTTCTGAGAGACTCTGCCTCTCTAAAATAATTTTTCTACCCAATCATGTTACTGAACTGTTGCCAATTAACCTAATTAGTTGCTAAATGTTCCAATAGCTGTGTCTTTTTAGTAACACTTAATATTGTTGGTTTTACAATGCCATCCGAACAAGTATATTATGTGGATGAGAAAACCCATTAACGCATTTTCGCAACTCTGCTAATGAGATGTAGTTTGTATTGAGTATTGGGGTCTCCTATCAAGCAACAGTGGTTATTATCTACTTGTGAGGAAATGTTATCTTCCTTAATGTGGTGCAACAAACATTTGGTACATTCATCATCTACAGTGCCCTCCACTAATATTACCCCTGTAAAAACAAAAAATTATGGTTGAACAATTTCCTGTTCCTAGTCACCCAGGTCTAATAATATGTAAAATATCAATGGGAATATACTTTTGGGAATATACTATTTTTCTCATATGAACTCATAGGGGTGCCAATAATTGTTGCACACCTATATTTAACAAATTATCTTTGATAAACCTGTGTTTTGTTTGCAATTGTTTAAGATCCATGAGAGCAGAGTAATTTTGAACAAAAGATCAAAAGGTTAAACAGAGAAAATTTTTCACAGCCTCCTTTGTTCATATTTACCAAAGGTGTCAATATTACTGGAGGGCTCTTTACAGTGGGGGAAATAAGTGCTGAACACATTTTGAGGTTATTCACATGAAATTTATTCACATGAAACTCTTATTAACTCAAGAAATCCACAAATATAAAGAATTCAAAACGTTAAAGTCTGTAAATAAAGTTATGTGAAATAAAGTGGAATGACACAGGACAAAAATATTGAACACGCTAAAAAAGAGCAGTCCTCCAAGGCAAGGTAAAGCAAGGAACCAGCTGAAATCCATAAGTAGCTAGAAAATAATTATACTTCCTATCTGTGCAAATTAATATCAACGGGGTTAGTAAATTGATGGTCTATAAAAAGGCTTTTTGTTACCAAGGTGTCACACAAGAAACATCTCATAATTGGTAAAAGCAAAGAGCTCTCCCAAGACCTTCACAACCTTATTGTTGCAAAACATATTGATTGAATTTCAAACGTATTTCAAAACTTCTGAATTCTCCAGTAATCACCACTTGGGCCATTATCTGCAAGTGTAAGCAACATCACTCTGTCATCAACTGGCCATGCACCGGAGCTCCTTGCAAGATTTCTGAGCAGGGAGTCAGAAGAATTGTCAGAAGAATAGTCAGAAGAGTAGACCAAGAGCCAAGGGCCACTCGGAAAGATCTCCATGGCATTGCACATCACAGCCTTCCTCATCACCCAAAAGTGATTGTAACTTTAAATGAACAGCTTTGTGTACATGGGTGGCAATGTGAGGAGGGTTCAAAGAAAGAAAAAAAAATATTCCAATGATGTTATAATAATAATAATAATAATAATAATAATAATAATAATAATAATAATAATAATAATAATAATAATAATAATAATAATTACATACACAGGCAAGTTGCTCTGCTTCACCTATTTACTGGTAGAACTTGAATATTGACTAACCTTTAATTACGCAGAAAGCTGAGTCAATATTCCCCTTTCATGTTATTAAACAAAAATAGACCTCAGAAGCCTAAAAGCCTGGTGCTACTTGGTTATATAGCTGGAGAATCTAACAGAATTTTTTAAGACATCAATCCACTTATTCACTTATGGATTATCACAAAAAACAGGGAGTACTAAGAAATGGCCCAGCCTCAAATATTGGACATAGAAAATACTGGCGTTTACAGTAGACAGAAATTGAAGGCATTAATGATATTATCGTGAAATATCATGATCTGAAATAATGCAGCACTACAAAAAATAAAAAATAAAAAGTTGACATGCTCTCAAAAATCACTACAGTCTCCTGCTTTGTTTTTGTAACCAAGAGGTGTGACTTACATCAGAGTGACTTGTATCACTCACAGGTGATACATACCAGAGCAAACTTTCTTCTGAAGGCAGCTAGTGCAATTGATTGACTGAGGAAATGGAAATTGTGTGACAGAACCATACCATACAGAATTGGTGTCTAACCATACATGTAGTTGCCTATATCTGTGTATGACTAACAGTCAAGTAATGCCGTCTGACAGTTAAAGGTAAAGGTAGTGTTACAAGTTAGATATATATGTAATTAGATATGGGTTAGATATGTGTTCTGCATGTTGTGAAATTAAGAAGTACGAAGTAGATGTACAGCAAAAAATACAGTACTCCACATGACTCCACATGCCGAAGTGTCCTTGGGCAAACACTGATCCCCAAGTTGATGGCAAGTTAACGCCTTGCATGGCAGCTCTGCTACCATTGGTGTGTGTTAGATTTAACCCCACAGGAATCTACCGTTTACACCTTTTCAATCTCCGTCATGCCTCCCAGCCTGTTTTACCATTACCTTCTAGTAACTTGGAGTTACTTTTAGTTCTATGTTGCTATGAGCTAGAAAGTGTGGTTTGCTGCAGAGTTCAGGCCTGGAGAGTCCGAAATGAACACACGCACACTGACAGATATGAGCGTGTTCAAAAAGAGACTTCCGGTTTATTCATTCAAAGCAGAAGAATTTATACACATTGTACACATTGATAACAGCACTGCGTGGACAGTTTCTACTGATCCATGTGTCAGACAGATTTAGTCAAAACACACAGCACATAGTTATGATACAAAATAAGTCCCATGTCATGTTGACAAAGAAGTACATAATAATATAATCAAGGATAGCAGTTGATCAGCTTATTCAAAGAGGTAATTAAATGAATACATTCATCATATATTTGAGAGCAGTTCATAATATAAGAGGGTACATAATATAAAATATAAGTTGATAAAAGAGAATTTCCTTTCAGTGTGTGAGTGTGTGTGTGAATGGGTGAATGAGACACAGTATAAAGTGCTTTGGATAAAAGCACTATGTAGGTGCGCCATTTACCATTTACCATTTACATTAATTGAAAAGTATCTATGCAACTTAAATACTTTTAAGTATTATTCTAAGTGGTGGTTTTTAATGTAAAGGTGTGGAGCAACACCACACCTTTTTCTAATAATTTCACAATTGACAGACTTGCTTACAATAGCATTGACACTCTGGGGATTAAATAATACATACTGTACTCTACAAAAGTGAGTACACCCCTCACATTTTTGTAAATATTTGATTATATCTTTTCATGTGATAACACTGAATAAATGACACTTTGCTACAATGTAAAGTAGTGCCCCCACATATGCCCCACAGATGCTCAATAGAGTTTAGGTCTGGAGACATGCTTGGCCAGTCCATCACCTTCACCCTCGGTTTCTTTAGCAAGGCAGTGGTTGTCTTTGAGGTGTGTTTGGGGTCCTTATCATGCTGGAATAATGCATATTGATCATGCTCTGCTTCAGTATGTCACAGTACATTTTGGCGCTCATGGTTCCCTCAATGAACTGTACCTCCCCAGTGCTGGCAGCATTCACGCAGCCCCAGCCCTTGACACTCCCACCACCTTGTCTTTGTACTCTTCATCTGGTTGCCGCCACACACGCTTGACACCATCTGAACCAAATAAGTTTATCTTGGTCTCATCAGACCACAGGACATGGTTCCAGTAATCCATGTCCTTAGTCTGCTTGTCTTCAGCAAAATGTTTGCGGGCTTTCTTGAGCATCATCTTTAGAAAAGGCTTCCTTCTGGGATGACAGCCATGCAGACCAATTTGATGCAGTGTGCGACGTATGGTCGGAGCACTGACACCCCTTCAACCTCTGCAGCAATGCTGGCAGCACTCATAGGTCTATTTCCCAAAGACAACCTCTGGATATGATGCTGAGAACGTGCAAGTCAACTTCTATGGGCAACCATGGTGAGGCCTGTTCTGAGTGGAGACTGTCCTGTGAAACCGCTGTACAGTCCTGGCCACCATGCTACAGCTCAGTGTCGGGGTCTTGGCAATCTTCTTATAGCCTAGGCCATCTTTATGTAGAGCAACAATTCTTTTTTTTTTCAGATCTTCAGAGAGTTCTTTGCCATGAGGTGCCATGTTGAACTTTCAGTGACCAGTATGAGGGAGTGTGAGAGCGATGACATCAAATTTAACAAACCTGCTCCCCATTCACACCTGAGACCTTGTAACACCAAGTCACATGACACGGGGAGGGAAAATGTCTAATTGGGCCCAATTTAGACATTTTCACTTAGAGGTGTACTCACTTTTATTGCCAGTGACATTTATTGACACAGACATTAATGGCTGTGTGTTGAGTTATTTTGAGGGGACAGCAAATTTACACTGTTGCACAAGCTGTACACTCACTACTTTACATTGTAGCAAAGTATCATTTCTTCAGTATTGTCACATGAAAAGATATAATCAAATATTAAAAAAATATGAGGGGTGTACTCACTTTGGGGAGATACTGTACTTTATATATCACGGTTTCCCCTTGTGGCAACGTGCTCTACTGCTCAAATGCGCGAGCACATGCTTTTCCCTAGTGACAGCTGGACACGTGTGTTTGTTTATGTTTCTGTCATGTCTCCTCCCTGTTCTGTCATTGGTTGTGCTGTCATGTGTGTCGGTATTGCGCTCAGCTGTTAGCGGTTAAGAGGCTGATCATACCAGCATATATACCACGCGCCTCCCAGCACACGGTGAGGTTTATTAGAGTTAGTCAGATTAGATGTTAGTTACCATTGTCATTGTTCATGTCATGTTTCATGTTTAGATTCATTAGTTTAGTTCACTGGTTTCTCAGCTACCAGTTCCTCATCACGACCTTGATCTCTGCTTTGCCCTGTGTATGCCTGTTTGCCGTTCACCCGACCTTCGCCTGTTTGTGGATTAGGCTCTGAATCACGTTTTGGATTTGTCTGCCTGTCTCTATTTACATAAACCTTCTGTTCTAAACTGCGATTGCATCTGCTACGTCACGATACGTGACAATATAGTGTCCACAACTGACAAGGGTTCAAGGGAATTGAATAATACATTATTATTGATTTATTTTTATTAATTTTTTTTGCTTGGTTATGTGTGAATTTACCTAATGGGAAAACATGTTCTTTCAGCTTTTTTTGGTCTTGTTTTATTTTTATTTTATTAAGTCTTTTATTCTTGCTTAGATACATGTTGAAAGTTGACTTTTTGACAGTTGTTCTCTTGCTTCCTTTCAAATAGAACCAAAATGACAATGTCAATTATCAGTGTGAATAGACTAAATGACTTTAATACAGAAAGATTACCTTTCCAGGATTGGCACACATGAACAAAAAAGATAAATAGTATGATGCAATTATAACATTTTTTTTTTTACAGTATATGTAATTGTTGCACAATGTATGGCAGTTTAAAAAACAGATTAGCTATCAACATAGAAGCAATCCAGAATCAAAATTGCCTTTTGTTCATATATACAGTATACTGAAATTCATAGTTACACAGAAAAGCTCAATTAGGTTGTTTTTTTGTTTTTTGTTTTTTTTGCTTTGCTCCATTTCAGTTATAGTTTGGCCATTGCATCCACTAATGGTCAAACTGGATAATAAACTAGAACACACACAGAAGCCCAGCAGGTTAAATATGGATTATAGGATTATAAGTGTGTATACCGGTCCCTAATGACTGCAGTGACATCAGATAAGCCAGAACCAAAACCAATGCTAAGAAAATCTTGCTAAACTAATGAGCAAAGAGAAAAAGACTAAATCCATCAATTAAGATAACATATACCAAGAACACTTATAAATGAGAACACTCTGCTTTGTACTTGAGGCAGCCTGTCATGGGTTGATTGGAGAAATTGTGGGATATTACATGTGAAAATTATGTCTATATGTGAAGTATGTGACAAATTCAGTGTTGTCTAAATATCAAAATTTATGCAAAAAAAAAAAAGATTTTACTCAAAACTACGATAGCTACGATAGATTATTTTTTTAGTATACTACCATTTGTGTGCCTCAACAATAACCACCTTGATGACAGACAACAAGTGTCTACAGTATAATTATGTCAGTGTTGCTGGTAGTAGGGCAAAGTCTAGATGTTACTATGTACCTGCTGCATGGGTGTCTAATGTTACCTGCCTCTGAATTATAATTGCCAGTTGCTCAGACTCACACTATGAAGAGCAAATCTTTGCTCTAGTTAGTAGCATTAATATTACAATTAGTGTTATGTAAGTCAAGCTCTGCACCCTCACTTCCAGCTACATACCCTGTCACTCAGTGGTATACAGCAAAGAATTCCCATAAAAATATTCATCCCTAGCTTAGCACTCTCTTCAACTTCCAGCTCAATACACAGCCTCATCACTATGCTAATTGCTCATTTATGTATTCTCCAGTCATTCAGTCTGATTAGACAGGCACAGTCACATAGATTTTTCCCATGCCAAATGACAGCCAACTGGAATACTTTGTGTTTCTATGCAGGAAAAATGTAGCAAATAAGTTGTTAGAGGTTAAATGTTTCTGGTCTGGTGGGTTTGCTGAAATAATAGTTACAGTAAACTGGGTGGTCCCTGTCACTCAAGATGAGCCCTGTTTTAAAGCCTGAAGTTCAATATGGTTTTATTGCAGTGCAGGATAATACAGAATTTATTACAGGGCACCTATGGGGATTATTAGCAGGTGGATGTATTAGCAGAATTAAAGTATATGATGCTGTTAAATTGTAATGGTGGAACAAGCTGAAGAGTTGAAACAATACCCAAAATGAAAACTGTGTAATATTAACTTTTACATGTACATGAGACAGCTGAACAGTTGAGGCTCTTGCTTCACACCAATACAAGAGTCATTGGTATTTTGCTATTTTGATTGTTGCAAGCTATTAATTGTTGATTTTATTTTTCAACAGCGCTAAACTCAAGGATATTCTCTCTGTGTTGGCCTTTAGGTAGTGGAAGAACTTCCCTGACCTCAACAGAGAGAAGAGTCCATTGTTAGGATGGTTGAGGTCCATCATTATCTTCCTAGCATTGGTCTAGCAGTGCTTGCTGTGGCTGGACAGGCCAGTAAACTCTGCTTGGATAGGGCAATCAACTGATCGCACCACCCTCTGGAGAGCCTACCTATCCTGTTAGGTGTTGTTCCCAAAACAGGCAGTGCTATGCAAAAATGCTTTCCACCAGGATGCTCTCAGTGGTGCAAGTGTAAAAGTTCCTTAGAATCGTAGAGGGCAGTTTAAAGTCCCTTAAGCATCTAAGGTGGTAAAGACGCTGACAGGCCTTCACCACGGTGTTAATATGACGCGACCATGACGGGTCTTGTGTGATTTGGACACCAAGGTACTGGAAATTATCCACTCTTTTTACTGGGGTAGCATTGATCCCAAGGGTGTGGTAGTTCATCTCCTGCTTCATGCTGAAGTCTCCTGTCATGTCCGTTGTCTTGCTGACGTTCAGGTGGAGGTTGTTCTCCTTTATCTGCAGCAAATAGGAATAAATTACTCAGTTGTGGCTATTTTTGCAGAGAAAGTGTTACATTTTCACCACCGGATGCATGATAAAAACATGCACTTGCCTGACCTACAAATACTTTATGTACTTCACACAGTGACAGATGATTTTCATTTAGTTACTCATTTGACAACAAAATAGTTGTTGTCATATTTTAGTAGTAATTTAGTTATTCTTACCATTTTCTTAAATTATGGCAAAAATTATTTTTAAGTTTCCAAAAAGCAAATTAATTAATTTCTTCCACAATGGAACAGCATTTAATTTTTTTCACTAGATTTCACTAAAAACACAGGTCACTCCCAAAGCCTTTCTCCCTCATTATGCATGCTAGCTAAATGAAAGTTATGTAGTGGCTAAAATCATATGGCTATGACTGCACCACTAACAGGTTTTTCATAGGTGCAGTGTAACCACAGATGGCCAAGCATATAGGAAGCTGCACACAACGCTTCTTAATTAAGCCCTTTATACGGCCGCCAAATGCAAAGTGAAAAGCTTTTACTGTTGTCCAATGAACCACTACTGATATATTCATCTAATTATTATTCACTGAGGAAAAGCATAAAATCTCGACAGAGATGTTGAGTGCAGGGTGAGTTTTGTCTTAGTTTTCACTATTTATTTATTTTTTTTATTATTCTTTTTACCATTTAAACATCACATTAGTATACAATTCAATCAGACATAACTAGTATTTATTGTATATATAGTGACCTATGAGTATTCAGTTCTGACATTTTACAAACACAAAGTAAAATTCTGGATTTATTGTGTTTTGAAATTAGAAATATTGGTTTAACCTCAATACTAGACTGCAAAACATAGCATGACTCTTGCATTTTATATTGTTTATAGCTGTAAGCCAAGAGGAAACTTTCCCTATGTGACCACTAAACTCTGTGTCTTTCTATCAGTATTCATCTTTGGGTTTCTGTACATTTTCTATTTAATGCCTCTTGCATTATTTTTAAATTATTGTAGATTTTGGACTGTTGGCATTCCGTTGTGACAGTACCAGAAAATGACTTCTACATACAGTGGTGCGTTGGAATTTTCTATATTTCTGCATAAATATGACCTCAAACTTCATCAGATTTTTAAGTCCTAAACATAGAAAAAGAGAAACCAATTAAAAAAATGAGACCAAATATTATACTTGGTCATTTATTTATTGAGGAAAATGATCCAATATTACATATCTGTGAGTGACCTTTTGCTTTCAGTATCTCGTGTGACCCCCTTGAGCAGCAATAACTGCAACTAAAAGTTTCCGGTAACTGTTCATCAGTTCTACACAACGACTTGGAGGACTTTTAGCCCATTCCTCAGTACAGAAGCGCTTCAGGATGTTGGTGGATTTCCTCACATGAACTGCTTGCTTTGGATGCTTTCACAACATTTCTTTTGGATTAAGGTCAGGACTTTGACTTGGCCATTTCAAAACAATTTATTAGAACAATTTGTATGCTTAGGATTTTCCTGCTTGACCCACTTTCTCTTGAGATTCAGATCACGGACCTCGCGGACTATTACACATCTTGCTCTGGGAGTGATTTTTGTTGGTCCCCACTCTTGGGAAGGGTAGCAGTGGTCTTGAATTTCCTCTATTTGTACACAATTTGTCTGACTGGATTGATGGATTGGTGGATTCCAGACTCTTCAGATTTTTTTTAACCTTTTCCAGCCTGATGACTATCAACAACTCTTTTTCTGTGGTCCTAAGAAATCTCCTTAGTATGCATTATGATACACTTCCACAAAGTGTTGTGAAGACTTTAAATTCACCTTCAAATTAACTACTAATCTTAGAGGTTCACATACTTTTGCCACTCACATACTGTATATGTAATTGAGGATAATTTTCCTCATTAAATAAATGGCAAAGTATATTATTTTTCTAAATATAGAAAATATATAAAAAGCATTCACAAACTTTCAAGCACCACTGTATCTCTCCAAATCAGGAAGACTCACTGCTTGTCATAGTTTAAAATATTCACTATTCTGGATGATCTGTATCATTTGAAGCTAGGGAAAGATTGATACTATACAGGACTGGAGTTGACAACCATCTGTTCTACAGCTACAACAAACTAGGTAGTTTTAATTCTTAGGTTCTTAAAAGGAAATGGTACATGTTTCTGAATCTTCTTACTAAATGATATAGCATTAACAAAGGTGTAGTGACTAAAGTTTCTTATTAGAAATATGCTTATAAATGGCAGGATGCTTGATGACTAAGATAAAGCCATTCATCAGACATTACAGGTAATTTAAGAATCTGTCCATTTCATATGGTCTGTAGCAAAACAACTTAGATGTGCTTATTCAAGTGTCCTTTTACCTGAAAGCATTTTATATGAGAACATTACTCATATTGAGGCAAGTGACAAAATAACACTGAAACAATAAACTCCTCTGCACTTTTGCAGGGTTCAGCAGTGTATTGCATAAAAGATAAACAGCGTAAGAATTCAATTAAGTTGATGTAAATGAGTGTGGACATGTTGAGGCTCAGATAATTGATGGATGATGAGAACAATTCAAAGCCAATGACCTTATATGCATCATGTCTAATGTCTCAGGTGCACATTAGATTCTTTGGGATCTTTGTCCATCCCCCACCCCTCCCTTCCTCCTTTCTTTTCCTGTCATATATTTTCTCATTCATTCCTTCCTGATGTGAAAAATATCCATGAAAACAATGTTATGTCTTAGGAGTACTATCTCGAATCGGTTACTTTTTGAAATAGTGTTATCAGAGCTTATGACACAGAAGTGGCTAGTTTACTATAATGACCCTTATGTCTCAGAATGCTCCACTTATCAGACATTTGCTTGAATGGCCTACAACAGCTAAAGACCAGGCCATTTGCTAATGTTGTTAGCAATGAAGAAATAAAAATGTATCTCCAATGGGCAGAAGATGCATCAAAACTAGACATTTGAATTCAGGATCATACTGCATCCTGCTGATAAGAAATAGAATGTGGTGCAAACAACATGAGTCCATCCCTGTGTACAAAATTGTGTTCTATCCATATTTCTTACAAACATCTAGCTGCATGTTGGGTATCCTGTACCAGCTGGGGTACATCAATTTGACTAAACTCTTGCATTTTATTGTGTGATTTCATGAGCACACAAGATAAAAATATATATAAGAATAATAATAATAATAATAATAATAATAATAATAATAATAATAATAATAATAATAATAATAATAAGCAGTTAGCTCTTAGTGGTTATCACGTTTGCCTCACACCTCCAGGGTCCGGGGTTCGATTCCCGCCAGGGCCATGTGTGTGCGGAGTTTGCATGTACTCCCTGTGCTGCGGGGGTTTCCTCCGGGTACTCCGGTTTCCTCCCCCAGTCCAAAGACGTGCATGGTAGGCTGATTGGCATGGCTAAATTGTCCGTAGTGTATGAATGGGTGTGTATGTGTGTGTGATTGTGCCCTGCGATGGACTGGCATCCTGTCCAGGGTGTACCCTACCTTGCGCCCGATGAGTCCTGGGATAGGCTCCAGGTTCCCCGTGACACTGAAGAAGGAGTAAGAGGTTGAAGATGAGATGATAATAATAAGCACGGTGGCTTAGTGGTCAGCACGTTTGCCTCACACCTCCAGGGTCCAAGGTTCGATTTCCACCAGGGGCCATTTGTGTGCGGAGTTTGCCTGTTCTCCCCATGCTCTGGGGGTTTCCTCTGGATACTCCGGTTTCTTCCCCCAGTCCAAAGACATGCATGGTAGGCTGATTGGCGTGTCTAAATTGTCCGTAGTGTATGAATGGGTGTGTGTGAGTGTGTATGTGATTGTGCCCTGCGATGGACTGGCACCCTGTCTAGGGTGTACCCCGCCTTGTGCCCAATGCTCCTTGGGATTGGCTCCAGGTTCCCCCACGACCCTGAAGAAGGAGTAAGCGAAAGAATAATAATAATAATAATAATAATAATAATAATAATAATAATTATTATTATTATTATTATTATTATTATTATTATTATTATTATTATAATAATAAAACACTCATAATAGTACAAAATATAGTAAATATTAGACATGTACCGATCCGAAATTTCTCAGCCAATACCGATAACCGATTATTCAGAGTGATATCGGCCGATACCGATAGTTCTGCATTTTTAGAGAGATTAAAAACTGCAGTTTTTTTGTCATTCCACACAAGAGACATCATCTTTACACACAGAACGAAATCTATGTGTAACAGGAGTAATCCTGTGCTTTTCCATGCCTGATGGGTCTCCTTGAGCTTTTGTTCCTGTTTATGTCTGGCATGGCCTGATAAATTGAACATGCTAAAGAAAGTAAGGAGTGAATAAGGAGAAGCAAGGAATGTGGACAAAGTAATGAACAACATATATTATACACACATTAAATCTAGACATCATCATGAACATGTTGTTCTTTAATGCCTTTCTTTTCTTATTGACATTTAGAGTTGATTTCAACTGCAAATGCTGAGCACAATTGCTGGTATGTATACCTACACACAGCCCTCTAGGATAAAGCAAAAAACAACAAATAAGAGTTTGTACCCTTCATTCAAAGGTAAATAATACATATTCTTCTAAAGCAGAATGACACAGCACATTTCAGTTTAAAAAGGGTGCAAATTAATTTCCACACTTACCCTGAAATATTACACAGGAAACACTGGGATGTAATATTTTGCCTGTTGCCATAGTAAGACTAAAATAAAGCTAATGCATGTTGCAGGGGTTACAGAAATACTTAAGGCATTCAAACTCAATTCTGAACCATTAGGTCATGCATGAAATCTAATATTTTTTGAAATGAATCAGTTTTTTAAAAGTATTCGGTTATGAGCATAGCCAGTGTGTTTTGAATGCATTACAATGTTCAGTGACAAATTAAAAATGCTTATGAAGACAAATGATTCCTGTCATTGAAGCTTGCTAAGCAGTTTATATTTTGTGTTTCCATGTTGTCTTCCTCCCTAAAGTCAAATAAATGAAAGAAAAGCATTACAAACATCAAAGTGCTCCTGTACTTCAGACCTCTTCTGTTATGCAACAACTTGGCATAGGTGTACCCTTTTCTATCTTTCAGCTGTTTTTGCTGTAAGTCAAGTAATGTAATTGCACAGCTGCCGAGCTAATCAATAAAGAAATATGTCATTGATTAACTGTTCCAGTTCCAGCTGTGATTAAAATTCTGCCTGCAAACACATTTGTGCTTTTACTGTCACATTCCAGTATTCACCATAGCAACAAGAAGTTTCTCCTGTGTGATACAAAATAAACAGGACTCTTATAAAGGCAAGATATTCAATATTAATTATAATTAAGTATTGAAAAAAAGGTCATATTATGTTTCATTTATATCCAACCATCCTCACAACCATTGACAATTTACAGATGATTTATACAGACAGAATAAAACTAAATAGACAGAATAAAACACACAACTACACATTAACATAAAATAGAAGGTAAACATTAATACACATGCATTACACTCATTAATTAATATAAATAAATAAAAGAGGAATACACAAGATTAGTCAAGTAGCAAGACTTTGTTATGCCTTACAAGTCTTACAAAGTTTTGGAGTATACTGTATATAGATGGTGAGAAGATCAATTAAAGATGACCTAAGAGTGCAGGAGGATAGAGTTCAGACAAGTGTGTTTGTGTTTGCGTGTGTGCCTGCATTTGAGCGTCATTAGAAGGAAACGTGACTACAAAGTGATACAACGTTCTCACTTTTATTCGATTCCCTTTACCCTATGATGAATTTTTTTTTAAATCATGACGGGAATGATCTGTTCCAAGATAACCCCACCCCCATCCACTGGGCATGAGGACTGAATGGTTTGATGAGCATGAAAATTATGTAAATCATATGCTATGGACTTCCCAGTTACCATATCTTAACCCAATTAAACACCTCGGAACAAATTTTGTACCGACATGTGAGACAGCACTCTTCACCACCATAATCAAAATACCAGCTAGGGGATCTTTTGGAAGAATGAAAAGAAAGTTTTTGTTGCCTTTGACTATGTACAGTTTCAGGTGGATTTAAATATTAGGCTGCCAAAATGCTTGCCAGAAAGTTTCACAAGGAGGCAGTTTCAGAATTTTGGGTGTTCAGTGAGATCTCCACTGAAGAATTCTGTACAGAGACTTACAAAGTCTTTGTCTATGACCCCTTGATTGCGCTGACATCTGAGATTAAGGCTGGGCCTTCTCTATGATTCTCAATGACATCAGCCCATACAGAGTTATAAGCCGTCATGTGTAACCATGCGGAGGTAGACTTGATGCAAGCTGGACAATCAGAAGGATCTCTGCAGAACTGAAATTATACATTAATGCAACGTCTTACTAGACAGAAGTCACTTAATGGATCAGGACCTATAATTGATAACTGGGTAACTATAAAGCTTCTCTACATACTTTCTTCAGTTTTGGCATTGTAGTTTAACAATAATTAGTTAATTGAATGGATCCTTCAATTTGTTTAACTAATCGGCCAGTTTTCTTGCCTATCCAACTTTCACTACATTTGTAAATATTTTCTATTGTCATGAATTCTGTATTATATTGATACAGTTACACAAAAACATTATTAGCTAAGCATGCAATAAATCCAAAACATAAAGCAAAACGAGGAACAAGAAACAGACATTGGTCAGGCCATCAACAAGCAACATAAATTAGGCAAGGCCAGAGTACAGAGATTAAAAATATTAATGAGTGCTTTCAAAAAACTGGTCCACGAAGCTTTGAAACTTTTATGAAACTTTTGTTTTGAAACTTTTGCTATGTCATACTGTTTCGAAACATTTGAAATTTCCATGGCTTGCCGCTAGGGGGTGTTGATTTCCTGATGAACCAATAAACCAGTGTTCAATAAATAATTTGAACTGTTCTCCGGTTAGTATTATTATGTAGGTTATAAAACTGAAATGATTCGATAGTGTTTGTACTGATCCATATCCAGTTATGCCTTGTTAATCATCTGACGTGAAATCCCGCCAAACTTATTGATAAAAATAAAGAAGACCTGGCCAGATACTATGTAGGCAAGAGAGAATTTGGATAGTTTTACATTTATTAATCTTCATTTTTCGTGAACAAAATCTGGGTTACGCCGTAGGGAATGAGAAGTTGTGTTTAGCAGAACACTATGGCATCTGAAGCTTGTGTAAAATCATGCCTATTCATAGGCCTGCCATGATCAGGTGACGTGGCAATTAAGCATGCCGCATGATATATGTGGCACCTGTAAACCATGCCATCAGCCTCTATTATCTGAAGCGAAGATGTAATTCATAGGCCTACCTCGGTATGACAAAGTTAAGCAACGTCTCGTTCCCGTATCAGGGAACAGGGTTACATGCATAATCCAGACGTTCCCTTTTAAAGGGAACTCAATGTTGTGTTTAGTATAACACTATGGGAACGAGAATACCCACTCCATCATACTGAGTGTACTGACTGTTCAAAAAGACCCAAGCCCAGGGGTCACTGCAAGACACTTGAGCCCAGGTTGAAATGAATATCCAAGCTGTAATATCAAATGAATGTGTGTGGCATAGACCACCCTGCAGCAGCACACACATCCTGTAAAGATATTCCGTTGGACAAAGCCTTCGAAGAGGCGACCCCATAGTGGAATGAGCCATTTTGTCCAAAGGCATAGCGAGACCGCACATCTCATAAACAGTAGAGATTGCTTCCACTATCCAATTAGAGATGCGCTGCTTTGACACAGCATCAACTGTTGCCACCAAGCAGACCAGCAGCTGCTCCGACTTACGCCACTGGCCGGAGCAGTGCACGTACTGTAAGTACACAGAGCCCTTACTGGACACAGCAGGTGCATTCTCTCTTGTTCAGGTGTGATCAACAGAGGATGGGCAGAAAGCCTGCAACACCACAGGCTGGGCAGCAGATGTAGGCACTTTAGGAATATAATCTGGCCTAGGATAGAGGAAGGCCTTGGCTAATCCAGGGGTAAAGTCAAGGCAGGAAGGGGCAACAGAGAGAGCTTGTAGATCTCCTACTTGCTTGAGAGATGTCAGGGCCAGCAAAAGAGCTACCTTTAGAGTCAGAAGCTTTTCAGAGGCAAATGGGACACCTCATGGACCTCAGAAAGTGGTTGGCTCATGGATGGTGCTGTAGGGTTCAACATGGTCTCTACAACCTCAGTTGTGAGACCAGAATTCATGAGCTGGTGCTCCTCATGGACCAGACCCACAGTTTCCATAGTTCCAGCCAAGGGTGATAAATCAGCCCTCCGGCTTGAGACAGTTGATCCACTCTAAGGGCTCAAATGGGGCACCTTACAGACCTTCCAGGACCACAGAAAGGTCCCAGGAAGGTATGTGCAGCCTGCAGATGGGCCTCAGCCGCCTCACACCATGCATAAACCTCAAAGTTAGAGTATGTTGCCCCACAGAGGCTCCATCAGCAGGGTCATGGCTGGCCGAAATGGCGGCTACGTAAACCCTGATTGTAGAAGGAGCCCACCCCGCTGAGAAATGTCCTTGTAAGAACTCCTGGACTGTAGCTATTGCGCATTTCACTGGGTCTAGCCAGCCCTAATTGTGTAGGAGGAGTGACGACGAACCACAGCAAGCAGCGTGTTGTCTCCTCGGAGGCGAACACATGCAGTCCCACTTGGCCAAACCTCCGCCATATGGACTCCACCACTTGTGGATGGAGCCAAAAATCCCTGGGCCTCAGCCCCTGCCTCAACAGAATGTCTGCCTTTATAGTCCAGTTGCCCAGAATGTACACTGCACTCATTGCCAAAACTTTCCCTCTCTCTAGAGAAGAAATAGTTGTGCCTGCCTGAACAGGGGGTGTGGACATAATCCTCCCTGGTGATCAATATATAAGACCACCGCTGTGGTGTCTGTAAACACATGGTGATCTCTCAATTGAGGAAGAAGGAATTTCAGTGATAGAAATATCAATATAACCCACATTTCTAGGCAATTTATATGCTGCTCCAGATGAGGGCTGCTCCAGAGACTGTAAGCTGGACAGCTGTCTAAGACCGTGCTTCAGCCTGTGAGGGAGTTGTCTGTCATTACAGTCTTGCGCAAGGAGACACCCCTAGTGTGTGACCCAAGACTAGAAACTGGGGATACTTCAAATTCTCAGAGCACATAGGCATCGCCGCATGACACTGATTAATTTCAGAGCTTTTGTCCGTGGACAAAACTTCTCAGCCACCACTGAAATGGTCTCCTCTGCAATAGGCCCAATATTATGACGTTGGCTGCTGCTGCCATAAGCTCCAGTAGTCTCCCATAGAGACTGGAGGGGATGCCAAGATCCAGATTTATCTTGCTCAATGTTGATAGGATTGACCCTAAGCATGTTGGGGATAGAAATGCCCTGATCATAGTAGAAAACCATTAGAAAAGTTAGCCACTGCACTGGAGAAAGCAGACTTTCTGAGGTTCAACCTGAGCCCCAAGCTCCATCCCTGGATCATGCTAGAATTAACCAGTCATCAAGGTAGTTTAGTACACGGATGCCCTGGAGTCACAATGGAGCCAGAATGACATCCATGCACTTTGTGAAGGTGCGAAGGGATAAAGCTAGCCCTGAAGGGAAGAACCCGATGCAAAACCCAGGAACTTCCTGTGACTGGACAATATTTCTTTGTGGAAATATACACTTTTTTTTGCCTTTGTTTATTTGTTCATTTTCACATGATTCATTTACATGTGATTCATTTTCATATGATTCATTTTCATGTGATTCATTTTAATGTGGTTCATTTTCATTTACCTTTTCTCCCCTCCCTTCCTTTTCCCAAATATTTCATGAAGAGAGAAAAAAAATAAAAAATTTTTTAAATCCCCGCCCTTATGCATTTATAAGATCTATCATCACAAACCAGTCCTCAAACTGAATCTGTGGAACGGTAAGTTTGAACGTCAGCATCTTGAACCTGTATGTCCGAAGAGTACAGTTCAGATGACGCAGATCTAAAATTGGCCACATACTCCTCAGCTTTTTGTGGACCAGGAAATAACGTCTGTAAAAACCTCCCTCCCTCAGGGAACAGGGTACATGTTCTATTTCCCATTTGTCCATGAGGGATCTTACTTCCTGGGCTAACGTCGGGCTCTTGTCTGTGCTGACTACTGTGGTGAGCACCTCAGAACCGGGGGGCTCTAAACTGGACTCGTAACTGGTAACCCTTTTCTATGGTAGACAGAACCCATGTAGACACATTTGGCAGTAGTTTACAAGATGGTCTTTTAGTGACATTAATTAGTCCATATTCTTTTGGAGGGAAAGCATCAGATTTTCGTTGCCCTGTGACAACTTGCTGACCAGAAAACAATGAAAACTTGGGACAGCCTTGGCTAGGGGAGACCCTACAGTAGCACTGGGGGCTAACTTCCCTAACAGCCTCATGTCCCCTGATACGTCCCTCCACGGCCCCTCAGGACCACTCTTTTTCTGCTTGGCCTTTATGACCATTCTCAGATCAGGCCTAGTAGCAGGCTACAACTGTGTCTTCTGGCTGTCTGCAGGGGTTGGCGGGCTGCCATACTTGCCTACTCTGTCTCCCTCACTCTAGCGCTGGCCCGGGCTCCACTCGTGGATGCCCAGTTGAAATCAACCCAACAGGGATGGAACTGGCTGAATGCCGTCATATGTCAAGCTCACTCAGCAGGTCTGCTTGGTAGGCCTGCAACGCTGTCATTGTCTGCAGTGACCCACAAGCAAGACTACTACTGCATAGGCCTTGCCCACCAATGCCACGGTGGCCTTACACGGTGGCTTGGATGGCAAAGCCGGGCCCCCTTAAATTACATGCCGTCAATGGAGAGCGGTAGCTCGCAAGCACCTCCTCCACCTTCAGCATAGCTAAATAGCCATGCCATTCATTCCCCACAATGGCTGAATAAATACAGCTTGTGGGGTTATAAATACGGGTTATGTATGGTTTTCCACCAGAAGCCTGATATTTTGTCATGCACTTCTGGAAGAAAGTGGAGTTTTCTGCAGTGTGAGGGATTTACTTTCACCGGGGAGAAAAAAGCTCATCCAGCCTTAGTAATCAATTGAAGTAGCTCTTTATAAACTGCTCTCAGTTTTTAGCCTACTCTTCTGGCTCCTCAGAGTCAGAGAGGAATTATTACTATTATTTTTGAGTGTGTATTTTTTTTTTTTGGCTTTCCATAGTGGAAGGAGGAGTCAATTAGCGAGCTCCAAAATCCAGCAGAGACCTGAACACGGAAGACAGAGCAAGAAATAGAGCAGCGCTCGTCTCTGGCTCTTCTTCTGGATCCATAAGAGTTCCCCAGGACCTGAGACAGCTAGCTGCCTCGGCAGTGGCTGGCCCAAATACGAGAGTTTCTGAAACCAAACTCGCTTCGGCTTCCGAGGTGAGAGTGAGTTGTGAGTGGAGCTGCCTAACGTATGCATTACAATGCACAGTTAAACCTCTTGAGGGCTACCGTGGCATGCTCCGTCCCTAGACACTTCACACAGAAAGTGTGCATTACTCCCTGTTATGAAACGGTAAATGGTAAAATAAATGTCAAATGGCGCTTATATCCAAAGAACTTTACACTGTGTCTCATTCACACACACCAATGGTAGCTGAGTTAACATGCAAGGTGCTAATTTGACATCAGGAGCAATTTGGGGTTCACTGTCTTGCCCAAGGACACTTCGGCATATGGAGTCATGCGGGCCAGGAATCAAACCGCCAACCATACAATTAGTGGACAACCCACTCTACCAACTGATCCAACTGAGCCCCAACTGGAGCAAGGAGTAACACTCTTCCTGAATTCTCTCACTCATATTTTTCTCTCTCACTCAATGAATCATCTTTTTGTTTCTTTACGCAAACAACTGACATGCAGTCTCACTGAAGATAATAAGGCTGACAGCGTGGTTCAAAGGTGCCACATGTATCACGCAGCATGCTTAATTGCCGCATCACCTGATCATGGCAGGCCTATAAATAGGCATGATTTTACACAAGTTTCAGATGCCGATCGCGCACAAGGGTGCTCCCATAGTGTTATGCTAAGTGCAACGTGGAGTTTCATTTGAAAGGGAACACTAATATTTAAATGGCTCTTAAACGATGTGAACAGTGTCACTTCAACCAGGATTCAAATCCAAGGCGTCAGCAAGTCTATCTCTGAAAGGCTCAAAAGAAACAAAATGATGGTTTTGGAATGGCCTAGCCAAAGTACTGATTGAACCACATTAAGATGCTGAGCAGGACTTTAATTGGGCAGCCTCCAGTGTGGCTTAATTAAAACAATTCTGCAAAAAAGACTGGGCCAACAAGTTGCTAAAGGTTTCACAACCAGTTATTAATCTTAGGGTGGGCAATTACCTGTTTCAGTTTTGTGATATACTAGGTGTTGCATAACCTTTTTAATGAAATGATCATGTAAAAATTGTGGTATCTGTTTTCTCAAAAGATGTAAAATGCACTAGAAGATGTGCAAAATCTTGCAAAATGTGTTAAATATAAGCAGCATTTGCAGTGCCAAAAAAGATTTGGTAAGTATATTTTTAATAGAGACACATATTGCTTTTTCCTTTAAATTGTACATTGTACCCATGTACCCAGTTTAGGCCATGTGCATGATCAATTGTGACTCTTTGACTTCTCTACCTGTAAAAGGAGGTAACAGAGATTGAACCTCGGCTGCTCAGTAAAAAGAGAGGACTTGCCTGTATAAGCAGCCTTCAAATGCATTTGTAGATGATTTCAATCTAAATGTAAATGAACTCTCCCCGAGGATGCTGCTTACAGACATACTGAGTCACCAAGGACAACTTGTGCAATCTTTATTATCATGGGACAGCAGACTATGGGCTGAAGTGGTCAGTTAGCTAATTTCCATGCTGGTGAAATCATCTGTAAACTAAAACATGTAATGCCACCTGAAATATGACTGACCAATTGGGAGTGTTCGTCAGAGGTTTGTTCCTGACATGGTAAAGTGCGCACTGCAGAAAGGCAACACCTCGCATTTATTGCTTGTTTAGTTTGTTTTGAGGATTAAAATTTTGCACTAATATTTTGGTATATATCTACAACAAAAATACTTGGATAGTTAGGTTAAAAGCTCAGCAAGCTGATGCTTCCTCCTACTGACTCACAATCACTCTCTTCACAACAGCAATCAAAAAACTACAAACAGCCAAATGGCCTCCACAACTTGCAATCATTCTAATCCAGATATGTTATTTTCTCATTTCAAGCTACCAAACAGTTTGTGTGTGCAAAAAAAAAAATCCCTACATGGCTGATTAAAAGAAAAGACAGACTGAAAGCTAGGCTGATTAATTAAAAACAAATGAAGCAAATTTCAGAGATAGCTTAATCATCAAACACCCATATGCTGGCAATTTCTTCTGACACTTAAGAAGAATTAGGTTTACTTTGGCTTATATGTAGCTTCATATTCACATTCAAAGTTCAGTTTTATAAATCAGACATAGGAAGTTCCATTTGCTAAAAACATGGGGTTTATGACAGCAATGCATTTTTATTTAAACTTTATTATTTAAACTTTAGACAAGTTCCTTGCAGGTTCACATATGAAAAAATTGTTCCACATAGCAACAGTTTCTCAACGGGTAGCAGTCAAAGTCGAATGTAGAAAAAACTGGTTCTATATGAATAAATTGTAAGAATGGGTTACACTGGTGGAACTGCTTTCAGACATTCCTGTGCTATATATTTGGTGGCTGTCAGTAAGTTGTCGCATCAATTAAGTATAGAAGCAAATGTGCTGAGTTTTTTTTCTCACTCTGTACTACAGAGTGGATTTGAAGTGAATTAATGCTTATGATAATGTCAGCTTTAATTCAAGTGTATCCATACCTACTGGGTATGAACCATGTATGATGACAGCTTCTTTTCATGCGTATTAAAAGCATTTGGACAATCTGACATAATGAACTAATCACATTTACGATTTTACTACAAAATCATTGCAGGTAATGACTTGTTTTGACCTTGTCATGGGTTGTGATGTCAGGAAAGCAGGACGGATGCATTCGCAGTTTGAACGGTGCTTTTATTTACAAAGGTGAGCAGACAAATCCCAATGTGATCCAAAACAAGAAAACAAAAGAGAAACAAGAACATAACAAACTCAAAGAACTCCGCTAGGCTAGGCTATAAGCTATGCTAACTACACTAAGGTTATGGCTAAATCTAAGGCTAAGACACATGGACATTAACTAGCTATCAAACATGGCATGGAACAAAGACTCATTATAACCCTTTGCTAGTTCTAGAATAGACCTCTTAGTCTATCTAGTCTATCTTTACTAATAGATTGAATTACCCGCACCGTGTGTAGCACGGCTCTCGGTATACGGGTATACGCACACACAGGTATCATCAGCCACCGCAACTGCTAACAGCTGCGGGCAATACACACGTGACCTGATGACAACACATGACAAGACTGGGCAGGGACATGACATCATCCATAACACAAGACATGTGGTTCTGCACATGTTGAACTGTCACTGCTGTCCATGTAGAAGCAGGTGCATGTGCACCAGTGCTTAAAGCGCACTGCTTCCAGGGGGAATCATGATAGAACCCCAGAGAGAGGCACTCCTCCTGGAGTGCCAAGGGTCCTCCCCTTTCATTGGCGACCCCAGCCCCCCAGGCTGAATGTCCCAAACAGAGCCAGGACAAAACCACACAATGTTCTTGGTAGACCAGGGGAGTGGAGTGACGTCCTCGGCTGTACAGGAAAGCAGAGCGACGACCTCAGCCAAACAGGGAGACTGAGCGACAACCTCAGCCGACCAGGGAGGCCGAGCGACAACCCCAGCTGAACAGGGAGGCTGAGCGACGACCCCGGCTGAACAGGAGTGCAGAGTGAGGTCCGTTGCGGAGCAGGGAAACAGAGCACTGTACTCTGTGGGGCAGGTGAACAGAATACCGTCCTCCACGGATGCAGTCAAATAGCACAGTGTACTCAGTGGTGCAGGAAGGCTGAGTGACGTCCTCAGCTGGACAAGACTGCTGAGTGACGACCCCAGCTGGACAGGACTGCTGGGCGACGTCCTCAGCTGGACAGGATTGCTGAGCCACGAGCTCACCTGGACATGATTGCTGAGTGATGTCCTCAGCAGGCCAGGACAGCTGGGTGACATCCTCTGATGGACCGGACAGCAGGATAGCTTCCTCGGCTGTGCAGGGCAGCAGGACAGCCTCCTCGGCTGGGCTGGACAGCAGGACAGCTTCGTCGGCTGTGCAGGGCAGCAGGAAAGCCTCCTCGGCTGGGCTGGACAGCAGGACAGCCTCCACGGCTGGGCTGGACAGCAGGACAGCTTCCTCGGCTGTGCAGGGCAGCAGGACAGCCTCCTCGGCTTGGCTGGACAGCAGGACAGCCTCCTCGGCTGTGCAGGGTGGCAGGACAGCCTCCTCGGCTGGGCTGGACAGCAGGACAGCCTCCACGGCTGGGCTGGACAGCAGGACAGCCTCCTCAGCTGGGCTGGACAGCAGGACAGCTTCTTCAGCTGTGCAGGGGGCAGGACAGCCTCCTCAGCTGGCAGGAGCTCCACCGCCGTGACCTCCCAGTAGGCCTCCGGCTGGAGCCCTGCTGTCCTCGTTGCCCCCCCAAAAAATATTTCTGGGTCAGCCTTTGCAGACTGTGGCGTGAGCCGAACTGGATCCACTGTATCCGCAGGCTTTGACGAGACGTCAGGAACTCGAGGCTGGTTTGTACAGCAGGAACTCGAGCTTTGTGGCTGAGACTTGGATTTGAGACATGGCTTGAATGTCGGGAGCTTGAGACTGGACCTGGATGTCGGGTGCTTGAGACTGGACTTGGATGTCGGGTGCTTGAGGCTGGACTTGGATGTCAGAAGCTTGAGACTGGACTTGGATGTCATGTCCTTGAGGCTGGACTTGGATGTTGGGTGCTTGAGACTGGACATGGATGTCAGGAACTTGAGTCTGGACTTGGATGTTGGGAACTTGAGATTGGACTTGGATGTCGGGAACTTGAGTCTTGGCTTTGGCTGAGTCTTGGACGTGAGCTGTGGCTGGAGCTTGGATGTGAGCTTGGGCTGGAGCTTGGACATGAGCTCAGGCTGGAGCTTGGACTGGAACTTGGAACTTGGCTTGGACTGGATCTTTGAACATGGCTTGGACTGGAATTTGGGACTTGGCTTGGACTGCAACTTGGGACCTGGCTTGGACTTGAGACTTGACTGTGGCTTGGACTTGAGACTTGGCTGTAGCTTGGACTTGAGACTTGGCTGTGGTTTGGACTTGAGACTTAGCTTGGTGCCTCACCCGCTCATAGTGCACGTGGAATGGGAGTTCCGCACTAGTCGCTACATTCACCTCCCTCAGCAATTTATCCAGGTTGTAACTCTGCCCTGGTTCCCCGAACTCCTTCAAAAACAAATTTGAAAAAAAAAACAACCTCCAGCACCCAGGGTCTCATGGCTGCTATTCGCTGTGCCCATGAGCAAGCTGGGCCAATAAATTCAGACATGATGAACCGAATAAAATGTCCTTCGGTTGGCTTTGGGTCACACAGCCTGGAGAAGTAGCATTGACAGTCCACCACAAAATAGTCCGGATAACCGAAACAGCCATCATACCTATCCGGCATGTCCTCGAAAGTCTTTTGAGCAAACTGCATCGAATCCAAGGCGGGGACACTTGCCGTGGATTTCTGGGTTCGGGCGCCTCCCCGTTCATGTGTTGCCTCCATGGTTCGGCGGGTAATTCTGTCACGGGTTGTGACGTCAGGAAAGCATGACGGATGCATTCGCAGTTCGAACGGTGCTTTTATTTACAAAGGTGAGCAGACAAATCCCAATGTGATCCAAAACAAGAAAACAAAAGAGAAACAAGAACATAACAAACTCAAAGAACTCCGCTAGGCTAGGCTATAAGCTATGCTAACTACACTAAGGTTATGGCTAAATCTAAGGTTAAGGCTACGACACATTGACATTAACTAGCTATCAAACATGGTAATATGCAAGTAATATGCATGTGCACCAGTGCTTAAAGCGCGCTGCTTCCCAGGGAAATCATGACAGACCTTCAATAATATGCTTTTTTGCATAAGTAATATGCATGAGGGGTACACAATTGCCCAGGATTTCTTTGTATGCAGTAGCATTAAAATTTCACTTTACTGGAACTATGGAGCCCAAAGGCATAGTGTGCCAAGGTTGGACTGGAAGGCCTGTATAGAGCCCTGACCTCAGTACCACTGATCATTTTTAGAATGAACTGAAATGCTGAAATTGAAAGTCCTCCTTGCCAACATCAGTGCCTGACCTCATTAATGCTCTTGTGGCTGAATTGGTAAAAATCCGCATATGTGGGTTGCAAAATCTACTGGAAAGCACAGGGGGAATAGATCTGGAATGGGATGTTCCAAAAAGCACACATGGGTGTGACTGGTCAGGTGTCTACATACATTTGGCTATATAGTATATCTTATTGCACCGTTTATGAATCTCAGAATATGGGTAACTTTGCTCTATTTTCTTACTATCTCTTAATTTCAAACAAAAATGTGTGGAAGATGGAGGAGTCCAACAGCTTCAGTGCAGGATGATATTGATGTAGCAGTTATGTCTGTTTTGTTTTCACGTGCTTTGTGGGACTAGCAATGCCTCAAATTGTTGTGGTTTTAAATATTAAGCTGAGATGTTTTAAATAATAACAGAGAGAGAAGAGCTTTTTGTGGCACAACTCTAGAAAGAGGTGATTTAAGTCAGCATGATTATTTTTTTTCAGCAGCCCATTCAGATTATTAATTTAATGTGTGTAGGTGTCCAAGATGTTCTTTCTATAGTGTCTAGACCACCACTTTAAAAGGCAAGCAACACTTGTCACACAACACTCAGGGTTGTCTGCAAATTCAGGTCAGATTTATTTACAAAACCAGGGCAAACAAACCTGTTGTTACGCCACGCCGAACTCGCTGCCGCTGTACCTGCGCGCCGCTCAAGGATATTTAAGACCCGATGAACAACAACGCGGCGCGAAGTAACGCTAAAGCTTGCTCTACGCTTGCTGTTACCACGCTCACAAAAACATTGCATCGTCTTTAGTTTTGGACTTCCGCCTCGCTCACGACCACGACTCTGGATTTACGTTTTGGATTATTGTTTGCCTCAGACTTTGTACACCATGCTTCATGTCTCGCTCTTCTGGCTGCTTTTCCTTGGTCCGCGCTTGCCTCCTTCCAGATCCGTGACACCTGTATGGTTGATCAAGATTTAGGCAGACAGTCAGACAAATGACCAAAACTAGGCAGAGGCAGAGAGAAACAAACAAACCAAAGCCAAAACCAGAAATTTAGTGAAGATGCAAGCACATTTGAGCTGTTCAAAGGCTGAGGGGAGTAGAGGCAAGGAAAACCAAATTTGACAGTGCTCTGGGTAAGGCCTTGGTAAGCTATGCTTTGACAAAATTGGGAACATGATTAAGTGGTATGTGAAATCAGTGTTCACTGTCAAATACACTGTGGTCATATAATTGAGTAATGCCATGCTCCTCAGACCAGACAATAGTAGACCAGGTCAGTGGCTTACCAGATGAGATTTACCCGCATGATCTTTCTGTTATTAGATGTGAGATCTTATAGCATATAGGTATAGGGTACATTGATAGAGGAAACCTTAACATTTAGCTGTAACTCCATCATACTGGTCTGGCTGAGTGATGATATGCTGAGTGCAAGTGTTTGCCATGGTTGTTTGAACATGATAGAAAAGTCTTAGTAACATCACTGACAAAAGCAGGATCAGTAAGGTTGCAAAATATGGCATAATACTCATTGGGGGAAATAATGAAAAACTAACTATAGAGTTAAATCTGGTCTGTACAGAGCTACAGAACAATGCTCTAAAGCAGCGGTCCCCAACCTTTTTTGCGCCACGGACCGGTTTAATATCAGTCAATATTTTCACGGACCGGCCTTTAAGGTGTGGCGGATAAATACAACAAAATAAAATGATAGGACCGGCATAAAAACTGGGGTATTGTTAAAATATAATAATAAACGTGAATACAATGTGAAATCGCAACTTTATTAGCAGCGTCCTCGTAACATCCTCTCTCCTGCCTAACGCTCTCTGGTCTCTATGGTAAGGTTTCAACGTATCACGTGACCGAGGCAAGCATCTTGACATGCGTCAAGAGTGAGTCGTAGAAAGATGTAACGGAGAGAATCCGGTCATTTTTCAGATCCAGATAATAAATAAAACGGAAATAATGTAATTTATTTATTCTTTCTGTGCGGCCCGGTACCAAATGACCCACGGACCGGGGGTTGGGGACCGCTGCTCTAAAGCACCCTCTTTATGCCTGTGAAAATGAGTTGTGTTAATATTTATATCTAAATAAATCCCAAACCCTAGAGAGGAAATTATAGTTAAAAAAAATAGTTGACAGAAATTTGAGAGGATAAGTGATGCCCGATAAATTAGTTCTATTGAGAAGTTGGAGGTCATGATGTTTCCTGACATTGGAATATTTAATTACATGTCATATATTGTGTGCAAGTCACAATCCAATATACATGTGAACAAATCCTATTTACCACTGTTGTTTTTTATTTTTGGCTATTAATCTTGGTTAAATATACAGTAGTTGTCTAACAATTATTGGCACCCCTATGAATTCATATGAGAAAAATATATTTGAAGTGTATTTCCATGGATAATTTATTTTTTTAAATATATCTGTTACACATAGGCCAAATTCCCTCATAACAATGGGTGTCATGTGTGGCATAAGGTTGTTGAGCTTCACAAAATGGGAGCGATAAGAATATAGCAAAAGCATTGACAATACCCATTTCCACCATCAGGGCAATAATTAAGAAGTTCCACTTAACTGGAAATGTTATGAATTTTACCTGGAAGAGGACGTCTATACATGTCTATACTATATCAACGCACTGTGAAGAGGATGGTTCGAGTGGCCAAAAAATCTTCAAGGATCACAGCTGGAGAATTGCAGAAGTTAGTTGTGTCTTGGGTTAAGAAAGTTTCCAAAACTACAATCCAAAGTCACCTACATCACCACAAGCTGTTTGTAAGGGCTTCAGTAAAGCCTCTACTCTCATCCAAAAACAATCTCAAGAATCTTCAGTTTGCCAGACTACTGGAACTTCAAATGGGATCATGTTCTATGGTCAGATGAAACCAAAATAAAGCCTTCTGTCAATAAATACCAGAGAACGTTTTGACTCACACAAAGAGGTAGCCATATGGAAAGTTCCTCATGCCCATGTTTAAAGATAGTGGTGGGCCTTTAATGTTTTGGGCAATGTTTCTGCCAGAGGATCTGGACATTTTGTTAGGATACATGGCATCATGGACATCAAATATCAGCAGATTAAATGAAAACCTACCTCTGCGAGAAAGCTTTAAAAGGGCTGTGGTTGGATCTTCAAGCAGGACAATGATCCAAAACATACATCAAAATCAACACAAAAATGGTTTTCAGACAACAAAATCAAGGTCCTGCCATGGCCATCCCAGTCCCATGACTTGAAACCAGTGGGGTTAATGTCTCAGTTAAGCATGTAACCCTGTTCCCTGAGAAGGGAACGAGACATTGCGTGAGCTCCACGCTGTAGCAAGTGCCCTCGCATACAACCGGTATGTGAAGCTTATGTATTATCATGCCTATTTATGGGCCTGCCATGATCAGGTGATGTGGCAATCAAGCATGCCGCATGATATAATAACGGCACCTGTGAATCACGCCATCAGCCATTATTATCTGAAGCAAAGATGCAATTCACAGGCATACCATAGTATGACAAAGCTATGCAATGTTTCCTCTTCTCAGGGAACAGGGTTACATGCTTAACCCAGACATTCCCTTTCAAAGAAAACTCAACGTTGCATGAGTTTCATGCTGTGGGAACGAAAATGCACACTCCGTCATACTGAGGATATGGCCTGTATAAAATGATCTGAGGGTCACTGCAAAACAATCTAGCCCGGGTGGAAAATATATATATATATATATATATATATATATATATATATATATATATATATATCCAGGCTGTAATATCAAATGAATGTGTGTGGCGTAGATCACCCCACCGCAGCGGACACATCTGGTAAGGTTACCCCTTTGGACAAAGCCTTTGAGGAGGCAACACCCCTAGTGGAATGGGCCCTTATGCCCAGAGGCGTAGTAAGACCACATGCCTCATAAGAGATAGAGATTGCTTCCACTATCCAATTAGAGATGCATTGCTTCAACACAGCATCACCTCTACTGTTGCTGCCAAAGCAGACCAGCAGCTGCTCTGATTTACGGCACTGGCTGGAGCAGTGGACATACAGAGAGCCCTAACTTAAGGTGCAATTTCTCTTGTTCCAGAGTGAGAAACTGATGAGGGCAGAAAGATACAAATAATGAAATTAAATATTTGTACATTTTTAAAAAATACAATAAAGAGCCGTAAACAGTAGTAAACAAAACAAAGTCAATATTTGGTGTTACAAAAAAGAAATAAAAATAGTCTCCAGTACAATTTATGCAGTTTTATTGAGCATCTTGCAGAACCATCCACAGTTCTTCTGGAGACTTTGACTGTCACACTTATTTTTGCAGCCTTCATTGTGTTTTTTGTATGAAAATTGTTCTCTTTGACTTAAAATGACATACAATTTTTCTTTAACATTTAATTTTGTGCTATAAAACTAATGTTTGGGAAGTTAAAATGTTTTTTACTCACTTGATAATATAGAAGTCTGTAAAATATAAAAATCTATAACAAAGTTTGCACAAATCAAATAGGGTGCTTATATATATATATATAAATTATATATAAATAAATAAAAATAAAATTACCCATACACAGAGCACAACAAAGTGTTTCAATTTCAATGGAAGAACGACAAGGAAATGAACAGGGTCAACAGCCAGGAAGAAGAAGAGTCAGGATGCATGGTGGAAGGGTAGGGAGGCAAAACAAAGGTAGAGGTAGAAAAGGCCAAGGCCATAGTCACTTTTCTGATGAAATAGGGGCCATTATTGTGGACTATGTTCTCAATCATGGCCTTACAATGGCTGAGGCTGGTTGAAGGGTGCTGCGAATGTTGGGAGAACAACCACGTCCTCAATCGAACAGGTACTGTATGTAATCCAACTATGTGAACTGTATAGTAATACTGTATATTTACTGTAATGCTTCATATTAAAGTAGTTCACTTGTATTTTACAGTATACGGTAAATATACTTTATAAAGATACATACTTTTGCTGCACATATTGTACTGTAAAATTATCTTGTCTTTTTCTTTTTTGTATTGCAATAGCATTGTACTGTAATTTTTTGACAGAGCAACAGTAAAAGTAAACAGTAAAATGTGAATCCTGTACAATCTCTTGCAATCAAAATCCCACATACAATAATGTATCATTTTAACTGTTGAAACTGATATATGCCAAACAGAAAATTTTCAGTCTTGTGCATTTTCAATTGTCATCAAAAATGTAGCCATAGTTTATATCAGGAAATACTGACAGAGTGCACTATTATATTGATAACATGGCTAAGCATTTTGACTTTCTTGTTTGTGAACAATGACACAAGGACCTGGTATTCTGATGGGACTGCTATGTTCGGTGACTTAAATATTTACTTTTGAGAGACGAACTAAGGATTTTGTAAGTTACATGCTTTTGCAGGTGTGTGGTGCTGTTTGTATGAATTGTTTTGAGAAATGCTCGATGATTCGAGAAATGTACCAAAGCGACTGAGGAAAAACAGTAACTGAGTAGTTACTGAGATAGATAGTACAGATACACTCTTTTCATTGTTAGTATGGACACAAATGTGTAAGAAGCTCTTTCTAGTTTGGAGAGTGTAGAATGAAGTTCCCTCCAGTGTTGAGAATAACAGGTGTAGGCAGTGGGGTATGAACTTTAGTTGTTAGTAGAGTTACTCAGACAGCAGCATGCATGGTATCCTGCCTTTTCTTGTGGCACATTGTAGGGAATACACTGCACATACAGAATGAATGACACTTTGCTCTCCTCTCACTCATTATCCAGGCTGCACATTATCTCAGGTGCAGAACTGTGTCTACTTTATATTTTCTCTCTCTCTCTCTCTCTCTCTCTCTCAAACACACACACACACACACTTTGTCTCATTCTCACTCTCTCTCTCCCATATACATGTATCATACACACACTTTTTCATATTTGTACAAAGGGTGATTTTCTTACTGCAAAGAGGAGAGGTGTTGAGAACTGTGGTGGGATGACTCAAACTTCAAAAATCTCATGATGGCCTATTTATATAATATCATTTCATATGATATTTATATCATTACAGACTTTAGACGTGTCAGAGTGGAAATTTGAGGTGCACATTTGATCCACTAAGAACGATCTATGCCTGTTGTCTGACATAGGGCAGGTGGTAAGTCTCATGACCTGGAATCCATTTTTATAAACCAGCACTGACTATGTTTGACTGCTGCAACTCACAAAAGCACAAACTAATGGCTAATTAGGTTGGACAAGTGCAACATCTTCTCCACCTAATCAGAACAACACACTAGTGCTAGACAGGTGTGCAGGAATGAAGTGGAGCTACACAAAGCTTTTGATTTCCCACAAGTTGTGAGTCATTGCGTGGTATGTTAGTGTATTTTGTGCACATTTCTAGCAGCACAGTGCTTGCAGAAAGTGGCAAAATCAGGTAAGATTGCAGTTTGTGTTTACTCCATTGCTATCTCTCATTTCGAGCCTGGTAGAGCATGGCATTGTATAATGCAGAAGCAGCACAGATATGACTGTTGTCTTAATAATATTGATTAAAATTAGCTTTAATGTCCTCTCATTTAACGGCTTATTATCACACTGTAGTGACTGATATATTAACCTTTTAAGGTTGTGAGTTTTGTCAGAAAGATATTATACCATCCACACTTATAATAGATTTATGTATAATAGATTTTATTATACAATACAAAAATACTGCCCAAGGCTTGTTACATTGTAAACAATGAGTATTACAAAAACCGGTTAATTAAACAGAAATGCAGTTTGCTCACCTTTCAACAATACTAAGCAAATCTTGATGATGGGAATTGTTGAGCAGCCACAAATCTCACTCCTTTTACTACTAGAAAATGTGACCTAGAACTGTTTACCATTGAAACACATAAAAGAGTGCACTAAATTGTATTTATAGAACACTTACAATTCTAACTAGATGCAGTTTTGCTCATGTGTACACTGGTAGTCTTGAAGTCACTGCTAACAAATATCCAAATCTCAAATAAATAAATAGATAGATTGAATTTCAGATAACTTATTAAAGATAAATTCACAGAATTATTATTATTATTATAGTAGTAGTAGTAGTAGTAGTTGCAGTAACCACTTGACCAATGACCGAGCCTCTAATATGTTCGTCTTTAACATTTCTTCTGTGTTTTTCTATTCAGGTCAGGACCAGTGAGAACTGGTTTTCCTCTATCAAGGTTGCACTGATTGAGAGTGAGAACTGAGGGGAACAGAAGCACTATGCTGCGTAAACCCTGGAGAGCCTGTCATTAACCTTTTTTCTCAGAAAAAAACAAAGATGCAGTAGGTGTTGTTTTAATTTAAAGAAAGTATATACCGCTTGAGTAGAATTGAACAAACAAGCACCATTACTTTTAGTTTTTCAGTGGCAGACACTTAATGTATGTAAACAGGATAAACATAAACCCAATAAACCACAGACAATAAATTTCCATTTTGTTTACACATCCTCTATGAAACTATAGCTCAATATGGCTTACAGTGAGATTTTATGCTTTGTTTTATTCATCATTTTAATCGAGTGCGCACTCTAGTGGGTACAATCAAAACTACATATTTTTTTCTCTCTCTGTCTCTTTTTTTTTAAAATAAATCTAATGGAGAAAAGCTAACTTTTAAAATTCTGATCACACCTTAAACTGCTAGCTGCTACAAAGGAAGTACTTAATGTAAACTACTGTTGGTTTTATTTTTTGTTTAATTCGTTTAATTGTTTAATTGTATGTGAGGTGTATCTATACTGATGGGTAACATCTCCATTATGTGTTCAATTGGGATGAGATCTGGCGACAGTGAAGGTGACATTCATAAATCATTACATAACACAGCCACTGGCATTCTTGTCTTCATGTTTGGTGATGCAAATATAAACAGCTCTCATGCATGGGCAAACACCCTATCCATCATTGAACCTCCCTTTCTAAAGTGAACGAGCTGTTTGTTTTTGTCTTGGGAAATAATGTATGCTTCCTACACATACTTGATGGAGGATCCAGCCATTTTATCCACAGAGGCCACTTAGCTGCTTGTTTAGTTGCTTGCCATCTTGAGATTGGCCTACTGCCACTTCTGCCATGTAATCCAACCTCCTGGAACTGATCCAAATTATCCCAAAATTATTTACATTTAAATATAGATTTAAAACACTGCTGCTTGCCTACAAAATAAAAACATATCAGCCCCCACACAGCTGAAGGCACTTATCAAACCCTGCTTTGCACCATGTTCTAGTACAGTTCAACTTGACCCACCATTCCTGGAGGTATAAGGAAGATATGCATCAAGAATCTTCTCTGTACTGGCACCTATGTAATGAAAGGAAATTCCCCTGGCTGAGCAGCTCACTGGCTGTCTTTAAACAAAGACTGTACTGTGACTCTTTGACAAGAAATTAAATGTGTACTTTTATTTATTGTTGAAAATAACCTTATGTTTCTTGCTGTACTAATCTCTCTCTTATAGAGTTTTAGTTGGGTAGTATTCTTAGACCCAGGAGAGGACTTCTGTAAGTTCCTCTGGATAAGTGCATCTGCTAAATGTAATTGTTTAGAAGTAAGAAGTAGAAGTAAGTATATGAACATATACTTACTCATCACCCTCTAGTGACTTCCTGTAGCCGCCCGCATCAAATTCAATTCCTTGATGCTCACCTACAAGACCTTGTCTGGAACAGCACCCTCCTACCTCAACTCTCTCCTGAAGGCTTATGTTCCCTCACGCAATCTGCGATCAATCAATGACTGACGCTTAGTAGTACCTACTCAGCATGGCTCAACATCCCTTTCAAGAATATTCAAACTAACTGTTCCTCAGTGGTGGAATGAACTTCCAACCTCAATCCGGACCACTTGCCGGACCACAATCTTTTCCGTGAAAACCTAACCAACCCATAAAAAAAATAAAAAAATAAAAAAATAAATAATAATAAAATAAAATGTACACTGGCATTTACACCTTTAATCTGTGCACTTTGCTTCTTCTGGAACTCAATTAACGGACCTTGTATGGTAGCACTACTTGTATTGTTCTCTGCTTGATATATCGCTTTGCTTGTATTTTCTCATTTGTAAGTCACTTTGGATAAAAGCGTCTGCTAAATGAATAAATGTAAATGTAAACATGAAATCAGCTATTTGCCACCTTTAGTATCCTTTGTTTTTATTAGCTGACTGTAAATACAGGACACTATGAACCCTGATTTCTAAGAATGGTAAAAAAAAAAAAAACTAAACAGTCTGAAGGGGAGTTCAGTTTCAGTGCATTCTGGCGGATGAAATGCACATAAGGTATGTGAAGGTCAGCGCACCCGTAACACTGACTGTTTCATCTGTAATCTCTAGAATTAATTTATATAGTCAAATGTAATACCTAGGTAAAAACTAATCACAATGGGATATTTAAATAATATTATTATTTAACAAAGTTTTACATATATTGTGTGTTTTTAATGGGAATGTGGGGATTTATCTTATTGTGAACTGTTTTAAAATTCAATATGTGGGAATACCAGAGTTTTATTATTTTATGATGCTATATGTTATTATTACAGCTAAAAATAATACAGCTAAGAGACAAATAGCTTTGGATGTTTCAGTTTTAATAATAGCAGAATTTTATTCACTTACTTCCATTTTGTTGGTAATAATTAGTCATTCTCTTTATATATATATATATATATATATATATATATATATATATATATATATATATATATATATATATATATATATATATATATATATATATATATATATATATATATATATATATATATATATATATATGATCTATATATATTAATGATCTACTTCTTTAATCATGAGTGATAAAATAATTAGTCTTACTTTTTACTATAGTATATCATAGTATATATTTATGATTGAATAATTTGGTTACTCAATTTACAATTGCTGTAGGTAACTATAGGATAACCAGTGATCCCATGTTCTACATTTAGCAGATAGTGTACAAATGCTTTCTGTTCATTTCATTCACACAGTTATGAGACAACATACGATAAGAGACGTCACTCGAGACTCGAATGTTACATTCAGGTGACACATAGCAGTTCAGTTAGGTCACAGCTTTTTTCAGGTGTGTAGGTGAAGGAGAGTTCATCTGCATCTTAGACTGTTTATAACAACATAGGTGATATGGGTGAGCAAAGAAGATCTAAGACAATAAAAGTGATGAGGGTTATCTTAATGATTTGTTTTGAATAACAAAACAGCATACTGAGAAATGTACCTATTATGTTGGAAAGAAAACAAAACTCAATGAGTAACTTGGATGTGCTGTCTATAACAGGTTCTCCTCAAAAACTTCTTGTATTTGGCTCCATCCATGTTGCCCTTGATAGCAACAAGATTTCTAGTTGCTCCTACTTAAAAGCTACTTCAGAGCATGATACCACCACCATCGTCCTTAATGAAAGGAATGGTGTTACCTGGGTTTGGGGCTGTATTTGGTCTGTGCCTAATATAATGATTTGCTTTTAGACTAAATGACACAAAATCTTTTTCCAAAGCTCTCAGATTTGTCACATGCCTTCTTGCAAACTGCAGGCATGCCTTTATGTTAGCCTTTATCAGAATTGGCTTCCATCTGGCCCATAGAGGCCGGATCTGTGAAGGGCTGATATTGTTGAAGTCTACACAAATTGTCCTATTTCAGCCAGTGAGTTCTGTAGCTCTGTCAGTATTTTAGCAGTGCAGCTAAAATTCTGACGGAGCTATAGAACTCACTGGCTGAAATAGGACAATTTCAGCCAGTGAGTTCTTCTTTAACAATTCTTTACACTTGTTTAAACACTTCTTTAACAATTTCTCATGTTGCACATGTGCTCAATTGGGAAGGATAGACTAATCTTAGCAGTGCCTAGATCCACCCACGCCCCCCAATTATTCAAAGACCTTCCAAAGTCAGTGATATTTATTGTGAAACCATATAATTGGACACAGGAGAAAATACTCCTATTCTAATGTTACATTTGATGTTTCAACAAGAGCAATAATCACTATGGGGTAATACTTTCTGGAGGCACTATAGAGGGAGGTACTGCATACAGAAAAAAAAAAAACAAAAAAAAACTAACAAACCCAGGAAGGTTTTTATTTTTGTGAAGTAGGTTTAAAGTAATATAATTGTTAATTTGAAAATTATCAACCTTTTTTTAACCTAAATAAAATAGGCGACAGCAGGAGGGACCTTGAACTTGTCTTTAGAATCATCTGTATAGTTAATCCGTCACTGACAATGAATGCTATCATGATCATTGTGAGTCACTCTGGTGTCTGTAATGTTGTCTGTAAACAGTGGTAAACAGAATAAAGCATTAGCACCTGGTGTGTAGGCACAATCTGGCATCTACATAAGGTGTAAACTCTCATGAGATTTTTTGAGTGCAAGTCTAATAAAAAAAAATTAAATAGCTTGATGTTAAAAATATTGCATTATTATTTATTGACTGAATAAATTGACTAATTCATGTGTTAGCATGTTTGGCATGGCTGTTGGTAGGTGAAGATTTAAGAAAGTAGTGCTTTATAACCATAAATGAACTATTCCAGAGTTAACATCAAATGATTCATTTTAAACATAATAAAAGCTTGGTTGCTTATAAGTGGTTAGTCTTGAATTTACATTCATACCATTATGAATGTTCTTACAGAGAACTCTGTCAAACTAGAGTTATTTAATTGAAAATATACTGTAATATGTTGCAAACATGGAGATTGGCATATTTCCATGTAAAACAAATACTGTTGCATAAACCACTAACAGAACTTGGCTGTAGAGACCCTCGAGACACAGGACCGATTCCATCATTCAAACCATAAGAAACTGATTTAATGATGATTTAATAAGTTAAAAAGTTCAGACACTAAGCCCTTGCATACTGACAAATATTGTTTCAAATGGAGCTTGAAAAAAGAAAGGAATGCAAAAGTGACACAATGTAACCTGACAGACATGTCTGTTATATAAGACCGTTTCAAACAGACTCAATTTGAATGAGCAAGGACATACTTTCTAAAATATTATTACAAAGACTAAATACTACTACCATTATTACTACTTCATCATGGTCTCACATGACAAACTGCAACTTATAGAACTATTTATGAGTGATAAAAGTTTGAAGTTAGTTGCCATAGCTTTCATGTGAAAACCTCAAATTTTGCATAAAATCAGGTTACACACAATGTTACTCCAGAGGACCAGGACAGTGACCAGACAAAAGTATGATGTAATTATTATTATAGGCCGTATGTAAAATATTTGGTTTGTGGATTGTTTAGTAGATAGGCAAAGAGACTCAGATAAAACCTCAACCAAGCACTCTTTTATGCTGACTCATTTCTTGGTGCCATATTAACAGTTATCCCTTATTATTTCCCTCACGCCAACTTTACTCTTTCAAATGCATACATGTTTTATAATCCTGACTACATGACAAACTGACTGCCATAGTTTTGGAGATAAGCCTATTTACATTGTGTGTGTGCGCGGTGTGTGTGTGTGTGTGTGTGTGTGTGTGCGTATGTGTGTGTGTGGGCGGGGACATGTGTGTTCAGCCACGTGTCTCATGCTCCATCCAAAACTGTATAAATTTACGGTTTTCTCTACTTGCTCTGTTACAAGCCAACAGAGAAGCGAACGGAGAGCAACAATGAAGGTCTGGTTTCTGCTGTTTCTGCTGCTGCCGCTCTGCCTAGAAACTTCTGGTAATCATATCAATCATATTCTAGATGTAATTGAAGATTTTTAGTATTAGCAGTAAACCTTTTATATTTCCAAACATTACTTTTCCAACAAAAAATGTAATATATTCAATGGATTTATATATTCAATTTCAATATTCAGTGCTGGATATTGCACTGTTCTTCTGAAAACCTGTCAACAGCAATTTTATTGTTTTGCTGGTCTATGTGTTTGGCAGTGTGGAAACGTGGTTGACATGAAAAACAAGTTGATTGGAGTCCAGCTGTATAATAGGCACATATTTACAATGGTCCTGAAGTAATACCATTGTCTGTTAATCCAGTAGCAACACCCAGGCAATTAAAATGTTTCTTTTCTCTAGATGACTTTTTAAGACCTAAGTGTGAATCATGATTTCGAATGATTGATCTATAGGTGTTGCAACAGAATTTAAAATTGACTGCTATGGTGAGGATTTCCTAATGGTGAGGAATATGGTCCTGCATTGTACAAGCAAAGTTCAACAGGCGTGTTACACCAGATGTAAGTAGCACTGCACTTTACTGTACTTATCTTTAAGCCTAAATGGTTAAGATGTTGTCTATGAATCACCAGGGCATTGGTCCAGCAGAAATGTTACACTGTATATAAAAGCTATTCAAACAAGTATTATTTAGTATGTATGAATATTAACTTCATTCTATGTGACTGTTAAATGGATATTTATAATATATAAAATATTTGAAAATATATGCAAGATAGTTTTAATTAAGCATTATTCAATCTATCAATGCTTCATATCTCTTTATTTCTGGATATGTTCCCTCTAGCATCTGGAGAAAAGGGCTGCATTCGAACGGAGTTCTGTAAGAGACCTGGCTGGAAATGCTGCTATGCAGACCTTTGCAATGCCTAACTTTAACACCAGAGAGAGATAGACTGACATTAAAAGCCTAATAAATAAATAAACAGGATGTGTTTCTGTATTTCATCAACTCTCTCTTTCTTTTGTATTTTGTCTGCAAAAAGACACCTGAAATGGCATAATAAATAATTGTATCAATCACAGTCATATTAAAATGCAGCACATTTTAATTTGCAAAGGTCCAGTTATATAAAATTTCTTGCTAACAAAAGACTGGATAAGGAATTAATATGGCAGAATGTTGAAAACTGTTAACCATTTAATCATTAGTTTATCGCTACAAATAAAACAATTTGAAGTGGTGTTTCGTTATGGTGCTTCATGATACCAATTTTGACTAGTGCCCATGGACTCCAACATTTTGAATTTGGCACAGAGACAAACACATACATACTTCTGTTTTTTCTGTTCATAATTCTGTTTTTCATCATCTATGTCAGCAGTTTGCTAATCAGTCAAGAGGGTAAACAAATAAGAAAATAAGCTATGTCTCTTTCCCTTGAAGTTAATCTTTTTTGGATGATCAAAATGCTAAAGTTACCACAACTGAGCCACAACATAAAACTCAAAATATCAAATACTGTTTGAGATAAAAATGGTGGGGCTGTGGGTACATCAGTAGCATGTTTTTGCAAGATAAGAGAAACTAGAAGAGAACGACACATTCTGTGATATGGGTTATTGAGGAGACAAAAAAAAAAGGTCACAGTGTTCTCAAGAGAGCCAGAACTCACATAGTCATGAGCTAAAGTACATTGTAAATATGTACAGGATCTGATTCAGAAGCACAAGATTGTCCAAGCAAAGTGGGAATTGTCCCACTTTTCAGGTGAAGCCTTTTTGTATAGCCTGCGCTGTATCATTACCCTTGATACAGCGCAGGTAGCCTTGGTAGTCTCCCAGGTTCAGGAAGCTGTCCTCTGTACAATGTGCTGTGCACAAGTAAACGTTTGGTTTTTATTGCTCTGGAACAGAGGTAAATAAATAAACAGTAACCGCTGATTTCTAATTGTGTTAATTTTCAGAAGGCTAAACAAAGAGGTTTTGCTTTCGCACCGAAACACAGTGTTTCCGCGACATGGTGCCTGAATTCACTGAAGCTGTGCCTTCTTTCTGTGTGGCTGCCTTTCGGTGGGTTTATAATGCATTGATAATGCATGCTATTGTAAGGGTTCATAGACGGAGGCGGATGCAGGCGCAGATCAAACTCTTTATTAAACATAAATACCAAACTCAAAGCAAACATGGCATAGACAAACCAGGAGAACGCTACAACTAATACAACCGCAACAACTAGCATTCCTACAAACAATAACGAGCCACGTGCTCCGTAACTCAGGCGTTTAAATAACCAGTGTCATTAACAGAAAGTACACACACCTGTGACCAATCCACGCTAACACTTGCGCTAGTCCGGAAGCGAGCGAACCAAACAATGTCTTGACTCATCCAGGATCGAACTACAGTGCCCTCCCGGAGTACCAAGAACCCCCTACAATGGGGGTCCTGGGCGCCTGTCCGAAATGTCTCTCGCTGTCACTGACAACGAGGCAGTCTTCGTTGGCCAGCAGATGGGCGGGGCCACACCCCCACCGAAGCTGAAAGTCGGGGCGCCGCCCCCGGCGGCTCTGGATAGCAGGGCGCCACCCCCGGTGGATCTGGAAAGAAAGGAGCTGCCCCCAGCGGCACGGGAACACTGGGCGCCGCCCCCGACTGCACTGGAACGAAAGGCGCCACCCCTGGTGGCTCTGGGACACTGGGCGCTGCCCCCGGCGGCACAGGAACGCAGGGCGCCACCCCCGGCAGCACGGGAACACAGGATAGGTACCTCGGCTACGCAGGACTGCGGAGCGACGTCCTCGGCGACACAGGGCTGCGGAGCGACATTCTCTGGCGGTACAGGACTGCGGAACAGCTTCCTCCACAGAGACCTCCCCATAGGCCTCAGGCTGGATCTCCACAGCTGAGGCCTCCCCATAGGCAGCCGACAGAGCTAGAGAGTTATATTATGCCTCCGTCCTGTATAGTGGGTGCCCTGGAGTGGCCCCTAGAACAGAAATTAGACCGTATCCCCAGTTCCAGAATCCCAGCAGCTTGTCCTCTCGGCAAACAGTTTGTGCCTAAATGGTACCGTCTCGAGCTTATCACATGGGCCCATACGACTTTTTGCCACCCAGGAGCCCGCCACACTTACCAACTGCTGGCCAAGAAGTATTGGTGGCCCAACGTACCCAGAGAGGTTCAGCGCACCGTATCCTCGTGTTCCTCTTGCGCTCAGTCCAAGGGACGATGTGTGCTACCGACTGGTAAGTTGGTACCCTTGCCCATACCTGAATGTCCGTGGTCCCATCTGACCCTCGACTTTATAACTGACTTGCTGAAGTCACAGAGGAACTCCGCAATACTGTTGATCGTAGACCGGTTTTCCAGTCCCTGCGCTTAATACCACTACCAGCCATCCAATCTGCCTTCACCACGGCGAAGATCCTGTTTCAACATGTCTTTCATTACTTTGGTATCCCCGAGGAGATTGTGACTGATATGGGGCCACAGTTCACATCACGGGTTTGGGCCAGCTTTATGAGGAAGATGAAGGTCGCCATTAATCTCACTTCCATTTACCACCCCCAGGCTAATGGACAGGCAGAACGGGCTAACCAGGAAGTCATATGGTTTCTTCGGACCTACAGCTCTGCCAACCCAAGGGACTGGAGTCAATACCTACCGTGGGCGGAATATGCCCAGAACTCGCTTCAGCATTCTGCCACCCAGCTCACCCCGTTCCAGTGTGTCTTGGGTTACCAACCGCCATTATTCCCCTGGAACGCTTCTCACACGGACTCGCCAGCAGTGGTTCCGCCGAAGTGAACAGGTCTGGGAGCGTGCCCATCAACAGCTGGAGCAGGCTTCCCACATTGCTAAATGAAAGGCCGACTGGTGACAGAGGCCTCACCCTAATTATCGACCCAGGGACAGGGTGTGGCTCTCCACAAGGGATTTGAAACCCCTTACGGGCATGAAACTCCGACCGAAATATATCGGGCCTTTCCGAATTATGAGGCAAATTAATGAGGTCACTTATCGTCTGGACCTTCCAAGACACAGTCGCATCGGCCGATCTTTCCACGTACCACTCAAACCTGTGATCTCTGGCCCCTTGGCCACAACTGTACCGGAGGATTCCCCACCAGAACCGCTGGAGATAGAAGGTCGTCCAGCCTACCGCGTCCGCGACATTCTAGACTCCAGACGGAGGAGGGGAGGACTTCGGTATCTGGTAGACTAGGAGGGTTACGGACCAGAGGAACAGTGCAGCTTATCCAGACAAACCGGCCCTCCGGAGGAACGGAAGGCCTCGGGGAACTTCGGCTCCCAGAGTGAGCCCTTTGGGGGGGGGGCTCTGTTACGACATGGCGAAATCAGCGTGGCAGCTCCCTGCCGCCCAGGGAAATGGCAGAGGAGAACTACACTTCCCAGTCTTACCCGCGCTCAAGTTTGCTGGAGTTCTAATCGTTAATACCTGTAGACATCTAAGGTTATTTAAGGGCCTCCCGAGTATTAGCCGCTTGCAAAGTAACCGCTCAGCAGCCTCGTATATGTTTGTGTACTAAGCCTTTATCTTATAATTGTTTTCCCTGGTTCCCGACTGCACGCTCAGCTTACACTACGCTTTAGCCTATGCTCCTGTTTCATTGCTTACCTGTTCAGTTCAGTTTTGATTCTCGCTTTGTTTTTCATTCTCTCCGAATGCACCCATGCTTGTCTCTGTCTACACTTCATAACAGCTAGTTATGCCAAATGGCAAACAGCAAGAACAGTACCACTTGTAGGGGGTTTTGAAAGTAGTCAACTGCTGGTGTCATTTAGTGGAATCTGTCAGAAACCACTGACCACTGACTGACTTTTCCAGGAAAAGTCCCTGCTGGTTTAGAAGTGATGCCATCCAAGGTTCACAGAACAAACTTTTAGAAAAAAGGCTTCATTCAGCTGTTTAAGGTCAATGCATATCCTAATGTCTCAATTCCTTTTGGTGACTGGCACCATTGGGGCACACCATGGGGTGAGCACAGAAACCTCTTTAATCATGCCCAGCTGCTCCATTTTATCCAGTTCTTGTTTGACCTTTGTAAGCATTGGGATTGGTAGTGTACAATCTACATGGATACTGTACGGCGACACTATATTTTGAGCATTATTTTAACTGGTTTGCATGCCATTAGTCCCAATGAGCGAATCCCTTACTATCCCTTATTTCATCTATTATTTTTATTAGCCCCATTTGAATTACAGCATTGTGTCCCAGCAGATTTCTAACATGAGCCCCTCTTACCACATATGCATTCATCAAGTACAAATTATTTTTCACACTTAACTTTGGTTCTCAGTTGTCCCATACACTCCAGCTTGCCACCAGGACTGTTCAGTATAACATTTTTTTGCTCAGTGGTATTTTGTTCTTTAGACTTTAGTTGCTTTTCTCAGACATTATAGTGGTGTCTGCACTGTAGTCAATTTTGAAATTGATTATATGTCCGTCCATGAAAATGTCGATAATCCATGGTGGAATGGGTGCATCCTCACTTTGAACAGAGCCTAAGAACGTTGCTGACCCCACATCTTCATAAGATGTCACTTTTTTGGTTGGATATTCTCTCTGATTATGTGTTTTGTTACATCTTGTGCATTTCTTCCTCTCACTCCATTCATTTCTATAGCATTGTCTTTTCTTTGTCCGTTAGAGCTAGTTTTTCTTCCTCTGCCACAATTTTGTTTGGTTAATTTTACCTTCTCCAATTTACTTTTGCTTTGCTCAGCATTTTGGGTTTAATGAGCTTGTGGCTACATGCCATTTGAATTGCTCTAGTGAGCGTCAATGTTCCTTGAAGCTGCAGCTTTTCTCATAGAGATTTGTTTCTCAAACCAATCATAATCCTGTCTCGGATACCTTCATCTTTTAGTTTGCCAAAATATTTTGAGAGCTCGCACAGTCCCCTTACAAATGCCTCCACTGTCCACTGTGATACTGCTTATGAAAGCGAGAATGTTCGTTGTTTTTTCAGGGAATTAAGTGCTCGTCAATCTTCTGAATCATTCAGTCTTTGATTTGAGCATGGCCCTCGACTGTATAGCTTTTCACTCAACGGGGCATTATGCTATCAATCTGTCCACTGAGCGAAAATCCCACCTCCATCACCATATCATAAACCACGAAAGACTTGCATGTGCTTTCTGACTCTGTTTACTGAACACTCCCTCATACATACATACATACACATACATAAAGCCAATGAGAAAGACCAATTGTTACTAACACAAATACAATTTATCACACCAATAATTGTTGCACACCTATATTTAACAAAGATAATATTTTATAAATCTGTGTTTTGTTTGCAATTGTTTGATATCAATGAGAGCTGAGTATTTTTGTGATTTTTTTTAAACAAAAGATCAAATGGGTAAACAATAATAAAAAAAAAATTTCCACAGCCTTCTTTGCTCAAAATTACCAAGGGTGTCAAAATTAGTGGAGGGTACTGTATGTGTGTGTTTATTTGACTGTGCTGAGAGAGAACCTCAGCACACAGACTTTGGTCTGTTTATTTGTAATGTACACGTGCAGACAGTCTTGCTGAGTCAGTTTGGCTTTGGTCCACAATAAACTCACATCCCCTTCCAATTGCACTACTGACACCTCAAATTCTATTGCACTACTTATCCATTGTGTATTTGAAGTGAAAACTTAGTATGATTAGGACAACAACATTCATTATACATTATTGTATGTGTAAATTAATTACATAAATGAATGCATATCCATATTGTGCATACACACAAAAATACAAACACAATTTAAGCACACCACATACAATAATTACAATGTGCAAAGCTTCAAATTTTAGATCTTCTGATCTATTACATGATGGCACAGCAGGAAGTGTTTTTGCTTCACCGCTCAAGGACCTTTGCTTTGATCCTGAGCTTGGCTTGATGTCTGTGTAGCATTTCTGTGCATGTTCTCCCCATGTTCCTGAGAGTTTATTCCCAAAAAATGTCAGTAGATGTGTGTGCATGATACTCTGTGGACAGGGCTGTTTCTTGCTATAAGCAGTCACTGATGGCCCCTTAAATATGCAAAACAGCACACTACTTTCATTTGGCAATTTTTTTTTAATGTATCAGGCAGTCACAAGGGGCCCCCTACTGGTGTGAAATGAATAGAAACTGCCATGTACATAACTAAATTAGGCAACTATTATTGATGGCTTGGTATTGTAATTATAATTTTTAGTATGTTATTTATTTTATTAGGATTCCTCCAAATGACAAAAATCTTCTCCTCCTGAACCGTAGATCCAATTGACTTGAACTGTGGTATATATGTGTGGGATAGATGTCTTTCTATAGTGTGATAAGTGATCAGGAATCAAAACAAAAAAAAATGGCCAAACTATTTAATTATTGGTGAATTGACAGCTGTTGCACATATTTCTTGTGTCCATAAATCAATGGAACATTAACCTATGGACTTTATCTGTGCCACACACACAGAGGACACTACAGTATGTTGCCATGTGCGATGACAACCCCATATTTCCAAAAACAATAATATTTAAAGGAATTTGATATTTTATGTTATATTATGTTTAACACTATCTTTATTGCCCACTAGATGGAGCTGTTTGTCTTGGATTGAGCCAAAGTAGCCTTCATTCAGATTAATGTTATAGCAGCATAAAGTAAATCAAGTTAATGCTATAGCAGCAGGAATCAATTAAAAACTAATGTTAAAGTAGCGCTGTATCAGCACAAAGTAATTCTCCAAAATTCTCACTGACTCCTGATTTTTCTCTACAATGATTATTTGTGGAAAAACTACAAAAATTAACTTAAAATCTGCCATTGATCCAAATGCATTGACATGTTCCATCTGTGGGATACATTTCTCTACCATGTAGATTTTTAAAAGGTCAATAATATTGAGGAGGAATACACCATTGCTGCTTGCAGCTATATTATTAGGATTCCTCAGTCAGTAGGAAACCTATTATTGTTAAAATAATACTAATACTACTACTAATAAAAATATTATTATTAATTATCATGATTAATTATCATCATCATCATCCTTATCTCCCCAAAGTGCCCAATAACTCAAGATGTAAATGGTAAAAAGGTTTGGCACTTTGATACTACAGGCCACAAGTAACTCTAACACCACATATGCCACATATGGCCCATAGGTTGCACTCTGTGATTTTCCCTCTGCCCCATAAGTCCAAAATGTCTGAAAATTGGTATAGGTGCCTTATTTCTCATGGGGTACAAAAAAGCCATTGGGACGCTTGAAGGCTGCCACGATGGACTCTCCAGTGCAAAACTACAAAAATCTTCTCTTTATGAACTGTAAGTCTGATAGACTTAAACTGTGGTACATGTGTGTGGGATATGTTACATGTCTTTCTATAGGGTGATAAGCAATAAGGAATTGAATAAAATTTAGCCAAACTATTTACATTTTGGTGAATTCTTTGAAATGTGTAAATGTTGCATCTGTGGGATACGTTTCTCTCCCATGTCAATTTTGAAATGATCCGCAATCTTGAGGAGGAATCCGCCATTGCTGTTTAAAGCTATATTTGATTATTATTAACTTGTGATTTATATGTACAATTTATAAAGAAACTGTTGAACAACTACTGCTTATGTTACATTAATTATTTAATCTATTTATTTATTTAAATTTATATAATTTACTTTAAGGGCTCCCCTAGAGGGACAGCCAGAGCACCTTGAAGGTTTCTAAATTTTAAACGAAGGGTCTGATCAAAAGACGAAACACACAACTATCATTTCAAAATGAATGTTTATTTTCTAAAATCTTTAGTATTTTTCTGCCCTTTGACAGGAATGCATGAAAGACATATTGGCTCAAACACTGTTACAAGAAAAAAGGTTCATATCTGTTGACATCATTTTCATTATCACTGCTGCATCCAACTTCATCATGTTTGTCACAAAGCTTTTATATGAAAACCGGCTCCTTTCCCACCCACTTATCCAATGCGGATCTGATCAAGCAAACTGGCAACTGGGAAATCATTCTGGGAATTTGATTCCAAGGTTCCTAATGTCGAAAGAGCCACTAGCTGGGGATCCAGACCATTCCAGAGGAGTTTAAATTTTCCACTCCAGTTTTGCATTGTCTCACACTTTACTTCTTCCTCTCCCCCATTAAAAAAATACAAGGCTATTTCATGCAAGAACGGACATGGTAAATGTCTGTAGAAACACTCCAGAAATACAGACCAAAAAACAAAACAAAAAACAGTCTGATTACTGAATGTCAGACATAGATCTGGCCTTCCCAATAAAAGTCTATGCATTTATCCACAATACTATTTCAATTATATAAAAAGTATGTCTAATTATCACACCCGCTGTTATCAAACAAACCACCTCTTCAAAAACCAAAAAAAAAACCCCAATATATTTACCAATACCATATTCCACACTCTCCCAAAGAAGACACATAGCAAGGCCACTCGTGACATTCAAGAAACATTCCTAATGAGGCCCTTTATTTACACACCAATGTCAGGTAACAGTGTTCTGAATGTCACCTTCAATGGATGCAAAAATTATAAGTCAGTTTCACAAGTAAGGGTCCTAGAGGCAAAATGTATCCAAAGAATTTCCAAGTAAATCAACATGTCTAAGAAGAACATCCCCTTTACATAAAAGCTGCTTTCTAGCTGCATATTCAAGATCTTGTCCTGATATCTTATCAGCTAGCTCTTCAGTGTGGTTCTGCAGCACCAGCAATTGCAGATCTGTCCAAAAGGCTTTTCTTGATGAACATGGCAAAGTTATTTTACAGGATGCATTCCCACAGAGTTATATACATACAGAGGAACTATTATATACACATAGTATCCACATGTGAATGTACAAATGGTGTCTGGAAATGGTAGCCTGTGAAATCCCTGAACTTAGCCTGAAGCTCACCCAGTCACAAAGACCAAGGGTATGTTACGTGTTGAAATTTGCTGTAATGTTAAGGAGGTGATCAACACAGAGGCAAAAGTAGGAGAGGAAGGTGACCAGGTCTAACCCTGAGCAAAGGAACAGTGCTGTTTTGCACTAAAGCTAAGTATTACAACAAAAGCAGGTTTCAATCGGTCTATAGAAATCAGAGGCATTCTCTGAAAACACCAAAAACTATCATTAAAAAATGATAGCAATTCCAAAAAGCTTTTATAAACCAAAGGTTTAGAAAAACTGCAGACCAGCTGGAGACGAGAGGCTGTAGTAACAGCACTGCTGCAGCAATACACCACACTGCACGACTTGGTAGGCATATTTCATCATTACATTCCATCTATTAAACACTTCTAATGCCAAAATGGCTTTCTTGAACTTGAACATGCACACTACCTACAACTAGACCAATATAAAATACACTCAGAACTTTTTTTTTATATATACTGAATGCTTCCATGGTAAAAAAAAAAAAAAAAACTAAACAAAACAAAAAAAAACAAACAAACATAAAAACACAGCATAAGTTCATCATTCACATACCAAAATCTTTATAAAACCCCAGGAGTCCAAATATGTATTTGATCTATTCTTCTTAATACTCCCTAAAACCTTCATTATTCCTACAGTTTAAAAAGAAATCATGCATTACCACCATACCTCATGCCTTTATACATGCTCATTCTTAACTATCAATACTAAAACTTTCATCCATCCCTTTCAATACCTTGTAATGCTGCAAGTGTACAGAAGATGTCGCCAGCAACGTGTGACCAGGTTGCTTTTTTGATAGATATTTTTGAAAAGTGACGACGTGTATCGTATTGTGAAAAAGTTTAAGCCTGTATTTGATTAATGTTTTCAACACACTTATCATCTTCCTTTCACATGAGTGCATATTAACTACATTATAAATAATGCAGGGTATAACAGTGAGCAGGTTATAACAGGGAGTAGAAGTGGGCAGGGGTTACAACAGGAAGCAAGAATCAATAAAATGTTATACCAGTGAGCAGGAGGTTATGACAGGGAGCAGCAGTGATACAAGGCTATAGTGAGCAGAATGTTATCATATGGAGCAGAAGCAGGCAAGATGATTTAACAAGAAGCAAAAAGGAGTAGGAGCTTATAGCTGAACAAGATGTTATAAAAGTGGGCAGAAGGTTATAGCAATAAGCAGGATTAAAATGTTATAAGAGTGTGCAGGAGTGAGCAGGGGGTTATAAGGGTGAGCAGGGGTTTATAAGACTGAGCAGAATTAGGCAGGAGTTTCTAATAATAAGCAGGAGGTTATAAGCGTGAGCAGGAGGTTATAAGCGTGAGCAGGAGGTTATAAGCGTGAGCAGGAGGTTATAAGTGTGAGCAGGAGGTTATAAGCGTGAGCAGGAGGTTATAAGCGTGAGCAGGAGGTTATAAGTGTGAGCAGGAGGTTATAAGCGTGAGCAGGAGGTTATAAGTGTGAGCAGGAGGTTATAAGCGTGAGCAGGAGGTTATAAGTGTGAGCAGGAGGTTATAAGCATGACCAGGAGGTTATAAGCGTGAGCAGACGTAGGCAGAAGTTTCTAATAATAAGCAGGAGGTTATAAGCGTGAGCAGGAGGTTTATAAGCATGAGCAGGAGGTTATAAGCGTGAGCAGGAGGTTTATAAGCGTGAGCAGGAGGTTATAAGCGTGAGCAGGGGGTTATAAGCGTGAGCAGGGGGTTATAAGCGTGAGCAGGAGGTTATAAGAGTAAGCTGGAATGAGCAATGCTATATTTTTTTCTTCAAAAACAGGCAGGACAGCAAACACAGCTGAAGCACCATGGCAATTTGCATGGTCTAAATAAATAACAAAGGGAAGGTGATGAGTGCATGTTGAAAACAGGTCTAGATTCAGATTCACAGGCTGATGCTCAAAAAGTTGGAGGCATCTTCTGTTAGGATTTGGTGCATCACTCTTTAGAATTTGTAAACAGCACATCTTGGTACCTGGGAACAAAAAAACCCCAACAGTGAGTGTGAACAGCCAGTGTTACTGCAGACTGGCTCTGCTGTGTTGCAGCTCAAATACAAAACTTCGTTCAATATGTTATCATTTAGCCCAGTATCTTTGTCACAATGCATTACTGAAGTGGTGAAAAAAGCGCTCTGAGCAAGAGAAAGGAGAACAAACACAGATCTCTCTCCCACACTCTTGACTAGGAAGGTGACCTAAATGAGTGATCCTGAGTTCCCGTGGGAGGGAGGAAAGGAAGGTGCACCAACACCTGTGGAATGAAAGATGCAAAAAAAAAAACCCACAAAAAACCAACTACTGTCAGCCATACATCTGCACGTGATCTCATACACACGCAATCACACACATTTAAGACTCATTTAATCTACTTTCAAGATAAAAAAAAATGTCAGTCCAATGAACACAATGAAGAAAAAAAACAGTCGTAAAATGAATCTAAAGCAACTTGAATGGAAAGAGAACAGCATTTAGAATACAGGCTAAAAAAGCGCCGGTTGAATATGAGGAGTTTAGGTTAAGTCTGTCAGAGGAAATACTGATGATTGCAAGACAATCCATGCTGAAGACATTCAGACAGCCTGCTGATCTGAGCTGCATTCGCTGTGCTGGGCAGAGCTTCAGAGACACAGGAGAAAATGTCCAGAAGAAAATGGCTTTGAACAAACTGCCTTAGAAAAACTGTGTGTGTGTGTGTGTGTGTGTTTGATAATATGTTGATCGTATAGTCGATCATGAACGTTTATTATTAGCTTCATGCCATGCTTAAAATTTGTCCACAATGATGCTAACTTGCGCAGAGGAAGCCAGTGGGTGAGTTAAGTCCATTCAATGAGTCAGTGTTACCTGCCTGGCATTTTCAAAATATTCTTGGCTCAGGTAAAGATGCTATGCAGGCATTTCACACACAAAAAAAACAGTTTTGAAACTCCTCATTATTCACAAAACAGAGTAAATGATTAGTTTAAAAGTCTTAACATAAGCCTATATTTAATTTCACTAATTTCAGTTATATTTTGCATTATACTGGCTGATATTTATCATCTTAACGTTCATACAATGATCTACTAAACCCTGGTCACAACTACGTTTCTCGTATGTGCCCTTGTGTGTGTTGGAGTAAGCCTCATGTTTGCTGTAGTGTTTGTATGCATCAGTGTATCCAGGCATGCTAGTGTCCGTTTCCATATTTCAAACAGCTTTTATCCATGTACTCGAAGCATGATTCCTCATGGGCAACACAACAGCGATACTTCATTCATTTTTGCCTCTTTTTTCCCTCTTGGACTAACGACATACAAACACATGTTGAAAGAAAGGTAGAAAGAACCTGAAAAGATTAAAACTTTAAGGAGGCCCTGTGCATGCGCTAGAACCTTCACAGCAAACCTAGTGCCTGTAGGTGGAGCACTCGAACGGAGGCGAGGGCTAATCACCTCAGCCACAGGTTTTAAGAGGGTGGAGTGAAGGGTGCGCCCTCATCACTTGGCGTGGCTGTGTCATCACTTGGTTCCAGACTGTCCTTTGGGCTAACCGTGCTATCGGAAGTAGGAGTGGGCTCATCTGGGGGAGGCGGAGTTTCATGGTCATCTTGCTGTCCGTTAGGGGTGCCATCCAGGGGCTCAGTGGGGGTTGGGGGTGGCGTATTGGTGTCCGGTTCCATTTTCGTGATAGACAAAGAGGTGGGTACAACAGCCACGGGGGCCTGGACTCTTGTGCTTGAGTTGTGCAGGGGATCGCTCATGCCCATGCAGCGCCACTGCATGATGCTGGTGTCCTTGCCGCCTGTCGACACCAGGTGTCTGTCATTGTGCATGAAGCTAACGTTGGTCACGTGACTGCTGTGGGCACTGTACTTATGACTTGGGGCCTGTGAACAAAATAAATTAAAATGAACAAAACTGTCCACTGTCCATTTTATTAGGAATACCTAAACACCAGCTCATTCATGTGATTATCCAAACAGATAATCAGCTTATACAATATTGGTATCAGAGGGGCTGGTTTCAGTATTTCAGAAATTGCTGATCTCCATACATTTTTGCACACAACAGATCTCTAGAGATTACACAGAATGGTACAGAAGCCATTATTTTACAGTAATCAATCCCTATCATACGGGAAGCTGAGGCTACGGTTCGGCACAGGCTCACCAAAACGGGACAGTTAAAGATTGATGGAAAAACATTGCCTGTTTCAACCATCCAGTTTCAGTGAGCCTACTGTAGCCTCAGATTCCTGCTGTGGTTTTCCCTGAAATCATATTTTCCCCATTCTGATGTTTGATATGAATATTACCTGAAGCTCTTGATCTGTACCAGCATGATTTTAGGCAAATCCGTTACAGTTACGTCAAAAAACAAAGCAATCAGATTACAGGTACATTTTGTAAAAAATGGGAATACTATCAGGATAATTTTACTAATTTAAAACCAAAGAAATTAAATGTTTCGATTTAAAAAATTGGCACGTCATGTCTTTTTAATTGCGTGTTCTGTGAGGACTGGCCTATCATATAATTTGTTGTGTTGACGTAATATAATGAGACATTGACAATGAGCATTTAAGTGTCAGTGTGGGGAAGAAAAGCAGTTTCACCGAGTTCAAATTCACCCAGAGCGCCAAAATACGCACAGGGGACAACAAGGATCAGCTTTCCGCCTCAAAAAGGCATGTCAAAACGAAAAATATCAGATGTTTTTCAAACAATCAATCAACATCTCTGTCGAGCACCAACACTGGTGGCAAACCTGCTAATAAAAAAACAGGCTACATTTGTGCCAGCATATGAGAGAGAGAAAACAACAGAGACACGGGATCATCTTTCCGTGTCAATCAATGAACACACAAGTAAAAGTGCAGAAAGGAATTTTAAAACTTCTTGGATTCAAGAATTTGCATGGCTCAGGTGTGATCATCGCACAGAAAATGTTTTGTGACTTCTGTTGGAAAGCGGGCACAGAAATAGCGGGGGGATGGATTTCATTACCGAAACGGAGCATTTCAAGAAAGAGACTGTGAGAAAACAGGGCGGTAGTAAAGAGCATAAAAAAGCTCATGACTATGTAAATCGCAGAGTGCGCCACAATAAAACACCGTTCGCACAAGCAACGTCTCAAGACGTTCAGCTTCCACTTTAAGTGAACTTGGATGAAGATGCTGACGCTGAAAAAAACGCCAGATGTACACACGACAGGATGACTGAAAATAAGTGTTCTAAAATTTTTAAACGAAACCAGTCTTATGTGGCACTTAAAAAAAAAAAGCATTTGGTGCCTGCTTTTTTCTTATAGGAGCCAATGGCTCTTTAATAGATTTTCTTTGTCTGGAGCCCTGCTTTGACATAACACAATATAGACAGCTGCATGATTATAGTTCTGGTTCTCTCTTGCCAGTTGTGACTCACATGAGCAACCAATCTATTTATTTTATTAAAACAAACCCAAACAATGAACATGTTTATGCTCTAAAATAAGCTCCAACTAAAAGAATTTTTGTTCATATTGCTTTTCTCTTGACTCTATTTACATATGTGACCTCAAAGTAATCCAAAAGTAATTAGATTACATTACTTTTATATTGTGATACTTTACAGATTACATTTTTTATGAAATACTTTGTAATTGTAACAGAATACATTTTTAAGTAACCCTTCCAACCCTGTTCAAATCACAGATTTGTATTAATCTGCTTGTTTTAATAAGTTATCGTTTCTATAGAAACAGCTACCATAATTTTCAGACTATTGAGCGCACCTGAATGAATATAAGGCGCACCCACTAACTTTAAAAAGAAAAACAATTTTGTACATATATAGGCCGCAGTTGTCCACATTGTAACGGTCACGATTTGTGACGTAAACGAAGCAGGACGGATGCAAGTGCAGTTAAGATGAGACCTTTTATTGAAACAGAGGAGAGCAGACTCAAGAGAAACACAAAACATGAACAACTCAATGAACTAAGCTAACTAAACCAACTAACCTAAACATTAACTATGACATGAAACGTGACAATGACTATGAACATGGACATGGAACAAAGACTCTATATCTATACTCTATAAACCACTTCTATATCTATATTCTAAACTAAGTCTATACAACTCTAAGCTATACTATCCGCTACTAGGCTATAAGCTATGCTACAAGCTACTAGGCTATAAGCTATGCTATTAGCTACTAGGCTTCAGGCTAAGTTATAAGCTATGCTATAAGCTAACTAGCCTTGACATGAACTCAGACATGGGCTATGGCTATGGCTAGGAAACATGAACAAGAACTAAGACACATGGCATGAACAAAGACTCTAACTATACTCGCTGTCTAATTCTAACTCTATATCTAATTACCCCGTTGTGTGTGTCATGGCTCCCGGTATATATACACACCAGCCTTATTAGCATCAAACTGCTAACAGCTGCGGGCAATACCAAAACACGCGTGACTCGACAACACATGACAAGACAGGGAGGAGACATGACGTCAACCAATCTGCATTTCTTCGTGTGTTTTCCCTGATGAGGGGGTGTGCATGAAGGGCAAAACGACTGATCTGAAGAATGTAGTGTGAGCGCGTTAGATTTAATTCAAACAGTTTTATTGGTCCACTGTGACCTGTTGGGTAATTTCATTGGTCCGATGTGACGAGGATAAATGTTTTGGCGGCATGAAACTCGTTAGCCCGTAAAAATCCATAAATTTGTTTAAGCCGCAGTGTTCAAAGAGTTTGAATAAAGTAGAGGCGTATAGTCCGGAAATTACGGTACTTCACAGGGACTTGTGTGGTGGACACTCCACATAATTTAAGCCTGATAGTAAACCGATATTTAACAAAGAAGAACATATAATTATTGAATGGTGAAGCTTGGAGACATTTAATTAACATTTATGGAAGGAGTTACAGGCATCAGTACTTTGTAACCGTCACTAAATTATGAGGACAGAAGACTTTCCGGTTTCTCTGGTTTCTTTAAAAGCTTTTTATTTTTTTTAAATTAACTTCAAGATGGAGGAAAAAAGGAGAGCTTGACAAGGGAATGACTGTTTATAACAGGAACTAACTTGTTTTGCAGACCTTCCAACACATTTAATTGATATGCTTATAAAACAATATGAATTACTGTTCATTAATTAATAGAAAATAATGATAATTTGCTGGCAAAATGCTGTGGTATAAGATCAACTTCAGGACATGCTATTATTAAAAAATAATCAACCTCAGGTTGGTAACACATCACATCAACCGGCTGTGCTATCTTCTTTATTTCCACCAGGCAAGGAGCAAGTGTTATAATTTGAATTAAATTCATCACCAATTTAGGGGAAAAAACCCAATGGAAATTGGACATTCGGAGACATTCTGATTTCATCAACCAATGATAGCATTGGTTTTTGATGCACTGTGGTGGATGCAAGTGTATGAACAGAAGGATTATTGTAAATGATGTGATAGCTGCAATTATTATAGATAAGATGTTTAAATAGTCAGTAGTTATCTTTAGATGACGTCTTAAGTTTTGAAAAAAATTATTTTACATAAAAAAGATATTTAGAGCAGAAAGACCTCATAAAAAAAGTTTACAGAGAGAAGGTCATAAAGTGGGAATACTGTATACTGTAATACAATGCTGTGCTACAACATGACTGCCTTTGGAAATCTATCTAGTAAAGGCAATTTTAAATTAATGAAGGTGAATAAGCTATTATGGTGAGACACATTTCTTGTAGTATCTCTGCTGACTCTTTTAAGATGTTGGCACTGACCTTAGGTCTGGAGCAGGGGTACTGGAACAGATGCACCTTGCAGAAATCATCTGCAAGAGCAATGACTTTCCTGTTGTGAGATCTGACCAGAGCGTTGATATCTGTTCCGTCTGAACCCTCCGGCCACACTCCTGTTCCACAACAAACACAAAACACATCCACAGAGTCAGAGTTTAGCATGGTTTACAACACGAGGGTGGACATCTAACACCAACAAGCATGCAAGTACACTGATACACTATACAGGGATCCTTCTATTAGCTCAAATAACAAGTGTCACACACTAGACTCTAGTTATTCAAGTCAATAGGAGGATTCCTGTATATAGAGTTTAGACATTACTATCTCTATTAGGATCTCTGTCTGAATCAGGTCACACACACTTAAGCTCAGTGGTGGAAATCTGGAAGATACCATCAGTGAGAGTGTCGCTCCCTCTGGCTGGCTGAAGTGGAATCTGCAAATCACTAGCAAATCACTGTTTTTCCAACCCAATAAAGAGCTCAAATATGTGGAGGTGTATGTGTGTTTGTGTCTGCTTCGGTTACTGCTCCCTGCTTCAGCTATTGCTGGACTGCAGTCACCAAACCAACATGGCTAGACATGGAGCAGGCTTGAAAAACTTGTTGAGGTCAAATGAGAGAAAAACGAATGAAGAGTAGCAATAAAAAATGGGAGAAAAGTACTGGATAGTAAGCAGCAGAGTAACACACTTGAAACAGCTCTAAACATAGAGCAAAACACATATAATTAAGAAACCAGTCCTAAGAATACCTACAAGTCAATCCAAACCCCACAATGCATAAACTCATCATACTGACCAAAGACATGGAATCCCAGCACACACGTGTACGTGGCCCAGTCGATATCCTTACAATCAGAGCGGTTACGAATCAGCTTACAGCCATTTGGAATGTCCCCTAAAAAAAAAGATTGAGAAAATGAGAGAGAGAGAGAGAGAGGTGGGCAAGTGGTTTTTTTTTTTTTGGAGTGAGGGAAAGAGTGCACGAGAGAGATAGAGAGAGAAAGGAAGAGAGAGAGAGAGAGAGAGAGAGAGAGAGAGAGTAATTTTGAGTTGAGTAATTTGACATGCATAAAATAAAAATGCTTTTGATCTGATGTGAGAGACAAACTTATCTTATAAGTTCAGACTTATCTCATGTTCATGGTTTGGTGTGTGTGTGTGTGTGTGTGTGTGTGTGTTCGTTCCTGTGGCTGCACACTTACAGTAGAGGATTTCATAGTCTCCTGAGTTGGACATAATGAACTTGTTGTCGGGGGACCAGTCAAGATGCGTAATGTAGCTGGAATGTCCCTGAAGAAAAAGAAGAAAAAAAAGTAGAAAAAATATATCAATTTGTGAGAAACAAAGCAAAAGTATCTGTCCACGATCCAATGGCAACAGAGCTAAGGGACTTATTATATGAGTATATCTAAAACCAAATGTTAATTCAGGGTTATCAGCTGCTGTTCATCTGCTTATAAAGTCAATTTCCTCTCCTTCCTGCTTTCTCAAGACCAATTAGACAATAGACGCTGATAAGCTGCATACAGCCCATACAGATAGCCACTGACCAATCAGAGTCAGAGTCAGTTATTTTCTACGGCCTGCAAACACACCACAGAGCCAAAAACACCCACTGTGCAGAGATATGAATGCTGATTCTAAGCACATTCTGTTTAAAAGAACAATATTGCATGTAATTGTTCTTGGGGCAAGTATTAAATGCACTATTAAAGGGAGGCAATAGAACAATCAATAACTAAGAGTTTTAACTATTGGATAATGCCTAACAATAATGTGTGTAGTCATGTTACAGTATTAATTGTGATTTATTGTTTAATACGTACATCAACATTCTCTACATTCTTCTGCACACATGTTCATTAAAAGCACTTTAAATTAAACGGAAAGTCAAACTCTATACATAATTATGTTTCTATTTGCTGTATTGATTAAGAACTGGTTTTCTACTGCAAACTTTCCTACCATAGTATTTTTTATGCAGTTATTGAGATAATTAAAGCTGGAGGGAATCTGGGTTAAAGACGGTAGGAATGGACATTTTGAGCGTAATTACTCTATTGCTGTTTTTAGATGATACTCACATGCCTACTTCACACACACACACTGACATGTATAGGACACAACACAAGTGTTTGCAAACAAAATATACCGTGTCACACTTTTCATAGAAGCCCTTAAAATAGGAAGCACCCAATGCTAAAATGAACAGAAGTGTGTGAACTGTACATATCATACACAAGTTACTAGCTGCTTTATTAAGAACAACCTCAGTGCTGAAACCTTTGCTTCTTAAACAGGAGAAGGCTTAGTAAATAACTAGTAAACTAGTAAATCATATTTAAGATAGCAATTTTTTAGGCTGCCAAATATGATAAATTTTTGACTCCTGACGGACGGACGGACAGACAGACAGACGGGCTTTCAATACAGAAAGACTAACTCCTAGTTTAGGAGGAGAACTTTGATTTGTTATTTTCCATACTCTTTGATTCACTTGAATAAGTTTCCTTCCCATTTTCTGACATGCAAATACTCAAGCACACATACACAGGCACGAATGCACGCACATCTTTCCAAGCCTGGGGCAAAAGCCGCTACAGTCACGTTCTCTTATATACACCCATGTGCATGCACTTCATACAGGCACACTCGCATATGAAGCTGTATGGAAAAAATAAATAAATAAAAAATAAAAACCCAACATGCAGCACTCCATCACCACATACTCTAGCCCACGTCATCAACACCGGCCTGCTGGGAAACTCCAACCACAGCACTTCGTCTTCATCTGCCTGGCTCTCATCCACACACATATCCACGCCTTCCCCAGCCCCCGCCCCTCAGTGCCAGACGCTGTTTTAATATGCAGCTGTTGTGCAGCTGTGCAGACCCCTCCATTTGTATACTGAACTAGCTTGATGTGTGTATACAGCCTCTGGTGTGAATAAAGCCACAAGCTGACCTCGCCACATTGTCTCTCTTTCCTCCTCTGTGGCTCGTGTTCCTCTCCGTCTTGTGCGAGCTTGTTTTTCTGGACCCTCTGTCACTGCTTATCCACATCTGTACACTCCCATTCAACATCAGCACAGCATCCACATACAGACTAGCAGACACACGTACAAGTACATAACTCTATGCAAATAACCATAACCTGCGTTTCATGCCAATAAACCTGACTCAGTAGTGGGGATTAAGAAAGCACTAGTCTGATACAGAGCATCCATATCGGACCAACACAGGCCTGAAATCAGATTGGATCAGATTAACATATCCATAACATATCCATATGCAAAACAGGTTTTGCAGTAATTAAAAACTCCAACAAGCCAACAAGTCCAGTCCTTCTTATTATTCATTTCTTAACAAATTTAAACTAATTATTAATTATTTCATTATCGTCTTGGGGAGTTTACCCCTTACCCCCATTGTCTTTGGCTTGCTCATTAGGGATACATTCATACATTTAAAATTTTAATCATGAATGTATTTATTTCTGTATAGCTGCTTTGTCCATTATTAAAAGCACTAGACTGTACAAACAAAACTGAATTAAATTCATCTGTGCATATTAAATTGTGGTTATGCATCAAATAGTCTTAAATTATACTTCAAACATGAAGGAAGCTATTAAAGAAAAAGTATTTCAGTTATTTGACCTTGCTGTGACCTTGACTCTGTTAAGAGGCATAAAAATTGTTTCAGATTAGTACTGAGTATCATCCAATACACAGAGGTCAGACACCTAACAGTGATGACTTCCGTGACCTAAGATTTCATCCTGATTTTTCAACTGCTGGGGGGAGAAAAAAAAAGAAAAAGAAAAAGGAAAAAAAAAACATTCACATTATATTTGATTTTGCCAGTCATACTGAGCTGCAAGTCCATAACTATTAATCAGACTTGAAGTTCCATAAGATTTGAGTCCATTTGGGAAAAGTATAGTGCATGGACTGTAGAAAATCTTTTCTGCTCAAATTGTACATCGTAAAATTAGACTCAAGCTGCCAGTCTCCTTAATTTCTCAGGGCAGTGAGAGGGTGAGCAATGGAGAGAAAAAGCTGGCAGAAAGCAGGAAAGAAAAACAGGTCAAACAGAGGTGGGATTCATAAAGTTCCAGCCCAGTGAGATGTGAAGCAGGTCACAGCCGACCCAGTATCACGCTCCATAAACACCCACGTCAACCGAGCCCCCACTGACCTTTCCAAAGCTGCTAATAATATGCTGCTGTAGTACAGTCCACATATCTTACTTACCGACACCAAAAGCAACACCACTGCTGTATTTCTTCACCTCATGGGACACCAACATTTTTATTTCTATCAGTCCTTTACAATAATCTGCACTGACTCCGAATGTCTCTCTCTCTTTCTCTCAGGCACACACACACTCACATACATCCCCTCACATCAAGATGTCAGATATTACAACACTTAAGGGAGAAATAAACATATAGGCGACTGACCTCTGTAAAGCAGCAGTCCCCTTAAAGGCACATAAAAACGTTCACACACACACCATAGTGTTTTTCTTACTTACACACACAGAGCTTCTAAATTATGACAGCCATCTTACTGCATCTCTTTAAAGGGTGAGAAAGACATACGCATTAACAAGAGACTCACAGAGCATTTCCCGTATCTGCTGTACTTGCGTCCATTATCCGACACTGTGTAGAGGTAAATGAAGTTATCATGTGATCCCACTGCCAGCAGTGTACCATCTGAGAAAAGAGAAAGAAAGTGAGGTGATTAATTCAAGGTGACAATGCTGATTCATTTCCTGTAATACCACAGCTCTAATAATAATAATCTAACACAGAGACTTCTATAGTGAATGCTTCACCTAACCGGAAAGAAAACGTATATAATTGTTATGGTGAAGTTTTCAGTGAGATGTTAATTTTCATTTTTGGAAGGAGACACGAGTGTCAGTGCGAAAACTGTAACAAATTTTTCTGACACAGCTTGAGAGATTACTCAGGACGCAGGACTTTGAGGCTTGGTAACATTACAACATGCAGTTTTTGGTCTTATCTACAGTCACGATTTCCCCTTGCACAAAGCGCTGGAGCAGGCAGCGTGCTCAGACATTGACTTTGTTGACTCTTGACATGTGTGTTTTGTTATGGTTTATGTCCTGTTTCCGCCCCTGTATTGTTATTAGTTGTGTCCCTTATGCGTCATTGTTGTTCTCAGCTGTTTTGTGTTTCACCCCTGATTATGCTTGTTATTTAAACCCCACAACATTCATTAGAAATGTCGTGGCAGGACCTGTAGCAAAGCAGTTCATGTGAGGAAACCCACCAACATCCCAGAGTTGAAGATGTTCTGTACTGAGGAACGGGCTAAAATTCCACCAAGCCTATGTGCAGGACTGATCAACAATTACTGGGAATGTTTAATCGTAGTTACAGTTATTGCTGCACAAGGGGGTCACACCAGATACTGAAAGTAAGGGTTCACATACTTTTGCCGCTCACAGATATATAATACTGGTTCATTTTCCTCAATAAATAAATGACCAAGTAGAATAATTACGTCTCATTTATTTAACTGGCTTCTCTTTATCTACTTTTAGGTTTTATGCGAAAATCTGATGGTCATATTTATGCAGATGTATAGAAAATTCGAAAGAATTCACAAACTTGCAAGCACCACTGTAAACCATTGTTTCATATTAATTTGTATTCTAAGCAATGTTTTCTAGCTGCTGATATTTTATAACGACTTACACGTCATATTTCTATTGTTCCTCCAATACACTGTTAGACTGAATCCCAAATGGCCTTTTGTTTATTCGTCACTGTATATTCTCACTACATAGGGTAGTGTGCTATATGTCCAAGCAAACACCACTGGAGATTCAACCACAAAAAAGAAGTGCCTGTTTTAAACTGTTCAATACTTAGATTTAAAAAGAATTGACATACAACTTTAAAAGACATAATAAAGCATCCAGTAAATGATGTGCATTTATTAAAAGCCCTTTTACTAAATCTAGTGACCGTGCTCATTTGTTTAGGAAATGTCTGTTTCCATAAACTTGCATTAGACAATTAAACACAGAACAAAGGATTCCAAAACATTCAAATACTGAACTGTATTCTGAGAGACAGTGTGTGAATACAGTCTCACGCACATTACGGTCACTCACCCACAGTGTAGCGCATCACTGACAGCTGCTCATTGCCATCTGTGTGGATGGCCACCAGGTCCCTAGTCTCAGCATCCAGAACGTACCACCTGCACATGCACACACGTACACACACAGGGGCAATGAGTGGCTCAATGGAGACAGAATAAACACAAGAACGACACTTAGAAGTTGCAGAAGCTGCAGATAAAAAGAAATGCTGACTTACTTCCCTGAATGAGTGCCAATGGCAACCACAGCTCCGCTAGGGTGGAAGTCTGCGCAGTGACCGTGCTCCTGCCAGAGATTATACAAATCACCATCATTATGGTCATCATCTATATCAAAGATCATATCAAAGATATCAAACTCAAGGCCAATGGGCCCCTCTGCGTCATTTCATTTGGCCTGCGTGAAATTTCAAAAAATAATATTGAAAAGGCCTGAAATATACTACATAGTCTATGTACGAGAGAGTCCGTGAGTATGTTTATGTGTATGTGTGTGTGTGTGTGTGTGTGTGTGTATGTATACAGCTATGTGAGCTCTTACGTCCAGCAGTCTGGTCCATTCCAGCGAATGGTCCACTGAGCTCCAAAGACACACCTGCCTGTCCTGTGCACAGGTGAGGAACAGGTCTTTAAACGGGTGAGCGGCCAAACCCCACAGCTCATCCGTGTGACCCTATGAGATGAGAGAGAGAGAGAAAGAGAGAATGCGGATGTGAGAATGTGTGTCTTCAGAACACCTGACAAATGCACAACCGGTATTATCCTGCATGAATCGATCAGTTACATGCTAGGTTTTTTTTTTTTTTTAGTGTAAAAAAATATATGTGTGCACATTTAGCAGATGCGAAACATCTAAAATAAACTCCTTCCATATGTGCTGCAGAGGCAGAACTGGCCAGCATTGAGAGAGTGTGTGGAATTCTTTCTCCAGTCTGTTTACACTAGAGCAAAATAGCTGGCAAAAAAATCTGCGATAAAGCATGGCCAAAGCACTGTGGAAAACCACAGACTGAATGCTACTGAGGTGGATATAAGCTTTTGATTCATATCAGTCTTCAGGGATTGCTGCTCAAAGCATCTTTGCTTTTAGTCCCTATTGATGAAGCAGACCTCCACTGATCTCAGCCTGGATATCTGAGCCAGATGTTTATGCACAGCATAAGCAATGATCTCTTTAGGTTTTTAAACTGTGTTAAGAGAATTGCAGAGAAGGTACAAAAAGAAAAGGGGTACAAAAAGAAAAATTCACATTACAAATTTGTAATGTGAATCCAAACATGAATGGAAACACTCAATTTGAAATACTATATATTGAACTATATATTGCAAAAAGGTTTTGGGCTTGGATGTCATTGAAAAGTCAATTCAGAGTACAAGCACTGATGTAAAAGAAAATTTACATTACATTTTCATGTTTAAAATAAATAAATAAATAAATAAAAAATCCAGTGATGCCTTACCTGCACCTCCACCTGAAAGCCATCGTTAAAGGTGCCCCTCAGGATGAAGTTACGTGATGTGCCCACGAGGAACTGCTCACCCTTCCCCTCTGCAACGGCTCGAATGGTTCCGTATTGATCTGGAACCTGAAGAGGCACAGAAAACAAAATCAGCAATGCAAAAAATTTATTAAACGTTCAATGGAGACTAACAAATAACAGAACCACAAATGTTTATACAGAGCATTTAAAGAATGTGTTTGAGGTTTTAATTGGAAAAAAATGCACAGCCTGTGACTGTGGGTCTCTGTGAGAACATCAAGATGTGGTTATTAATCAAAGATCCCTCTCTGAATGCTAACAGTCTTCACGTGCGTATTGCCTGCGAGTTTGAATGTGCACATGGTGTCAGTGTGTCTGTCTTGTGGCCCACCTCAATGTCTCTCTCTGGGTTGAGGTCGTGGTCCCACAGAATGATCTTGTGGTCTTTACCTCCTCCGGTCAGTAGAGTGCCGTTCCTCAGCTGACACAGTGTAAACACACTGCCATCGTGGGCCTTGATCTGACGGCTGATCTGAAATGCTCCAGAGAGAGAGAGAGAAACAAAAATAATATGTAATCAATCATATGTAAAATGCAATATGTAATCAATCAAGCATCAATCCTGCCGGGGTATCAGAAGTGTGTTTAGTTTCAGTTAAGAATCAATGACAGGAAAGTAAGCTCACGCACATCATGTACAGTATTGAGCGTGGCGGAGCATTAGTGTAGTAACCACATAAGAAGAAACTGAGTGAAAACAGAAACTGGTAGCAGTCACAGAAAAATAGTTGGATGAAATACAGGATCACGGTCTGAAAGCCAGGTTGAGAGCTTAAAGGAAAGCTGATGATTGCCTAGATGGTGATTTCTGGGAATGAAGTACCACACATTTTTATCATGGCTAATGCGGTTTTGTGCAGCCTGACACTGATGCTGCTTTTAGCTCTCAATGTTACTAGTGAGGTTCTCTCGCTTTCTCTCACTCTCTCTCCCTCACTATCTTACACACACATACACTTAAATGAAGCCTGCATAAAAATTCCAATCCAGTTCCAAGGATTTTATCATAGCATTGACACTCAAATACTAAAATTAAAAAATAATACATAACATATGCAAAATCTCTACAGAATAATAAATTGTTTGAATTGTTTGATGAAACACTACCAAATAAGTTTTTTTGCTGTTGTTTTTTTTTTAAGTTTAGGGCTAAGTGGAATTTCCATTGCCCTGTTTTTCTGCAGATTTTGGGTTATGACTAATATGCAGCTCTGTGGAAAAGTGTTTAGGTAACATGCACGTCCTGCAGGGGGCACTGTTTAGAAAAAACAAAACAAAAAACAAAAAGCACATCATCCCACAATGCAGGGGGCAAATAAAGGCACGGTTAATGTTTAAATTCTGGCAGCAGTCCTCAACTACAACTCTGCTGATCCAGTTCTGCAGCATGCCTCCAAAAACTATTAGCACATTACACGAAGACTAGGACCTGCAAACACAGACACACCCAAACAGTCGCGCACACAAAATCACATGCTCAGGTAATAGCTTTGGTGTGTGTAAAAGTGAGACAGCATCTCAGAGAGACATAGTAAAGAAAAGGCAATACCTTTAAGTCCTTTTCCTGGTGGCGGATCTACTGTGCTGCGGGTCCAGATAAGCAGGATGCCTCCCGAGTCCCCGGTCAGAATGTCTCCGTTATTGAGGAAGGCCAGACATTGCACAAACTTGGGCTTTTCGTATTTCTTAAAAAAAAATAAAAATAAAAAAAACCATGCACACTTATTGCAAAGCCTTACACAGACACATCAGGTCACAAGGTTTACAACATCCAACATTATAAAAGTACAATAAATAAAAGCTGTGCATTAGAATGGCCAAGAGAGCTTATGTGCACTGGTGTGCCAGGTTGCCAGGTCTCAGCAATGTTTTCACCCCACTAACAACTCAAATATTGTATTGGGAACAAGTTCACCATGGTGTATGCGCATTCCTTATTTGATCTTTAAGAACTAGCCCAATTTGGCACTTTATTACAGCTTAGGCCTTTGTTCTGAAAACACTAATTGAAATACATAGCACTTCATGTGATTCACAATGGATAAAAATGAAAGGTAAATTTTAAATGGTTTAAAAATAAGCAATGTGGTATGTAGAAAACAAAAAGGGAAAGGCATTACAATGCATGTAGCATTGTCTTATAATAGCATTGTGGCACCTTGAATGTTAATCAAACTGAACAGTTTCCCAACTTTAATACCTTAGCGATCACTTCTCTATGTGTGTATAAGTATATGGGTCAGAGTTATAAGGAAACCTTGTTCTTTTACATGTCTGGCCAAATTGCATAACCAAGGATTGTGTGTATCTGCATTTGTATAGCACTCTGTGCCCAATATTAATGCTGAATCATATCAAAGCCCATACTTGTACAATCTAATAGCATTCATTAATTAATGCACGAGTCACTGCATAAGTATGAGTCAGTGTATGTATGAGCATGTGTTTATCTATATTCATTAGTGTGTCCTCACCCCAAAGATGCCCTGCTTGCGAGCCAGAGAGTTGCCGCTCCACGTCCAGAAAAAGATGTGCGACTTGCCGCAGGTGACGATGGTGTTTGCGTCTGTTGGGTGAAACTCAACCGCTAAGACCACCTCATTAGTAGTCTGAGAGAGAGAGAGAGAGAGAGAGAGAGAGAGAGAGAGAGAGAGAGAGAGAGAGAGAGAGAGAGAGAGAGAAGTTACATAGAAAGTCGGTTAAGGATATAAATGGGGTGTGGGCAGTGGATAAGAGAAAGGAAAAAGCAAATTGCTGTGAATGAGCTGGTTAGGACGAAGGCCAAGCTGATGTCATACAGCAAAATGAGGAAGCTATGAGAGTGAAGCAGAAGAAAGAGGAAACAGCAAACAAAAGAAAGGAACGACAAAACCGATGATCGGAAAGAGGCAGTTAGTGAAACAGGGAGGAGGGAAAGACGAGAAGTGGTTCCACGTGCAATATATTACTCCTCCATCATACCTTAATCTCAGCAATTTTGGACTTCTTCTGCCAGTCCCACACAGTCAGCATGTGCTCATTGGAGTCGTCAACCACGCTGAGGTGGATGCCTGAGTCCTGAATACACACAAAACACAGCTGTAGCTTAGAGTAATCAGGCACTGACTCCATGCATCAGAGCATGTCAGGTCATGTAAGTGCTTTAATCACTGATTAGTATTTAAGAGTTTTACCAGTCAAATGAGAGTCAAAATGTCTGAAGCAAATGAGTATAATAGTTGACAAAAATAACCATGAAGAATAATTACTAAAAGCAGAATTAAGAGTAAAATTAAGTTAAGACCAATATTAATAATTGGGTTGAATCCAAATAAAATCTAAGCAAACTCAAACCCATAAACTTGTACAGCAAATACTAACATTTGAGGTATAAATCTGAATTGCCCTGTTGATGATGGGCATCGGATGCTTCACCACTTTATTTTAGAGATTAAGAAAAGCAGACACTGATGACCGTAAACCCCCTGGTTGAGAATCACTGCTTTAAGATATCAAATGGTTAAAAAACATTGACTAATATTCCAATAACAGCACTTACCACTTGCACCATGGGAAAAATATGGGAATTTCCTAGGTTTTTTATTTTTTTTTAACTTTTTTTTATTGTTGCTATTTTCTGTATATGAATCTATATATGTATCTAGACCACTAGGGGGCCTGAACAAAATCGGCTATAGAATGACACATCATACCTTTTAGAGTTACATGTAATATTGTGGAACATCCATGAAACAAGTTAGTTCCTATTATCACTTTCATTATAGCAGTAATAACTCACAGTTCCCTCACCAGACTCTTTATTCCCTCTCAGAATGAATATATAAACCATTATAAATGTTTTTTTTTAACCCATTTGTCTGGAGTATCTGCCATACAGCAATGTATTAATATGAGCAGATTTGCCTTGCAGTCTGTCAGAGCTGTGCTGTCATAGAAAATGATTCAACACCTTCTGACCAATTAGATTCAAGAATTCAAAAGTGCTGTGGTATAAGGCAGGATAAAGCACAGGCATTAACTTATTAGTATTCTGAAACTGTTTAAACTGTGTTTTATCATGTTTAACTCAAGAAGACGTTCTAAAGTTGAAAGAAGGGCATGTTTGTGTATGTTCAAGCTGTAAAAAAAATCAATCAATAAATAAAAAGTAGCAGGGACGTGTTCAAAAAGGAACACTAACATCTCCCTGATTGGACTGTCAATGTGGTATTCTACACCAACACATGCCTCCGGCTAAGATTGGTTCTCTCTCTTTCTCACACACACACACACACACACACACCAGGCAAAACAGAATGAATGGAAAAAATAAACAACTATAGACTCACTGCTTTGGAAAAAGCAAGGGACCCCACTCCTCTTTCAAAGGTGCCCATGCCAACAATCTGCAGGGTTTGCAGCGTGACAGAGTCCCAAACTCTCACATGAGGCTGTAGCGGCTAAAAGAAGGCAAGAGACAGACAGGGAGAGAGTTTAAGATTTTATTTTCAGTTAAGAATGACAGAATTTGAAGTGTTATGTTTTTAGTGCGAGAGGAAAGATATGCAGGTGCTATGAGGTGTTGCTATAATTATGTAAATTAATGGAAGAGCTCTCTGGTTCTGTATGTGTAAACCCTTCTATCCTACCTTTGAAAGCAAGCAACAGAACACAAAAGTGCTGTGAGAAACTATTCACACCCACAGTGCTCACATGTTACAAAAGATACCTGTATAAAACAAAGCATGTATTGTTGCACACTGAAATGTGAGACAAAGAACACGGTTTGGTTTACCCTGCCATCCTTGTCCACTCCTGCGATCTGTCCTGTGGCAATGCGGATCTTATCCGGGTGAACAGCAAGACTGTCCAAGACAAAGGACAGAACAGATCAACTTACAATGAATGGAATAATCAGAACACACGCACGCACGCACACAGGTATTGTCTAGGAGGACTAAATCATTTGTGTCAGTTGTGTTGAGTAGCATTTGGTGAGTCAGTGTGATTTCAACGTATACGTTTTACCCAACCATCTTTGATGTATAATTAACATTGAGAAATCAGGTGCAGGTCAGATCATTAGAATCATAGAGATTCACTATTTTAACGATATTGATGTATTTTATGATTTAATCACTGTACAGAGGACTCGTTTCTGCATGAAGCTGTAACTGCGACTTCCACAGCTATATGCTATATGACAGAGTGACAAATGACATTTAACTGTTTTTTTTTTTTTGAGTGCTTTGCAAAAGCGTACAAGGCAGAAACTTTTGGATCTCAGATAAACTAATGCATCCACCCATTTTCTGTACTATTTATCCTACATGGGTTCACAGGGAGCCTGGAGCCTATCCCAGGGAACTCAGGGCATGAGGAAGGGGACACTCTGGGTAAGGTGCCAACCCATCGCAGGGCACAACCAGACACCCATTCGTATACCACGGACAATTTGGAAATGCAAATCAGACTACAAGGCATGTCTTTGGGCTGGGTGAGGAAATCGGAGTACCCCCAACCCAAGATGTGTGAGGCAAATGTGCTAATCACTAAACCACCGTGCCCCACCTTAGTCCATATTCACACCCAGATAAACTAATCCTTATACTAATCATGTGTTCTTTCCCAGGAACAAACGATTCATCTTTTTCTAAAACGTAAATATCAACTGAAATAGGTTTTTGCTTTACATAAGTGCAATAATTTCAAAAAGGCACAAGCCCTGTTATGTATATAATTTGATAGGAATGCAACATATATTTATGTTAGCCTGTGAAAGTAAAGAAAAGCCCAAACATAAGCAAGCAGACTAAGAGGTTAATATCCGCCTATAGAAAACACAGAAGCTATTTCCTGCACAGCTCACTTTCACAGCATCGCAAGGTGCTTAACACAGCAACTTTGGCTGCTTATCTTTCACAAGCACATTTCAACCAGTAATGATAGACCACAAACATCCAGGACCAAGTGCTATAAACCAAATGCAATCTGGTGACTTGTCAGTGTTTTATGTTCCACGCCATTTGCCAGCGATGGCTGATGTCATTGTGTGGGTGGGCGAATCAGAGTGAAATCAATCTCACCATTTGACACAGTCAGTGTGTCCTAAGAAGTGACGCTGTGTCCGCTCTTCATAGTTGAACAGTACGACCACTGAAGCGATGAAGTAGACGATCTCCCCTGTGGGCAACAAGTAAACATTTGCCCTGCAGTCTCGGCCTCTATAGCCGTATCTGCCACACGGAGTCAAGGAAGAGAAAGCCATAAAAGAAAAATGGTTCACATAAGCTGAGACATTTAACTGGAGTGTTGTTTGAAAGCTTTCTGGGAAAACCTGATCAACAGGTACAGCTGTAAAGCAACATCAACATAAATAACCATTATCATTATTCAGGTGTGTGGCAATCTGAGGAAAAACAGTCAGATTTCACTATTTTAAATGCTTTGCATGATTATAAAGCAAAATGTTTATCTTCCAGCCTCTGATTACATGCATTAATCTACTAAACATTAGTAACAGATTAGCAATGAATCTAGGTTTACAATGTGTAATTACAGGTGCTTTGAGTAATTACTTTCGTCTGTATCTCTAGTCCCTTCACTGAGGTAAACTGTCACTCTTCACTCAACTTGCAGTATCTCTGCTCATGCCAACACTCAGTACGTTTACAACAATGATCCAACATTAACCCGATTAAGACGATACTCTGATTAAGAAATTACCATGTAAACAGCGATTATTGATGACCTTATTGATGACTAAAGTCATACTCGAAGTAAACACAAATGGAATTAAGACATGTGATGTACTCCTGTTTGAGTTGGATTATCAATGTGCATTACAGACATGTACACACCTTAATCACACTATTAAGGTCACGTGGGAGTTTTCACTGCATTTTGAGATACCATGATGGTTACATACGAAGTAAAAGTTGTTTCTGTTGCATTACAAGGTTTATCCTTGTATAGTACAATTATAGAGCCATCTCTTATTTAGACACATCCCATGTCATACACTTTCATCATTCAAATAAAAATCAATATCACGCTAATAAATGTTACGATCAAAAGGATAATTGAGACTTTTCTTCATATATACTGTGTGATGTCTAGTGTTAAAGAATCAGCTTTCAATGTAACTAAAAAAGAATCCTTAAATCCTTACATTTCTCCATTATGGAGGTTTAAAACCAAAATGCTGTAACTGGTTGCGGTTCATCTTAAACTATCCAGCAAATCAGAGTCCAGGACAATCTTTCTAGGCTGCACACATATGTGTCAATGCATTCTGCTATCTTTCTTATTAAACAAACGGGGAGATGTGTGACCTCAGTCCAGGTCTCTACAGAGATACTGCAGAGCAGTGCTGCAGAATGTTCTGGAAAGGATACACCCACTCTAGTTTGAGTCTCTCAGGAGGAAGCTCAGTTCGCACGTCATCGTAGTTCTCTATGTCAGACGGGATGAACATGGTGATTGGTCGTCCTCGCATGAACATTTTGATATAGTCGCCCTCTGTGGAGAGGTCACAAGGGAGAGGTCAAACAGTCCCTTAACCAGATGAGGCAATTATCCTTGACATTTCAGCACTTTTACAATCTAATAGAAAACAAAAAGCGCACTGGAATGTATGTGCACAAAAAGTATATCTTTTAAACACCTTCACTTTTTTCTTAATTGTGTATAGATAACTGTTTAAATAATCAGTGAGGAAGTTTCAGTTCACGTGCCCTTAATTCATTCTAAAAATCCAAGCAAATCAAAAGAACAATTTAGTGGTGTGCAGAAGGCCAAAAGCAGCGCGTTATGTGTCCAAACTAGGCTGGGATTAAAGAGAAGGAAGGCAGAAGCATGAGGAGAGAAAGACGAAATGAGTGGAGAGGAGGAATGAGCCTGTTAGAGTTTGAGGGTGTTTTGTGGTATTCCTGTTTCCCTTCTCTCCCATCTAGCCCTGTATAGTGTTCTACTTCTTGGGCTGAAACAGTACATCCAGCCTAAAATAAACAGCACCGTAAATTAACCCTTAAATGCAAAATAAACCTCTTTTAAAAAGAAGTGACCAAACGTGTGTGACACACCAAGCTAATGTCTTCTGCTGAAAGGTATTTATAGCCATACCAGCATGATGATGCATTTGAGTGATCTAGCAGTAATATCCCAGAAAGAAATTCCCCGTGTTAAAAGTTTAAAAGAAATTCCCCGTGTTAAAAGTTTAATGTCTCGAGACATGCTGTGATGCGTCTTCCGTTCACTAATCAGATTTCAGCGGCTAATGATACAATGTGCCTCTTTTAGACCAGGTGAACTATTTGAAAAACATAAAACAGCTTTTCTCATTAGCCCTGCCAAAAAGGAAAAATGTACAGTTACGTTTGAATCAATAAAGAAGGGCGGAGAGACGTTGTATGTCGTGGTGAAATGTCTTGGTGAAAACGGAGATCAAATAAACAACAAAGAGAGAGAGAGAGCGAGGTTTTGTTGATCTTTCACCTAGATCAACATGTTCTTAAAAGAAGGCTATTATGCGTTTAATCATAATTTCAGTTTGCATGCTATTACAGCCATGCCAACAAAGCATACTTTATTAAGAAGGAATGTAAGTGACAGGTGCATGTAGCCCAGCCAAAAGCAGGAGACGGTGAGAATATGCTCGTTTTGACGGCTGCTTCTTTCCTGCAGCAAGGGAAAGCTTACCTTGACTGTTTTTCTCACGAGTTGACATTTTAGCTGGTTATGAGACAGAAATAACAGTTCTCAAAACAAAACACGGGACGTTACACACCAGGAAGAGAACAGCTATAATGATCTGACAAACAAAACTGACGGCACTCATTATAAGACAGGTGGTTGTGTGTGGTGCTAATGGAAAAAGAATCGGGCGGAGGGAGAGGGGAAAAGAAAAAAAGAAAAAATAGCTTTACCTTGGCTGATAACTGGATCTCTGTGTCTGGGGATGGATAAGAGAGTAATGTTAAATGGGATTATTTATGGAAGTGATCATTGGAGGTGGTCAGGGAAAAAGGGATGTGGTGGAGAAGGGGGGTTCATAGATTACTAACTTCTCTGCATTCTTAACAACTTTGGACAGCAGTTTGGAAGTGGAAGCGGCTTTGACCAGCTTGTTCCTGTTGTCCTCGCCACTCTCCCATGTGGTGCTCTGAGAGCGCTCCATTCCTCCACCACGCTTTGCACTGTGGCCCCTGGTGAAGAAGCACAGAACACAAAACACACTCTAGTCTTCATTTGTGCAAAAAGCAGGAAGAAGAACAAATGCTGCTGCATCAAACACAAGCAAAGAGCATGTGTTAGAATTTAGTGGAAAGGCACGCAAAGATCGGAGGATTGCTCTCAATTTATTTGCATAAAAATCTCCAGAGATTGGAATGAATTCATTAACAGATCACAATTCAGATCACAATTTACAGCAAGAACAAAGCCACCCTCCATATGTGCATGCCTTTCCTAGTCTTTTGTTGATCTCAAGCCTGGAATAACAGGAAAGAAATGGAAAATTGCGCCTTCATGATAAAGGACACAGTGAGCGTTATACGTCTCTGTTGGAAAAAAAAGGAGAGTCCATGCATGTGGCAGGCCAGGCGTAAAGAGAAAGCACACCCCACTCAATGATTAGTATACACACAAGTTATCTGAGACAAGAACTCCAACCGCAGTCATTTGGTTTGATGGGCAAAAGGCATACATTTGGTTAAGAAGACAGCAAAAGCACAAATAAGTAGACATGAGAGAATATAGAGAGGAAAAGGGACCAAGATAAAAACAGGAAGGAAATAGTAAAGAGAAGCGCAATCCTCATGCGCAGCCGTGCTTGAAGAGAAAATGTCAATATCAATGAAACAATCTTGAGCTGTGGATCACTCTAATGACACTAACCTCCATTCAGCAAAGCTATACTACTCTTCACTCTTTAAAATTAATCACCTATCATATTTTATTCAAAACTTTATTTATCTTAAATTTAGATTCTACAGGGTGTCCCAAAAGTCTCCAGAAAATAACACTTTTTAGCAAAATATATTTACCTGATAGGCTTTAAGAATGTCTTTGAGAAAAGAAGAATGTATTGAAGGTTGCGATGGACTAACAGGAAACATTGCAAGCACATCATATGGGGAGTACGTGTTTACAAAGACATTTTGTAGAAGAGGTATTATAAATAAAAGTTACATTTTGCTAAAATAATGTTAATTTTCTCCGCGTATGGAGACTTTTGGGACACCCTGTAAAATGGTCTAAACCAAACACTGCTTGGTTTATATTATTTAGATATTTTATTTCATATTTGAAGTATTTCGGAAAATAAAAACTTCAAGTAAAATGATAAATAATATATTGCATATTTTTGCACATAGTAATTTAGTACAAGAATTTAGTTTATTAATCTTTATCAATCAAAATATCAGCCATGAGATTTGATCACCACTTTCCAAACATGGGCACTTGAAATATTTTTGGAAGTTTAGATATTTCTACAGCAATGTACATTGTTTTGGCCAATTCGTTATTTTAGTTTTTTTTTTTTTTCCAGCTTCCTACAAATGATGTTGAACATATAACGATGCGGAGAGCTTTAAAGTGCACCTATTATGGTTTTGAAACGTGCCTAATTTTGTTTTAAAGGTCTCATACAATAGATTTACATGCATCCAAGGTCAAAAAACACTTTAATGTGCTCATAATTTAAATTGCAGCATTACCTCCCCCCCAGTGTCATAAATGACTCGTTAAATGATAATTTCTAAAGGATTCATTCTAAACCCCTCCTTTCAGAGAGCATACTCTGCTCTGATTGGTTAGATGTCCCAGTCTGTTGTGATTGATCTACCGCTGTCAGCGAGCAGCCGAAGAAGACCGGAGGTGGGGCTTTTTGTTACAAACCTACGTAGGTTTGTGCAGGAATTCCAAGACTCGTTTCAGCTGTTCTGAATCAGTTACTTCTTTTGGGAGTCAATAACTTTTGATTTTTGAAACTTTGCAGACGTTTTTACAATCACAACCAGCTCTACAACACACTATCTGAAAGATAATATTTGAAAAAAAAAACATAATAGGTGCACTTTAATCATATTTCAACATTTAATACCTAATAATAGTCATCTGCAACAACATTAATTTTATACAACTGACTGAACTGAAGTGTTTAGGATCATTTGATTTAAAGTAAATACAATTTGTTTCCATGTCTATGACACAAACTGAAGCTGTTCTTCTTTATAGTTCTTCTTTATTCTTTAAAATGTATGTTCTTCTTTATTCTTTAAAATGTTCCCCTTTATAGTCTATAGGCATATACAGCCATTCATGCTGTTTATGAATTTGAAATCTTGTGTTAAAATGTCTGTTAAAATCCCAGTAATGCTTTATTATTTACAAATTACATTTCAGTCTTTCACTCACTCTAATTACTATGTACACAATTATGCTCAATTATAACTAGTGAAGTATTAGTTTGCATGTAAGCATGCCAATGGATGGAGGTATTTAGAAGGAGTCACGAGTGATCCACACATGTGCACACGGACACACAAACACCCAGAAATAGTCCATTACTGGCCCACGGCAAGAAATATCATCATACAAACAGTCCCCTCCCTGTTAACCTTAAGCAAGAGAGCAGAAAAGAGATTGCTTCAGGGTCCAGCAGATCAGACATGCTTCCCAGCTGAAGTGTGAATGCTGTATCAGTAAATATTTGTCCTTTACACTGAGTGACAACTTGAATCCCACTTCAGTGAGAGTCAACGAGAGCGCCAGTGCAATGACAAATCACCTAGCAGCTGCTCCGTTTGCATCTTTAAAACAAGCCACCGTTCAACAGTCCTGCTTCTCATGCACTACCAGCACTTGAATAGAAACTAATGGCTGTTTGATAATATCTGAGGCAAAATGATCAAAGTTACGGCAGTAAGCACTATGTGGTCCTGCAGTGGTTCCATAAAACCACTCAGCCGTGTGGTAGTTATGTACTTGCATTAACGCGAGTGGAACACTCATAATCCATGACTACACAATAATACAATTGTTTGCAGATGCTTGGTCTGGCTAACTCTCCTGGCCATGGCCCAGGCCTCGACTAATAAATTTATTACCTGCACAGTCCAACATCCATGGATCAGACCGTGAAACTTTAATTTTAAGGAAGGGGCTAATTGCTTTGTCATGGCTTAGGCTAACTGGATTAGACAGGCTGCATGGTCAATGTGAAGATCTCAGCAAAATTGCTTCTGAGCTTATTAAATACATGCTGATTATAGTGCCTGTGGTGTCAGAGCACACTTGAGCTAATGCATAGGCCTGATTGCTGGTTACACATAAAGACACGTTCCAAGCTCACAATGTCACATGAGAGCTAATGCTTGGTTACAGATTTGGATATCATGCACAGATCTGGAGTACTGTTTCTGCTCTGAGATCAGATGACTAATTAGTCCAGAGGAGTAGTAAATCCCGCTGATTCCAGGCCTGCTGCATACACTCTTGCATGTTTCCCTTCAGAGGCTAGAAGCAATTACACGCTAGTCATACTTTGTATAGATCGGACAGCTGCAAAGATCGGAATGACTAAAGGGAAAAAAAGCATGACGTAGCTTCTATGCTAAGCACAGCTTGTGTAATCAATGGCATGACATTATTCTTTCTTCATCCACTATCTTTAAATTACAGTTGATCCGTTATTTTGTGTTTGGTATCTTCATTAGTAAACTGATGAAACAAGCAAAAGCCTCAGCATTAACTCTAATCCCTGACAGATTATGCCATTCAGTATCTTTGTTTAAAGCTTTTGTGTAAGTCTGGATTACAAGCAAAAGAATCCATTGTTACAAAGCAACAGCTTGATTTGGGAAGCATGACAATCCTGTCCCTTAGCCAGAGGTAAAGTGCATAGTGAGCATGTTGCCAGAGCTTTGCTGTACGCTGTATATTTGCTGCAGTGGATGCTGGGAGGAACCTTTTGGCTGGGGAGGACCCCTTGCTCTCATGGGTGGCCTTCTGAGGCTGGAGGGGATGAGGGGAAGGGGGTTGGCTGGAAGGGGATGGTGCCTGTGGTGTGCTGGGTGTTGAAGGGGGTTTATCGTTAGCTTGTGGTGGCTCTTCCTTCTCCTTGATCTCCTCTAGCGGAGGCTTGTCTTTTTTCTTCTCCACACCGCTGCAAAATAGGCCAACCAGGATAGAGGGGCAGTATAGAGGTTAAATGGGCAAAAACATATATATATATATATATTTTTTAATAATACAAATAAATTACTGAAAGCAGAAAACAAAAGTACACTCAATTACTTCCTTCATCTTTACTATACATCAACAATTCCTGTGTAAATTGCAGCGCTGACAAAAATGAGGAAACAGAACAGAACTTCCAGGTCAAAGGTCCAAGTCTTACAGAATAGCTGTCAGGTTTACTGCAGTGGCAGTCTGCTGTATTCAAGTGTATGCATGGCAAACATCTACAAACCATGTAACCATGAACACATTTCCACTGAAACATTAAACGCTGTGAAACAAACAGATTGTTAGGAAGTCAGAGATCCGATATACTGCAAATAAGGGATTAGAAATGGTATTTACAAGGAAAAAAGGCATGAGATGGCATGATTTCAACACCATGATTAGAACACTGTGTGCTTTGTTTTTGTTAACGATCCGAGTTGAGGATGTGTGCATGCTTGTAAGGGTGTATTACCTTTTGGCTGCAGAGGACAGCGTCTCTTTCCTGGCTATGGACACTGTGGAGCTGTCTCTGTGAGACTTGCGCCCGCTGGAGCCGCCATTAGCGATACAGGACATGGAGAAAGCCTCGCGCAGCGGTGTCTGACCTGCACAACAGCGGCAGAGACAGCTCATTTATTTCGTTACAGTGTGGATACACACAGTTATGAGTACATATCCATTCTTACTATAGCAATATTCAAGCTACAGTGTGATCTAACCACTATTGTTCTGTAGGCAGTTTGTCATTTGAGGTGTTCTGTGATACAGAAGAAGTCAGTGGAGGACAATCAAAAGGAGGTTGGTGATATAAGGTGATTTGCAAGTATAGATAAGGAGGGCAAAGGGGAAGCAGGGCAGGTAGAATGCGCAGGATAAAAGAGAGCTTAATAAGGACAGGATGCAGACAAGCTAACTGGATTACATAGGAAGGGTTTAAGCCAGGCAAGCTGAGCTAGAGAGCTGTCGCTCCTGAAAGAAAAACAACATGAGGGTAAAATACAAAAGCAGCATCACTTACAATATACAAAGAGAGAAAAAAAAAAAAGCAGTCAGAGCACATGGTATTTCTCTTGCAGAATCAGATAACGCTCAAATCTAATCATAACAAGCCCTAGAGAGGAAACACATCCTGAACCATGCCTAAAACGGGGCATGGATTTTATATGTGTATGGGAAATTCTTTCTGGAAAAACAAGACTTGATTGCCATAACATGTTTGTTTTTTTGTTTTTGTTTAAAGGTTTTTATTTAAGGTTCTTACAGAGATATCAGTAAGAACAGAAAAGCTGGTTACGGGATGATTATTCAGTAGCCTGAACATATACCAGAGGCAAATCTCTGGATCTTTGGGATTGGTATTGGTGAAATTGACAGCAGTGTTATAACTGTAAATGCCTTAATGAGCAAATCTTAACATCTGTATGTCATTCTTAGGGTAAGCTCTGCCACCATTGCAGGAGTTTGCATCAGCCAGGATATTTAAAACTCGTTTTCAATATCCTGGTGCTCATGTAAACGTCTGATATAATTGCACTCAGCACTGTTCTGCTCATCGGATTGTCATGTGTCTTTTTTTAGTTATAGCAGAGATGTTTGCAATTACTGTATGACTGTACTCTGTAATTTTTGTTGGGTAGACTTTATTAATTACGTCTTCCAGAGTGGATGCTTCCTTGTGTTTGTGCATGTGGTGGATATATATATGTGAGTGTGTGTGTGTGTGTGTGCGTGCGTCACGTCCAGAAGTATTGGAAGACATCTGCTTTTGACATGTGTTGTTTAACGCATCTAGATGTAAATATCAGGAACTGAAAGCTGGAATTCTGATCTATTGTCTCGTATTCATCTTTTGATCTCTAACCCAAATTTTTTCAGTGTATGGCAAAAACAAGAGAATTGGCTGTGTGTGTGTGTGTCTGTACAGTCTCAGGAGATCCCATGTGACCCAACATAATGAAGGAAGTCTCTGCCTTATATCCACAGCATATCACAGACTTTGTTCTTTTTGTCTCCACTAGACACTCTCAAACACCGTCAAATCCTGAAAAGATCAGACATGATCATGCACAGGCAGAATAATCAAAAACTCGCAGTCTGGCACTTTTAATCATATTTGGGGGGAGGGGGGGATGACACACTCAGGTGTAACCATTAGCAGCCCTCCAGACAGCAAAGATAAACAGAGAGTACTAATTACAGTCTGATTACTTATGTCAGACTGAGAACACACTGACACGGAATTAACTGAAAGAAGCAAGTAGTACAAAATTAAACTATTCATTATATTAGCAGTGTTCAACTAAATAAACAACAATGACCTTTTTAATAACTATTAGTGAAAACTTGACCATCATTAAGACCGTTTTAAGTTTACATGTTTTATTTCATAGAGAAGCTTCACGTTTCCACTAATAGATGCGACATGTCTGTTTTGAATTTGACAAACAGAATACACACATACAAGTACTCTGTTTTCGAATTCTTTTTAAACAATGCACGTCATCGTCTCGCTAGACAGACCCGACAGAATAAATATAATGAACCCTTGAAAGTCTGTGAAAACAGTCCTTTTTCTGACTAAATATCTCTAGCCCTGTAGCTAGTTTCTGGGTCAATGTGAAAACAATGCGAATAAATAAGCTAAATAAAGCGTGTGATTGGCCGCAACGAGCCACAACAAACACTACAGAAGCTGAGCTGGGTTATGTTTAGAAAACGTAGTCTCTATATGTCTACATAGTCTTAGAGTCTCTGCACTGTGGCCAGTTGTTTTTTTGTTTTTTTCCTGGGTTATCAGGCCAAGAGGTGTCCAAAAACATAGTTGAAGTAGTGAGCTATATATTGTATATTCACACCTATCCATCCATTTTCTGTACTGCTGATCTGACACAGGATCACAGGGAGCTTGGAGCCTATCCCAGGGGACTACAAGGCGGGGGACACCCTGGACGGGGCGTCAACCCATCCAGGGCATAATCGCACACACACTCACACCTATTCAGACACCGAGACATGCCAATTAGCCTACAAGGCATGTCTTTGGACTGGAGGAAGAAATCGGGAGTACCCCCATCCCAGATGTGTGAGGCAAACATGCTAACCACTAATCTACCGTGTCCCCTCATAGTCTATATTCACATATGTTTAGTTTATAATTAGCTCATCACATCAGGTTAATGTTCATAGGTGTTCTATAGCAGCGGTCCCCAACCTTTTTTGAGCCACGGACAGGTTTAAGATCAGGCGATATCTTCACGGACCGGCCTTTAAGGTGTGGCGGATGAATACATCAAAATAAAATGATACGACCAGCACAAAAACGGGGGTATTTAAAAAAAATATATAATAATAAACGTGAAATCGCAACTTTATTAGCAGCGTCCCGGTAACATCACGCCAACAATGTAACACGAGTAACATCCACTCTGCCCCCCCCTAATGCTTAACGCATCACGTGACCGAGTAACGCATCACGTGACCGAGACAAGCGGAGTCATAGACGGATGTAACGGAGAGAATCCGGTCAAAATAAAACATCGTTCAGACTCAGATAATAAATAAAATGGAAATAATGTAAGTGATTTATTCTTTCTGTGCGGCCCGGTACCAAATGACCGGTACCGGTACCGGTCCGCGGCCCAGGGGTTGGGGACCCCTGTTCTATAGCATTACTTATGTTTGTTTTTGAACGTAACTACTGCTACAGAATGATGAGCAAAACCCTTCTTCTACACCTCTTCTACTGTAATGATTCATAATCTCATCTTGCCCAGAACGTTTGAGTCCGTTTCCACTCAAGGTTTCTTCCACATGTCATTTCCTTGCCACTGTCACCTCTGACTTGCTCATTAGGAATCCAAATATATATCCGGATTTGTTTTGCAAAGGTGCTTTGTGACAATGTCTACTGCTAAAATGTCCATACTAATTAATAAAAGTGAACTGAACTTGGTTATAATGTAGCACACGAAATCCTTTATTTCAATCACATGTTCTGTTCCCTAAAATTGTGTTCTATATAGAGCAGTGGTCACCAAAACTGTTCCTGGAGATCTACCTCCCTGACGACTTTAGCTCCAACCATATTCGCGCCCACCTAACCATCTAAGCATTGCCTTAGGAAGTTCTTGATGAACTGTAACAGGTGTTAGACTTTGGTTGGAGATTAAACCTGCAGGAAGGAGGATCTTAGGGAACAAGGCAATACATAGAAATACATATAATAGAATACATAGAAATACATAGAAAATTTCCAGGATTTTGTGGGAAAGAATGGGAACAGAATAGAACATGACACGAAACAGAGCTCGTATGAAATGTCTCAGCAGGCGTGATGGAGATGGTAGACGAAAGACGAGGAGTGGAACAGCGCACAGAAAGCAGCTCGAAACAGACGTGTCTGCTTACGATGTCATGTTTCTTAGTCTCGTTTCAGTTTTTCCACAAAAACAGAGACACCGGGACACACACTTGGGAGTTCTGAGGTCAGGCCGGACTACAACAAAGTCGAGAAGTTCCTACTCCACCAAGATCATGTTGTTCATCTTCACTTAAAGGAAGTATGATTGAAAAAAAAAAAAAAAAAAGTACAGTTCTTACTCTCATTTGAGAGCCTGTGTAATTTCATGCATGATGTATTATAAAAGCTCTGTTTAGACCTGATTCTTGACTGAGGCTTTACAGAGCTAGACACTATAGATCAAAAGCTATTTCCATTTGTTCCCCCTGTGGGGAAGACGAGAAGACTACTGCTAGGAAATACACACGCCTACTCACTTTCAATCTCTTGTGCGCACACAAACTAGAGTTAGCAGGACACTGATAGATGGTGGGAACTATTACTGAAGCATGAAAAATATATGTTTGCTAGCATCTATAGACCACACACACACATGCATACACACATGCATGCACACGCTCACACACTTCGATAGATGCTTCTGGTGGCAGAGCACAGTGGGAACGGGAAAGGAGGAGGCGGAGAGCGGATATGGGCTAACATGGTGCCAGAAGCGGGTATATGTGTGTGTGTGTGTGTGTGTGTGTGTGTGTGTGTTTTCCTTTTGGCACAAATGCTTTTCCTTGACTTTTTCTCCATTTTGTTTTTCAGCATACAACAAAGCCTTGAGAGCTTTTCAGCTCTCGTGGCTGTATTCAGAGTTGATTTTTTATTTTATTTTTTTTTAAGTTAAAACAGTTATGTTGATTATTCAAAGGGGAACGTTACTCGTATTCAGAGTCGGGTAACGTACCTGCTTCAGTTAAACTTCTCGGAACCCCAATCTGACTGACTGACTGATTCATTGAATGAATGAATGACTGAGCAGGTCACAAGCTCTAGCTTTAAAATGCACCATTTGCACATTTCACAAACATAGTACTGTGGTTCAACTTGGCAAATCTGATGTCACATTAAAAAAAAATAAAAAGGAAAAAAAATTTGCTCTATTCAAACTCACACACTCACCGTCCATTTTATTAGGAATACTCGAACACCTACAGTGTTCACGTTGGCCAATCAGTGTGCAGTTAGGCTATCAGCCAATCAACAAATAAATAAATCCAGAAACCGTTTCAGTCCATGTTCACATCGAAGAGAATGAAGGAAAAAGTGTGATCTCTGTGACTTTGATTGTGACAAGGTAAGGGCTGGTTTGAGTATTTCTGAAACACACAAAAGTGTCGAGTTTATACAGAATGGTGCAAAAAACTAAAAACATCGAGTGACCGTTCGTTCTGTGGGTGGAAAGACCTTGTTGATAAGCTGCCAGGAAGGATAAAGTAACTCAAATAATCACTCATTACAACCGTGGTGAGCAGAAAAGCATCTCAGCATGCACAAAACATAGACCCTTGAGGTGCCATAGACTCACCCAAACTGGACAGAAGACTGGAAAAAGACCAGGTGATTTTATAGATTTTTTCCCCCCTATTCTTCAGCTGTCCAGTTTGGGTGAGTCTATGCCCATGATAGCTTCAGGTTCGTGTTCTTGGCTGACAGCAGTGGAACTTAATGTGTGTTCTGAGATGCTTTTCTGCTCACCACAGTAATGAAGAGTGCTAATTTGAATTACTATAGACCTCCTGTCTGCTCAGTCCAGCTCCAGTCTTGTTATTCTCCACTGATCTCTCTAATCAACAAGGTGTTTTAGCATGCAGACCCTCTGCACACAGGATTTTTATATTTTTTTCTTTCCTGCACCATTTTGTGTAAACTCTACAGATTCCTGTGTGTGAAAATCCCAGGAGATCAGGAGTTTCTGAAATACTCAAACCAGCCCATCTGGCACCAACCTTCATGCCATGGTTAAAATCACAGAGATCACACTTCAGTTCCCCCCCATTCTGATGATTGATGTGAACATTAACCGAAGCTCTTCACATGTATCTGCGTTATTTCACAGGTGTTCCTATTAAAGTGGACGGCGAGTGTATTTACACACGTGCAGCTGTGAATCACATGGAATGCAGACTTTATAAGCAGTGTTTCGCATACTTCTGATCTAAACACTGCGGCCAGTTGGAAGAAATCTGCAGAGTCTTTTTAAAGGCAGCATCGTATGCATCCATGTTGGTGAAGACAATACTATCATTCATTCTACTGGATGAGAGTTCCGCAGAAGAAATCTCCCATATGACAACTAAAGACAACGGTAATTCTCCTTAACATAATAGTGTAAAGCAGGGTAAAAGATTAGCCAATTATACTTCGATATGAAACTTTAATACTGACATATTATTCTAACACACACGTGCACACATGGTGCTCTCTTACCTTTGGTGTTCTGTTGCTTCTTGGCGGCCATGTCCTCGGACTGCGCGAGGCGTCGGAGAACGTCGGCCAACGCAGCCTTCATCACGGTGAGCTCATCTTCCTGCTGCTGCACACGCAGTTCCAGAGACGACAGCCGGTCCTGCATGTCCGACACGCTCGCTGCTGAGATACTGTCATCTGTGAGAGAGAGATAAAAAGAGAGCGAGAGAGAGAGAGAGAAGAGCATTCCATTAGCATGCCATCTGCCATCATGATAAACTGTGTGACTTTGTAGTTTGCATTGTAGCAATTCATCCATCCATTCTCTGCACCACTTATCCTACACTAGGGGAGCCTGGAGCCTATCCCAGGGAACTCGGGGCGCAAGGTGGGGGTCACCCTGGGCGGGGTGCCAACCCATTGCAGGGCCCCTTAATAATTCAGATATGATTAAAAATGGAACGGTCCCTTTGATACAAGACTCTAAAATTTATATGACTGCAAAACCAAATAAACTATCGCCTTTAATATCTTTTGTTGTTTTTAGTTTTTAGCCAGTCCAAACTGAGACTCACTCTGAAAGCTATAGAGTTCACCCATAATAACTGTCTATACTCAATTCTAAGATAGTTGTGGCTAATAAATTCGTCACAGACGATTTGAAGAGCACAATGTGTGTGTACATGGACACGCATGAAGGCCAGGCCTCCATCTGATATTTCCTTATATTACCAAAACGTTTGCAGACGAGGGATGCAGTGTGAGGAAAAAAAATTAAAAACTGATCGTACCGATTTCCTGATCGTATATGATTAGCGATTTCAATAGGGTTCATAGGTGCTGTGTTTCACATACACCTTGAGCACCTTCGTACAGTACAGTGTAAATGGTAGTGTTTGGCCCGGTGCTGGCCGGTGTTTGTGTGTGTGTGTGTTGTTTTTCAGCACTGCAGCAAGCTATGTAGAGTAGCTGTGGTTGGAGCTCAGACTCCTGCAGCAGCCCACTCACTTGGCAGAGCATGACAGCTAATGAAGAGGCCCTGCATTCTCAACTGTGGTTAGCTAGTTAGTGGGCCCCTCACTGAGCACCGCTTGTCTTTGAGGTGTGTGTGTGTGTGTGTGTGTGTATACACAATGTATACTCCCGTGCAAACACATATGGCGTGTCATGGTAAAAGATTACGATAAAAACAAGACAAATAAAGGGAACTTCACAAAAGATATAGATCATACCAAGAATGAATCATGAAGACACACACACACACACACACATTTTGAACTGATAAAGCACAGACCGATCCACACATTCCATACACAGTGCTGCAGAGCACAGAATGCAGACAGCTAGTCTTAAGGTCACATAGTGGTTATTGTAGCTGCCTGCGTGGTAGTTAAGGGAAGAGAAAGGGCTGAGGAATGCCCTGGCACACACACACACACACACACACACACACACACACACACAGACGCACACAAATCATGTCCGGGAATAAACACGCAGGTCGACATGGCTAGTCAAGCACAGAGCCTACAGAATACACGTACACACGCGCATGTGCGCACACACACGCACACACACAATTCAAAGAAGAGAAAAAAAGCTCTCTGTTGCTTTGAGCCACACAAATTAGCACACTCTCGAGCCAAGCGTAACTGCTGCATTTCTCCAACCGAGCCAGCAAAGAAATCAATCAGCCCAATCTGGCAACCGCAGGCAGCGCGAGGACCAAAGGAAGGGAACCGGCTTCCTAAAGCCTTCAAGACATTTCTCTGGTTTGAGGACCGATTGCCAAAACATTCCGTGAGAGGGGGGATAATCACAGATCAGTTCTTTAACGTCAACTGGGCATTCAATCTTTTACCTCCTCTCTTTACCGAGAGACTTCAAACAGTAATCGTGAACTAAAAAGGAGAAATGACGCAAGAAAATGTTCACGTGAAAACTGACAGCAAAAACACTTTGAGCATAAATTCTATATCGGAGATATGCATGTGAACATCAATGACTAGAGGAAATGACTCACTTTATCATGCAAACAAGATTCAAATAACAAACTAGGAAATTAAGAGAATGATGAAAGATTAAGATTAAGCACTAAAACTCAAAGATAAAAGTTTGATGGAAAAACATCAAACTGTATCAGTCTGACAGAATACTAATTTGACTAATAATAGGGCCCACTACGGATCAGTAACAAACCTGACTGGACATATTTTCCCACCCCATCCACTGCCATGCATGCGTTATGTTGAGTGACATCCATCATGTATGCGATTGCAGGAGATGTTTAAGGAATGAAACATTTCAGGACGTGCTGCTTTAAAAAAAATACATCAAAGAGGTGCATTGATATCACTGTGATACTACAAAGTTGATTATTTTCTAATAACAGCATGTCCGGAAGTGATTTACTCCACTTACGCCACACAGCAGTCTGCTAAATGAGTATTAAAAAACTGTATTTGTTAAAAAGTCAAGTTTTCAGTCTCTTGTGAAGTTAATAATTACTAGTCATGTTACATAGAAACCGCAAACCTCGGTCTCAGACTTTCCTGTGTCAAAAAAATTAATAACGTATCAATAACGTATCAATATTTGTAAATATATTGGCATAAGTCATCAAGTGACCAAAATTATATGTTAAATGCTTGAGAGCTGATGTAGAAAATAAACCAACACGTTCCGACCAAGAACCGAGAATACAATAGTGCTATACTGCAGACGTTTTCACTTACTAAAAGGCTTTCAGAATCAATATTGGATACTGGCTTATACTAAAAGATTTGATGATATTATTGTAATGTATGGTATCGCTCAGAACATGCCTCATCACAATACCTGAAGACATTTTCAGTGCATTCAGAACTTCAAAGTGGTTTGGTTACTTTATTGTTTTCACAGGGGGAAGAGAAAGAAAAAAAAGTGAATTCTCAAGGTTTCAGGAAATTTGCAAAAATGAACTGAAATCGGCTACTGAACACAGTGATTCACCTTCTAGGCTCTCCACCCACACTTTCCTCTAGGCAGAGCAGGTATTTCCTTTAAGCCGTCTTATCGGCAGAACTCCCGCACCAGGGAACGGCAGAGAAAAAAGAAAAACACTCACCATCCAATGCCTCGAAAATGGGAGGAAATCAGTTTAGAAGAAGTATATTCCAAACCAGCAGTTATGTATGGGAGAGAAGGAAAGAGAGCAAGAAAGACAGGGGATTTATACGATTACATGACCACGTTATAACGGTGAAAAAGAGCTCCTCAGTTGCTTTAAAATGACTCCACCTCCACATTGCTGCAATGTATGGTGCCTGAGAAAGCAGCTGCAGAAGACAAGCATTGTAGCCGACTTTGGAGCTCTATTTCTGGTTAAAATGATGCTCGGGACTTTGTTTAATTCAATCAAATTTCTGGGAGCATTTATAAATTTTGTTTTAAAATATGATGTACAATATGCTTACAATATGAAACCTCGATTTGTAGCAACTGTTTATTTATTTCATTTTATAGTGACCGAAATGCACACTGTATTGCACCGATTATAATTCGCAGTCTTTTTCATTGATTCATTTCCATTGTTAAAATTTTGTTCAAAATACTCAGAGAATCTAATTGCATGGTAAATCGTGAAGCAAGAATCGTGACCGCAGTGTATCGTTACACCCCTAGACTTCTGACAGCATGAATTGTGTACGAGTCTGTATTTGTGTTTCCCCCCCAGATGACCCTGGTGTCGGGGAATGTCTGTGTGTGTGTCAGAAATGCCTGGCTTGTTTCTACCCATGAGCACTTGCAGGCTGAAAGGAAGGAAGGAACGGCTTCTGCACTTGTCATATTTCACAATAACCCACCACATTCCTGGGCGTTCTCGTCCTCGCCCCCCTCTACACTTGCACACACACACACACACACACACTAATCCTTATAACTCAATCGTTACACAGACTTTCATGAACACACATATACACACAAACATTATATTTATATATATATATATATATATATATATATATATATATATATATATATATATATATATATATATATGTACACACACACACACACACACACACACACACACACACAGAGTATCTCTCACAAAAGTGAGTACACCTCTCACATTTTTGTAAATATTTGATTATATCTTTTCATGTGACAACACTGAAGAAATTACACTTTGCTACAATGTAAAGTAGTGAGTGTACAGCTTGTGTAACAGTGTAAATTTGCTCTCACCTCACAATAACTCAACACACAGCCATTAATGTCTAAACCGCTGGCAACAAAAGTGAGTACACCCCTAAGTAAAAATGTCCAAATTGGGCCCAAAGTGTCAATATTTTGTGTGGCCACCAATATTTTCCAGCACTGCCTTAACCCCCTTGGAGTTCACCAGAGCTTCACAGATTGCCACTGGAGTCCTCTTCCACTCCTAGATGACGACATCATGGAATTGGTGGATGTTAGAGACCTTCTTTAGAGCTCCTCCATTTTCTGTTTGAGGATACCCCACAGATGTTCAATAGGGTTTAAGTCTGGAGACATGCTTGGTCAGTGCATCACCTTCACCCTCAGCTTCTTTAGCAAGGCTATCATGCTGGAATACTGCCCTGTGGCCCAGTCTCCGAAGGGAGGGGATCATGCTCTGCTTCAGTATGTCACAGTACATGTTGGCATTCATGGTTCCCTCAATGAACTGTAGCTCCCCAGTGCCAGCAACACTCATGCAGCCCCAGACCATGACACTCCCACCACCATGCTTGACTGTAGGCAAGACACACTTGTCCTTGTACTCCTCACCTAGTTGCCACCACACAAGATTGACACCATCTGAACCAAATAAGTTTATCCTGGTCTCATCAGACCACAGGACATGGTTCCAGTAATCCATGTTCTTAGTCTGCTTGTCTACAGAAAACTGTTTGCAGGCTTTCAGAACAGCCATGCAGACCAATTTGATGCAGTGTGCGGCATATGGTCTGAGCACTTACAGGCTGACCCCTTCAACATCTGCAGCAATGCTGGCAGCACTCGTACGTCTATTTCCCAAAGACAACCTCTGGATATGATGCTGAGCACATGCACTCAACTTCTTTGGTCGACCATGGCAAGGCCTGTTCTGAGTGGAACCTGTCCTGTTAAACCACTGTATGGTCTTGGGCATCGTGCTGCAGCTCAGTGTCAGGGTCTTGGCAATCTTCTTATAACCTAGGCCATCTTTATGTAGAGCAAGAGAGACAGGCTGGGGTATACGGGAAAAAAAGGATTTTACAGTGCTCTAATGTACATGTGATCAATAAAGACTTATGTACACATGTACATATACATATATTATTTATGGTTAAAGGACCACAAAGCATTCCTTCTCTATAAAAAACATCTACATACACAAACATGCTGCACATTTGGCAAGGAGCAATCTCTGTAATGTGCGCTTCATTTTGCCTGCAGGTCTATGGAGGAAGTCCTCAGGCAGTGATAGCAGATATACAGTTCAGATAAGATCTCTGCTGGAAGAGTGGAGCAATCAGCGTGCACACACGCATACATACAGACAAACAGCATTAGCCTAGTATTCCTTGTTAATGTTCAACAACAGCAAAGAACATTTCGAGCATAACCATATTTCTCCTTCATTAATGAAGATCATGTTCATGTTAGCTACATCCCAAACGATCTGTGCTAAAGAGTGAAACCCAAAATGCTACAATTTTGAACAAAGAGCAGGAGATTCCAACTGCAGCCTCTTAGCAAGAAAAATAATCTCTTTTTGTTCATTCTTGTTGCTCATTAAAATGCTTGTAAAGAAGCTCATAACATAAGGCGGCACATGTCTCAACTGGCTGTCTGTACTGTAGTAGTATACATTTCCCCCTTTGTGCCCCAAACTGCACTCTCCCAACTCACACCCCCGCTCACATATACAAAGAATTCATGTGTGTAGTCAAGGATAAAGGCATGAGGTTTGTATGTGTGCATGCATGTGTGTGTGTTGTACAGGGAAGCCGGAACCTAAACAAGACTAATGTCTGTCTGAGAGCAAACAAGAACAGTGACTGAATCATGGGATGCAACGATGGGCTGGGACACTTGAAAACACGAAGATCGAAAAGCTGTGACTAAATGAAAAAGAAAAATAATAACGTCCTTTAGATTGCTTCGGTCAGCTTACCAACACATGCTAGAGACCGATAAGAAGAGTGAGAAACAGTTTGCTGACTCGAGCGAAGAACGGGACGGACACAGTGTAGTGTAGTTTGTAGGAAGAGCTCATTTTTGAACATGGCGATAGGGCACGACGCAGTCACTGGATTAAAACAGGTTTGAGGTACACAGTGTCCAGTGCTTAAAAGCTATTAAGAAGGTTGTTGTGAAGCAGTTAGTGGCAAGTAAATAAGTCATCATAGCATGTTTGCTGATAGGCAACAGAAAACTTTTTCAGGCATGGCCAACCCTCTACAAACAATTAACCTTTCGACATCTGGCTAATGATTGCCATACACACAGTTGCGATTAGCTGTTTTATTGTACTTTTTGATGACTCTGTGACCTTGTAATGAGTATAACTGTAGCATTACACTGCTCCATACACAGCCATTTATCAGCATTACACAGAAGTTAACTGCCTTTTTTTGCCCTTTAAACTATTAAAACAAAACTGCAAATTGAAGACAGAAGACACATATTGACTTACACATATTGTATAAATCCTATAACAGAAACACACAAACAAGTAAGTGAATAATAATTAAGTACTACAGCAATAGGGCCTTGCTCAACGGCGGCAGCCTGACAGTGCTGGGGTTTGAACCCACGACCTTCCAATCAGTAACCCAGAGCCTTAACCTTCAAGCTACCACTGACCCCGATTAATCGGTCAACCGATTAATGTCGGTTGTGATGAGAGGAATCCAAAGAACCAGGAGGAAACCCAAATGGGCATGGACCCTGATCAGGATAATGCCGTTACCCAGCCCAGCTTTCATGACAAAACAGTTAGGTATATTTCAGAGATCAAAGCAAATAAGATTATTTGAAGCAATTTGATAAGATCAAAAATGTAAGCGAGGCTGAATGCTTTGTTTGATAACATTTTATTTATATATATATATATGGAAACGTACATATGCTTGCTGAATCTAATAACTGATTTTTAGCGATTTAGTTGTTGCAGTTCTAATTACAATTGTTCAAACTGAATAGGATTATTTGAAATGTGCATTACTAATTATGAAAAATCATTGTCAACGAATCTCATTATTAGGTGGTCTTTAATTACTTAGTTTTGTCATTGGTTTACTTCTGTTCTGAAAGAACGCATCGGAAAGTACAGAACAAAGTTGCGGCCCAAATGAACACTATGCAGTATGTACTCTACTAGTGCATGAATTTTAGAAGGGTAGTATGGTCTTAAACGGAAAACTAATGTTTTTTTTACCAAACGGAAGTATAAGCCCATTTCGAGTCGATGGCACATGACGTCAAACGCATGCAATACAATGCCGCTAGTTTTAGAAGATACCCAGAGTCCAAAAAAAATTATTCTACCGTTTACAGTTCATCAGTGTTACCTTTTATACCCAACATGACCTCAGTGTCCATCAGATGGCGTGTGACCCACTAAGGCATGGGAGCATTTTGTATTAAATGCCGGCAGGAAGATTGCAACCTACAAACTTTATAAGGCAGAGCCTGTGTAGCACGGAAGCATGACAGTGATGCACGAGCACAAACTTGTGATTATATCCAAAATGCTCCACTGTGTGCATGGAGTTGGGGAAACTGGTGCAAGCTGCTTAAAAGGTTTAGATTAATTCAAGTTTATTGTCATTAGATGCTGTATTTGTGAGCTTGCAGTGTAACTTCTGTTGATTATCATAAGGGGAGTGATCTATTTGTAATGAGGCTGCATTGACTCCTTATAATTGGACAACCAGCTGTATTTTTAACACGCAATTTGTGAATTTTATTGTAAATAAACAAAAGTTTTATTGAAAAAAATGGTGTTAAAAGTTGGAGCCCCTTCCCCCATCGATTAATTGAAAGCAGAAGAAAAAAAGAATCGCCCAATTAATCGATTATGAAAATAATCGTTAGTTGCAGCCTCTACAGCCCTTACAGTTTTGTCTATAATGGAAGATTATATCCACTCATTTGTTTGCCATTACTGACAGCATTTCCTAACCTCTGCTAAGCCGCAGTAATCCAGCATGTTTTCATAAGCTTAATACACGTCAGTTATTGTTTGCACCCTTTGCACAATCCCCTCCATTTACACATCATGCAGATTCATGCAGTGCCAGTCAAAGGGTAAGTCTTGGTCTTACTGAGCAACAAAAACGCCCAGACTCTCAATGTAATATAAGCTAATCTAGCGTTAAATGAGACAGGCTGCCCAAATTCTCTTTCGGTCATGCAGAGAGGCATGGTCACACAGGAAGTGATGTCACCCATATCTCTTCTCACAAGGAATGAATTGCTACTAATGAGCGATAACATCAACACAGAAAGCATCACTTACGGACATTCAAATCATTCTCGTGAGAAACCGTAACAAAAACACTCGCACTACATCAGAGAAGGTTCTAACAAAAATCAACCGCCCAGAACACATAGGTTACAGCAAGGCATAGCACACCACTTAAATTTAGCCCATCATTTCGTCACTGAGATTCCATTACACGATATTAATAGCAGCCCTGCCAGTTGTGCTTTCTAGTTCTTCCTGGTTATGTGAGAAATTATGATACTGCACCATGCACTACAAACAGCGTTTACATATTTTTTATCTTAGACATGACAAGCAGCTCATATACAGAGATGCACTGATGCATGCAGCATTTTATCTTAGCCTCGAATCTTAGCTTTAGCCTGACGTCAGCTGAAGATTCAGCGGAGTCTGAGTGTGCATTCTACAGTATTGTAGACATTCAGAGACAGAAGACTTCTAAATGTCCTTGTCATGTGGCATGACGGCAGGCAAGTAGGCAGGATGCAAACGCAAGTTCAAACGGAGATCTTTATTTATAGAAAGGGAAAGCAAACCAAACAAAAACAAGAAACGTAAAGCAATCAACAAACTAAGCTAGGCTCACTTGGCTAAGGCTAATGCTAATGCTATGGCTATAACTAAGGCTATGGCTGAAGCTAAGGCTAAAGCTGTTTATCGAACAGTCTAAATACATGCGTTGTGGGCTGATTGGCATTGAGTGTCAATGATGTGTGCGATTGTGCCTTGCGATGGTTTGGCATCCCATCCAGGATGTACCCAGAGTTCTCTGGGACAGGTTCCAGGCTCCAGCGGCATAAAATCACCCCCTCTCATGGATTCAAGTACTAGTTCATTTTTCACAGTCTGTATGTAATGCATATAATTAGCTAGTCAGACTTCTCTTTTCAATTATGCTAGCTGATGCTTTTTTCTAGCCTAGCTAATTGGTCATCTGGGTGATCAGAACATAGGACTGGGAAGCACAACGGAGCATTCACTTTCAGGGTGGACTAGCTTGCGACTTTATCATTTGTCCACATCTGGATTTGGTGTCATTGATTTAACACCTTCATAGAAGTGTTCTTCATAGGGCAATCTAACGCAAATCACATGAGAATTATTGTCTTTGCGTGTACACACAAATGCGCATGCACACATGGCAACGCTCTGGAGACCCAGAATTGTACAAGGTCATGCTTATGGTGTTCTGCGTAAATGTACACAGGAAGCAAGTGTGTTCACACTACAGACATTATATACCCCCACATTTGAGAGTGCACATTTGCATTCAGTCCGAGGTCCCGGGGGCGACTCCGGGGAGATCCTGCTCAGCAAGATAAAAAGAGCCGTATTTTAAAGGAAAGCCAGGGCTTTCCTTTTCATGCTTAATGTAGTGTAGTGATTTGGATGTCACACAGATCACGGATATCTAAACTCCAGACATCCTATAAACCAACAGTTCGTAGTCTAAGCTCCACTTGATGGATTGTGGCTCTGTGAACTGCAGGTATAGAAAAGTGTAGTAATATCTATATACATTTACACACACAAACACACACACACACACACACACTTTTAACAACTTCTACAGTAGTATCACTTTGTACAAAGCAAATTTAGTCGAGAAATGCTCTTGTAGATCACTACCAATTAATGTAATGACAGATTCAATTATAGTATGTGGTTTGTTGGAGCTAAAAGAGCAAGAGGCTCCTTTATGAATGACATTCCACAGTGGCATGAGGACAGAACACAGCATGGAATTAAGACTAGAGAAGGAAGAACAGTCCGCTCTGAAATGATACGTTAGTGATTCATTGTTATAGCCCTGGGCTAGGCATGCAAATACACCCACACACACACAGAAATGCTCCACAGGACTTGGGGTGCATTTTTAATGAAGGTTCAGTCTGGGACTAGGGGAATGACAGTGAAAGTGGAGAAGAGGACTGATGTGATCTGCGTCCTCTCTCTCTCTCTCTCAACAATGCAGGCTTTTCTACGAAACTTGAGATAAAGCAAAAGTGTGCATTGACTACCACTGTCAGGAAAACTATTTCACACTTCATCACTGGGGAGGTCCATGAAGTGAGCATGAATATGCACATTATTGTGTGTAGCTTTTCCTCTGCAGTGTGTATGTGTAAATACCAGTGTGTCGGATGTCACAGCTTCTAGCCTGCAACTTGCATGCAGCTTCAAACTGTTTAGTGCTTGTAGAGACAGGTTTGCTTAAAGACATTAGACTGAACGGCCGAGCCAAGAAACACACACACACACACACACACACAGAGGGGGGAAGGGGAAAGAAAAACAGACACAGAGTGAGAGATTGGCTCTGTTCACACTTGGTATTAAGATCCGTCGTGAGTGACCCGATTGCAATCGGAGAGCCAAGATGCATAACCGATCACAGCTGGTAGTTTCAATTGTCCTATATGCATCTTCACTAATTACTTGGGATCGCATTTCTTCAGTAAATATACTAGTCCCTTACACATATAGTTCTAAATAACTTGACTTCAGTTCACTGGCTATAATCTCAAATGTATGGTAAAATACCAAGCTTATGATAAAGCTGCAACACAAGCAATTCTGTCAAACTATATGATGTGTCTTTTAAGAGTGACATGTGATGACTGAAGATACACTGCCAAACTCAAAATCTGCCCCTTCCAAACCCAAACCCATCTTAAACCCCAACATCAAAGCCTTCATTGCAAAAAAACACAGTTTCCTTAAATAGTCGTTTCATCAATGTGCCAAAAGTTTCTTAAGATTCAAAGAGTTATGAGAATGAGAATACATTCATACAGTAACAAACAATGTTCACAGCAGACACATAAAACACCCATATAAGACGAGACTTCGAGATTTAATCGAAATAATAAACGTAAAACGCCCAATTACCAGTCTGTATCAGAGTTTTTTTGGGGTTTTTTGCGGCCAAAAAAATGTATTTTACATTTTGTTTTTTTTTTTCGTGAAATTTCAATTGCACAAAATGCAATTTCACAGTGATGTCTTTGGTGGTAATGAGACCTTTTAGCTGTACTCATGTTCGACGTGCATGAATCAAAGAGGGCTTTGGCATGTGATGATGTCACATGATGAGTCTTGGCCCAAATCTACTGAAAATCGGCACAAAATCCTAGAGGTACTGAATTACATGCATCAACAGCGTAGCTGGGCAGATTAAAAGTAGCTTGACTCAGAAAGCCTTGAAGCTGGCAACACTGGTGACTAGGTGTTACTGTTCCACACGCCAGCGTTACTGTAATGAGCATTCGCCTTTACTATACAGTGAGCCAGTCTGAGCTAGGTATTTTTATTTTTTTTTAAAGTGCACCTATTATGGTTTTTCAAATATTACCGTTCATGTAGTGTGTTATAGAGCTGTTTGTGAATGTAAAAAAAGTCTGCAAAGTTTTAAAAATCAAAGCGCACGACAAACGGACTCCCAAAAGAAGGAACCGATTCTGAACAGCTGAAACGAGTCGTTAGTAATTCCAGACTTACTTCCTGTACTTCCCTATGTAGGTTTGTAACAAAAAGCCCCACCTCTGGTCTTCATCAGCTACTCGCGAACAGACAGAGCTGAAACTCGTTATGGTAGTGGGCATTTCCTTTTCGACACACACTGACAGCGGTAAACCAATCACAACAGACTGGGACATCTGACCAATCAGAGCAGATTATGCACCCTGAAAGGAGGAGTTTAGAATGAATCCTTTAGAACGGATCATTTAACGAGTCGTTTGAGATATGGGGGGGGGGGGGGGGATGATGCTGCAATTTTAATTATGAGTACATTGAAGTGTTTTTTGACCTTGGATGCATGCAAATCAAGTCACATCTCAGTTTTTTCCTCAGCGCATAGAACTCTCACCGTTGTTTTAAATTTCATTCAGATATGACGCATTTTTACGTTCATTTGGCTTATGGCTCTCTGCAAAAACACTTTTTTTATGGTAGGGAAAACGCTGGAATGAATAAGTCACAGAGCATCTTTACTGTATTATATACCATAATTAGGACACCGTATTGCAGTTTTACTGTACTCTATACCAGTTTTAGTGTTATGTGTGACAATATTTTATTCCATAACACACTTAATTAAAAAATTAAACAAAGAAAATCACATTTGGGACAGCAACACATCAGTAATTTGCTCACAAGATTCCAGAAAGACAGTGATGATCTTAATATTGTGCCAGCTAAACATGGTGTTTATGGTATATGTGGACTGTAAGTAGGTGACTGTAGGTGCCAATTTCTCCCATATGCACACTACATGGTGTACCAAAATCTACATACATGGGGGAAATTAAGACTTTTAGCACAATGCATGGAGACTTTTGGGACACACTGTATATCTATGCATCTAATTGAGAGACCAAGAATTCTACTTAATTCGCAAGGGAAGACACAGAAAAGCACAATCATTCACAGATGCACTCATGAGACAGGATAACAAAACACTTTGTCCTTGGGCGTACAACACACTCAACAATCTCAGGTAAGCGGTTGTCAAACACAGGCATGATATAGTGCGTGTGTCTTGACTAGACGAAGAAATTGTGTTGTGTTTCTCAGCATGCCTGTAGAGGGCAATGGCGAGAAAGAGTATGAGAGGCATGTAGGTAAAAGAAAGAGCACGATGGAAGGAGATTGCTTGCTGTGTTTAGATCATTTCTACACGTTCGCTAACGATATAAGACCCAGCTTTTGCAGATACTACAGAAGCAATACCAGAGCTTTTAATCTGCATTTCTTTTTTTTATATATAATATAGTAGAACATAATATATGAGGGAGTTCAGCATCCTGAACTATAAAGTTTGTAAAAATGATACGGGGAACAGCATGTACAAATACAACGAGCATGCTAGGGTCTCCGAAGTACCACAATTATGAAAGCTATATAATATATATAATAAAACCAAAACGTATGGAAGTATAATAGATCTCAGAAATAATGTGGAGATAACAGAAGGGATGTTGAATGAATGTGTATATTTTACTTCCATACGTTTTGCTTTGTCTGTAATTGATGAGGAAAGTGCAGGAGAAGCTGTGGAACTGGGAGAGGGGGAGGGACATGAACGAGAGAGTGGCAGAGGGAAGACTGCAGAAGAGAAGGAAACAAAGGCTGGGGAAGTACAGAACTGTACACAACAATGTGCTGGATTGTGTTCACCAAACTGCAAGCTGGAGGTTTAACTGTAACATTCAAATGAATGGCAAATATTACACAAACACACATACTCTCCTTCCAAAACTCACAAGATACATCAACATACACACCCACGTGAATGCACGCGCACACACACACAGACGGAGAGAGCAATGGAGTGTTGCAGATGATGCTGCACGGGATACTCATTGACCAGCAGTTCCTATAACTGCCATGTTATCATGACAAAGAGAGGAAGTAACACCCGTCCTCACTGGCCCATGAACTCACCGTCACACTGTGTGTGTGTGTGTGTCTGTTTCATATCCTCTGTACGGAGAGTCAGACAGCTCATGCCCCACACGCTCATCCTCACACACACACACACACTTCAGACACAGATCATCCCCGTGCTGGGGTGGGCGTCGTTGCAAAATTTCTTAATGATATATGATGCCATTTTTATCATGCACGATACTTATGTAATACGATATTTAGGTTTGGAAGTTTGGAAAATTGGAAGTCAATTTTATATAACGGACACTATCGTGGAAAGAGAGAAGATGATAAAACACTGGTTGGTTGGGATTATAAACGAAAGAGTTTAAAAATAATAATCAAAATAATAAAACTACACTGTGGAGTCATTATCATGATAGTGATCTTATATTGTCCAATCACCCGGCCCCAGTGAGTAGTCCAGTCTGCTTTGAATGAGACACCACTGATGACTTTGAATAAGGGAACAGAAGTGGCTTCCCTCTGAAGCCACAACACACACACACACACACACACACACACACCCCTCATCTGCCAGCACACAGAATTTGCTCCTGTAGAGCTGAGAAAAAGTGAAACCAGAAGAGGTACTCAAACTTTTTCTTGCTGACCACACAAGTGCGTGCGCGAACACACATAGTTTAGACCAAGGCACAGCCGAAGTGACAAAACTCTACATTCCTTGGTATAGATTCATAAGCGCACATGCTCAAACACACGCACACCCGCACACACCTCCCCCGATCCTGTTCTCTTACCCGTGCAGTGGTTGTCAAGCACAACTGTAGAATTACAGGCGGGAGCCACACTCGCTGAACCGTCCTCCATTCTCCTTACACAAACACGCGCGTGTGTGTGTGTGTATATGTATGTATGTGCAATCTCCTTGTGGCTGCACGTCCTCGGTACAAGGTTCCTTCTCTCTCACTAACTTCGTGCAAGTCCTGTTTCCTCTTTGCAAATCTTCGTATATCTCTTTCCTTTTCTACAGAAAGTGTAGACAGTGTAGCCTGCTTGCCTTCACTCTTTCTTCCTCCCTCTCTCGCACACACACAGCTCTACACACGTCTGCCTGCGCGCACAAAGCCTACAGAGTGAGTGAGCGAGTATGAGAGAGCGGCGAGAAGAGGAGGAGGAGATAAAGGATAAAAAAAGAAAATCTTGGTTGGCTCAGGGAGTGGCCAAAACTCTGCTCACACAACTTTAACCTCTGCCATTCCGCCACGCACTCGCACACGTGTGTGATTTTACTCTGCTCTGAGGGAGCACGAGAGAGGAACACAGAAAGAGGGAAACCACATGGAGGTGTCAAAGTCTTGCCACAAAAACACACACACACACACACACACCACACCTGTAAATCAGTTTAAAAGAAGAAATCTGCTGACTGCATAGCAAACTGTGTAAGTAAAACTGACTCTGCAGTCACATCATATAAATCACATTCAATGAAAAATCGATCAATTACACACATTCCAGATAATGGACTTAGTTCAAGACACGTGCTCAAACGTCTTAAGTCCCCATGAAGTCAAAATTGGAGTTTTGTGGCTTTTATTATGAATGTGTCAGCCTTAAGGTTATCTACAACCATGTGCTTCAAAACAATGACAAAATTCGCAGTTACAAGGAGATATGCATTAAAAATGTACAATCTCTCTCTACCACTAATACGGATCAACAACTCTGATGACATCATTCTGCACTTCAGCTTCTCATCAGATTTTCTGTCTAATCAAATGTTCTCTGGAATCTGAAGTGTCCCGTCCCGCAACATTACAAAAAGCCATGGTACTAACTGTCAAATACGGCTTAGCCTGGGCTGTGAGGTAAACAAAATACTATTGGCTATTTAAAAAGGGGGAGGAGCCATTCGATATGGCTCACCCTGCCTAGGTATGGGTGATATGGACTATATCACAATATTTTCTGGTATTTATTGTGATAACGCTATCAGTGATGAGATAAATTATAGTACCATGCGGCACTGTTTTTGGCTACGAGTGATATCTGAAACACAAACATTGATCTAAAAGTAAAACGGATTTTCTGTAACCAAACCAGTTCCAGATTGCAGAGGTAGCTCCTCATTTGAGATAAACTCCTCCTCAGCTTCACCTCCGCCGTACTTGTTTTCACTCTGCATGTGAGCTGCGAATGGGACGCACAACTAGGCATTAAATTTCTACCTATATCGCAAACAATAAGATATCCCTAACCCTGACTTCCTGTTTCAGTGGAAATTATGTCAACACCGACAAATATGGTAGATGAAGAAAAAGGTAATAAAATGATATTCATTAATATTTTCAGAGTGATCATATCATTAACAGCATGTGGTACAGATTTCACTCGATGCTTGTGTAAGTTGTACAGTTGAAACTGTAACTTGTAAGTGCAGACAGTAGCATTAACATGATTCAGTTCAGTCACAACCAACCAAGTTCCCTGTATCGATAAAATCCACTATCACTCAACCTCTAGACCAAAGCCATCTTCATGGTTTTTAATGGTACCACCCTCAGTAATCTCATGTATCTTTAGGCAGTCACCACCGTTACTGTGGTTATTACTCAGAGTTTATTTATTTATTTATTTATTTATTTTATTATGGCCTTCAGTGGATATTTCTAACATTTTCAATTATTATTATCATCATCATATTAAAATAAGCAGGGAGGAGGGAATTTCATGTGGGATGACCCATCATTAACATCTATTGATGGGATGCTGCATGCTCCCAATATAAATAATATATTATATCGTAGTTGGTGCCTTCAGGCCCAGAGGAGCCCAATTGTTTGCTATTATCAAGCTACAGGACAAAAACACAATGTACAAGATGTACATGTGTGAAAAGCAGTTTCAGTTTTTCTCTCCATGGGTACCACTGCCCTAGTCTGGATACCAGTGACAGTTTGGTTTAGTTTAGTATTGCACAGATGCTCTGCTCACCAACACACAACATGTGCATACAATATGTGCATCTGAAAGCTTAACCCAACTAACGACCCTGTAATAACCTGCACCTGGTTCAAAACACATCCCCTACACATCCTGTGACCCTGAGGCTGTGGCCACACTCTATGAACGTGTCTGTGTGTGTATATATGTGTGTGTGTGTGTGTTAAATCAGACCTTGAGAATGCAGCACAAATGTTTATTGTGCGTGTTTGCATGCAGTCAGCTCATACTCACGATCATGATGCACTCAGCTGAAACCTTTCATTAATCTGACTAGTGAGTGAACAACAGTTTTTAAAACAGAATGAGACACTTACTTAGACTGTGCTAATGGAGGAGAAGAGAGGGGGAGAATTCTTTCCGCAAAACACAGTGCCGAATTGAAAAGAAAAAACAAGACAAAACAAAAAGCGTAAAAAATTGTTGGGGTGAGGAAGAATGCAAATGAAGCTATGAGGCAGACGCCTCATACAATATATCATATAATACAATATAATAAAATAATATATAATTTTCTAAGATTAAATGAAATATAAACCTAAATATAAACATTTTTAAATGCCTCATTTTATGTTTCAAAACATTGCTCATTTACTTTAGCATTTCTGTCAGTCAAACAACTCAATAAAGCCTGAGGAATACTTTATTTCTTTTACAAGTGTAGTATAACTCAAGCCTATAAAACTACCAGTAGGATGGTAACCTAAATAATATGTTAAAACACGGCTGCTGACATGCCTGGAGATGGATCCTGAGATTTGTAGGCTAGTTTTTGCCAGTTTAACACTTTTCTTTACAGAAAGCCGATATAGGTTAACCAATAAATTTGGATGAAGCTATATCTCATTAGGCATGAATCCAAAATGTTCCCAGATCGCCGGCGTAACGTTTGGTTTGAACCCAAAGTTATATTGCTGGTTGACAATAGCATTGCCTGTGACTTTTTAGGTCTGTAAACTGCAGGATGCTGAGGATGCTGAAAACAAAAAGGCATGGGCAGAAATATGACAAACATGTCATGTGCACATTACATCATTACAAAAGAAAGAAAAAACAGAAATTGGTTAGAAGTTGGCTGTAGCCATTGGCCACTAGAATTATCGTAGTCAGTTTTTAAATTTATTATTATTTGCCTATTAACAAGGTCTGGAATGGTTGCAAAACTGAAGTTGGGACTAAATAATCCTAACAAGTTATTAGCTGTAACTTATTCTAAAATGAAAATAATACAACTATGCAATCTACAAGTGCAGGTGCTCCATGTTAAACAGTAGAGATACTTATCGAATTCTCATATAACAATGTAACCCTGATAATTGCTAAACATGTTCATGTCTTGCGATTGAAGACAATCATGGCTTTATCTGTTTGGCTGCATGGACAACGGAATAGAAGATGCAGCAGAGAAAGTGCTCTGCTCCGAAGCATTATTAAGCCAAAATTGACTATTTATGTTCGTATAGAACTACCAAAGTATATGAGATGCTAAAATGTATGTATGAGATAGAACGCATTTTTTTGGTAAATCTTAAAGCTGCAAAGTTTTTTTTTTTCCAACAGACATTTAAATAATTGTCCAGCTTGATCGCCACTGCTAGAGTTAGAATCTCTCAGCGATTCCCAATACAATGGTCAATCGTCCCAAGCCTACTGGCATTACCCTTTTTGTTTTTTGTTGTTGTTTTTTTTTTTTTTAAGAATACTGCCAGAGCAAGCGCACGGTGGCTTAGTGGTTAGCACGTTCGCCTCACGCCTCCAGGGTCCGGGGTTCGATTCCCGCTGGGGCCGTGTGTGCGGAGTTTGCATGTTCTCCCCGTGCTGCGGGGGTTTCCTCCGGGTACTCCGGTTTCCTCCCCCAGTCCAAAGACATGTATGGTAGGTTGATTGGCAGCTTGGTTAATTGTCCATAGTGTATGAATGGGTGTGTGAGTGTGTATGTGATTGTGCCATGCGATGGACTGGCACTGTCCAGGGTGTACCCCGCCTTGTGCCCGATGCTTCCTGGGATGGGCTCCAGGTTCCCCGCGACCCTGAAGCAGGAATAAGCGGTTGAAGATGGATGGATGGACTGCCAGAGCAAGACCACAATGCAATTTAAAAAATCCAAACAATGTGTCATGCAGTAATCATGCATGTATTAACAGTTTTACAGTTACAGTTTTATAACCAGATCCTACAGTAGCAAGGAAACACACATTCCTTGCATGCTCACACAAAGATTAGACACAATAATAAAAAATTTCCATAAAATATAGCAGAATCTATTTCTATTCGAATGAAAAATAATTCTCATTGGAACTACTTTTTAATGATACGTTCATAATATTTCCTCTTACTCCTGACTACCACTGAGTACCAAAGGAAAAGGACCAAAGGAAAAAAGTTTCACGTGTCTGAAACAGTCAGAAATTTGCCAGGAATTTAAAATGGGAATTTGCCAAACTTCTCACAGTATCTAAACTGCACTAAGCATCATAACTACAGTCACAGCGCACAGTAAGTCGAGATGAAACATTTAGCCATGCACACCATCAGCACTGTATACAGAGAAAACCACCTTACAGTGTAAAATATGAAGGAGATAAAATAAAGATTTAAATAAAGCTACAATGTCTATACATGTCTGCGCTCAAAGTATCACTTACTGCATGCATTATTCTTGCTTAATTTCATAAAAGGGTGCGAATAATTCTGGAGGACATGTAAAATCCGCTCAGAATGATTTGGATCGGTTAGTGGAGACTACATTCCAGTGTGATTTCACCATGTCACACTGACACACTTCCAATGCAGTAATGTACTGAAAAGTAGGTCAAAAGCCACGCATGGAGACCCTCACACTCCTACTGACACAGATACAGTGTGTTATAGTGCACACCCACTATTCTCATCCACCCTATTCTCAGCAAACTGATGGACTGGAGTTAAGAGATCTTGTGTAAATAATGTGCCATAATCGAGTACCATTGTTCCGTTGCAATTTTCCTCATGTTAATGGAGGTGCATGTGTTATATATATATATATATATATATATATATTATTTGTATTTTTTTTGAGAGATAATAAACATAATTATACCACATGCTCGAATCAGATTGGTCACCTCGTGGTATTTTTGTACAAACGCATGGCTCGGACAGTAGTTCCAGCTGTAACAGTAGTTCCAGCTGAAAGATAGGTTTATATTAATGTGCTCGTTCTAATACGTTACTGTTGCTGTCTCATACACAGAGATTATGATCCATTACTGATAATAAACAGATTTTTATTTTTTTATTTTTTTATTTAACATTTATGGAACATTTATGGAACATCGGTTGTAAGCACTTTGTAAAAGTTTCCCAGCTCAAGAAAGTCTTCAGGACAGAGAGTTTACGCTTACTGAGAGTTTAAGCTTTTCTTCTTTTTCTATTTTTTTTTTTAGAGAGAGAAAGAGTGAGAGTGAGAGAGAGAGAGAGACAGAGAGAGAGAGGGGTAACATAGGAGAGAACGGAGCTAACTATAAACTGTTAAAATGTGCAAGGTATCATTCATTAATAAATTAAACTTTGTAATCATTTGCATCACTAGGGCTGCACAATGTATAGAAATTATCAAAATATTGCAAAATGTACATATCGTGGCATGCATATCACAAGGTTTTGCGATAACTGAATGATTTTAATACTTCGAAAAGTTTTACACAGACATGAACATGAATTTTGATTATATCATTTTCAGTTTTTAAATTATATATACACATACACACACACACATATACAGTTGTGTAAAAGTTTGCACACCCCCTGCAGAATCTGCTAATTCTTAATACTAAACAGTATGATCGGTGTAAATTATTATTTTGTCTTCTGGGAGACATATAACTATCTTATTTAGTGTCTGAAGTGCTTTAAAAAAGATCTTTAAACAAAATAACAATTTACACTGATCATCCTGTTAAAAAGTTTACATCCCCCGGCTCTTAATGTAATGTGTTGCCTTCTTGAGCAACAGTGACTGTTGCACCTTTTATAATAGTCGTGTATGACACCCTCAGTTGTCCTCAGTATGAAAAGATGGATCTTAACATCATATAGTTACTGTTGGAAAGGGGTCAAATATGTAGAAGATGCTGGAAAAGCAAAGAATGTATAGGAGCTGGAAAATTTTTCTGAAGAACAGAGGGCAATTTAACTGCTCAGGACTAACAAGGGACTCATGAAGAACTATCAAAAAACATGAGGTAACAGCAAACAGTGTTAAGAATCAAGTGTATAAACTTTTGAACAGGGTAATCTTTATAAATTCAGCTAATATCTTGTCTTGTGGACTATATGTAAACATCTGTTATGTGAAATAGCTTATTCGGGACAGTACAAAATAAATAACATGAGATTTTTATGATCCCTCTTTTTTGTTAACAGTATTAAGATTTAGCAGATTCTGCTACATGAATGAATACAAAAATGGATTTTACACATTTATAGCATTATATCATCACATTTTTCTCCAATATCATTCAGCCCTATTGCTGTGGTGCAAGTGTAATAACACACTCCAGACCATGTTGTAATGTCTCTCTTTTGTTTTTCCCTATATAATGGAATTTCAGTCTGCAGCCCAACTGTATCAGTGCCCACTTTGTGAAGATCCTAATTCACTATATTAACAATGATGTCTGGCTCACAACGTCACTTGGTGTTAAATGGACTTATCTGCAAACCTGACATGCCTGATTAGCATCCACCATAGCTTAAGACTTTTAAAGGAGTTGTACAAAATGTTATTGTATAAGCTCTCATATCCAGTGAGCTTCATATCTAAGCTCCTGCATGAGAAAAACCTTTAGCTCCACGATATTTGGCTTGCCACTCAAGACATAGGGTAACAAAAACAAACAAACAAACAAACAAACAAGACAAAAAAAACTCATTTAAACTGCACGTTTGAGTCCTCCTTTGTGAGTTGGGAAGTCGTAACTACGACGTCAGGTGCGTTCAAGTCACTTTGGTTAAAAGCAAGATGGCGGTGTACCTTCTCTTATTTAACTACAAAAAATACAGCAAGTTTTTAACTCTACTTCTAGAAAATGAAGAACAAAGAATGCACCTCAGGTGTACGTGTTACATATTATATCGTAATTTTTTTTTTTTTTATTTTTTTTTTTTTTATATTTTTAAATTTAATTTTAAAAACATAATTTTTATCCTATTTTTTCCTTTTTTTTTTAACCCACCCCCACCAAAAAAAAAAAAAAAACTCTTTTATTTTATTTTTTTTTTTTTTTTTTCCCGCGGCAACCCCCCAAATACATTTTTTTGAAATTGACTTGAACACAACCCTATGTAGTGCACTAAATGCCAACAGAATGGCATTTGAAATTCAGCCACATGAACAAGAACACTAGTAAATTACTAATGTCATTTTAAAAATATGCAATTTGGACACCTCTTTCATCATGGGAGGCTGACACATTTATAGCTTTATACAAATAAAAGGCAAGTAATATAGTACATGGACTCTAAAACACCCAAATGTGCTGTTTTAACTTCAAATGCAAAGTTTTTCCAACAGCTCTGAATCTTTCTATCTTGAGCACTGTAACTACGTGTAATTAAAAAAGCCATTAAAGTCTACTGCAAAAAAAAAAATTTTAATTGCTTGCTTCTGCATTTAAAAACAAGGTGACTATACTAAACAGTATAAGCAACTGTGATATAAATGAGATTTGCTAATATTAGTGTTAGTTAGTGTTTTAATTTGTTGTACTGCATTAAAAGTTCCAAAGAGCAGAGTTTTGTTTAACTGCAATGCTGTTGATTTCTATATTTGATGAAATGTGGTATTTCAGTGTACAAGGCCTCGATCCAAGTCCAGATTTTACTTCCAAACGTCTGCAATTTCACAATTTGAAATATCAGCATAATGTCACCATAACTTTTATTTTTTTTTAAACTGTATTTTAGGTTATCACTTCAGGACATAAAGTTGTTACAGTGAAGAAGACAAATTAAACTTCTAACATCGTATCTGAAAGGTAAGAGAGTTTCAAAATAAACACTTACCACTGTGAAACGTTCTGCTCAAGCCATTCTTGCAAAGTTGGTTCTGACTGACCTGCTTCTTCATCCGCATTTTCAGAATCTGACTCGGGCTCGAACTGATACGGTAAAAGCGACCACATTATTAACTATGTTGCTTAGAAGCTTAGAATTGCTTTAGAAGCCTTGGAAGCTGAAGCTCGCCATTATGCTAAGGGTTTCAGGCAGCCTGGGATTAGATGTACCACAATAATTGTACAGTATGAGAAAAATAACAGGTTTTTTGAACATTAAATCATGTTAACTTATTCTATTACAACCAATAAACAAAATAATTAACTTTTAAAAACGTTTAAAAAGCATCATATGACCACTTTTAATTTGATAAAATTATAGAACTATTTTGTTCCTAAAGTGTCTGAAAAATTGTGATCTATTATCATCAATACTGAGCTTAAATAAGCAAGGTGATCATTTTATCTATTAGCATTACATTAGCATTATCCATTAACAATAGAATTATTCAGTCAATTAGGTATAAATAGTGATTGTATAGGTGTCTTAGAGAGACAATGGCACTATTTGCACTGAATGTGTATGTGTGTGTTCCATATTGTGTTTACACTGAGCCCACGTGACAAGGAATCTGCTTTATGAAGCATGAGGTAGTGTACACGTGACCATTTTGTTATTGTATAGTACACTTGGAGTTTCTTATCTGTTAAAGGAAGAAAGACTGGAAAGGATAGACACACAGCTCTGTTAGCAGTGTAGTAAAAAATGTGGTCAGGAGTGTGGGTGTCATGAGTGAGTGAGTGAGTGAGGTGGTGTGTGTGCCCTTAGGGGCCACTTAGGCTGAGTCTAAACTCTGAAGTACAGTGTACAGACTCAATCATCAAACACCTGACATGGAACATGAGTACAGATATTCTGAGCTGTTGATACATGTAAAACATGTACACAGAGAAAAAAAGAAAAAAGAAAAAAAAATTACATTCATCATTTCATCAGGGCATCCAGAGCATGCATACACACAAACCCATACAGACAATCTACTCACATCTGTCTGTGTGATTACCACACAGGTCCTAAAATGCTGGTTTCAAAAATAAATATATAAATTGAAAATTTTACAAATCCTTTCACCACGAGGCCTGTGCCACATCCTGCATCCCAGCATGCCTCTGTTACGAACTGCACCACCCGCTTAACCGATTGGCCGCAGAGTGGAAGGAACAGTCATCTCTGAAGTAGAAACTGAGACTCGTCATTGGCAGAGGATGACGCACTTGAACAGAGACGATGGAAAGACCCCAAGGAAAAGACTGAGACAGAGAAAGCAGCAGCGCAGAGAGGATGCTGCCTTCAAAGTAAAACCCGCCGCGTTCTCCGAAAAACACACTCACCGCAACTGCACGCAACTGATGGTATCAAAGCCGCGGTGCGGTTCTTCTCAGTACGACTGCTCTCAAAATGAATAAAATGCCTACAGCGGCACGGACAAGTGGCTTCAAATCACCTCCATTACAGCTCACTGCAGCTACATTACAGCTAAAGAAGCCAAGATGTTGAGCTGATAGGAATTTGTGGTAACACACACACACACACACGCGCGCACCCACACTGGATGCATTACTTGAAAGTGTATGCAAACATGTAATTTCACAGAGACTGTTAAATTTTTTCATTCTTACTCTGCAAAAAAACGGGAATGGGTTTTCAATTACAGGTCACTGAATTCGACTGGTCACGAGCTTTGATTCGAAAGCAGCTTAAAAATTGAAAGTAGCTCTGTGCTCAAAATCATGATGTGGTCCATTTTCATTCTTCTTGGATGCCTGATTCTGACTGTACTAGTGATGTACACGAGTGAAATCTCGAGCTCCTAGGAAAGGGACACCTCCTTTCCAATTACGGTCGGCTGTGGCACCCGCAACGGGTAGAGCGGGTTGTCCACTAACCGTAGGGTTGGCGGTTCGATTCCCGGCCCGGGTGACTCCACATGCTGAAGTGGAGTCAAGACACTGAACCCCAAGTTGCTCCCGATGCTAGCTAGCGCCTTGCATAGCAGCTTTGCTACCATTGGTGTGTGTATGGGTGAATGAGACACAGTGTAAAGCGCTTTGGATAAAAACGCTATATAAGTTCACATTTACCATTTACAGTGCTCAGGGTGTGGAGAAAAGATGGAGAAAAGAAAACTTTCGACATTTTCACACCAGTCAGAAAAACAAACCCATGCCTATGGGTTTCGACATTTTCACACCAATCAGAAAAACAAACCCACTTTCTATGGTTTCATTATGACCCACCAATACCTCCTACTGGATGACATTAATAAAAAATAAATAAATTATACATTATCTTTTTAAAATAGCTGAGGAGAATGCTGATGATAATTAAAGAATAGATGGATCAGGCTTTAAAAGCCCATCAAGATCAATGACTAACATCTTTTTAAAATTCTCTCTTTCTTCACCACTCTGTCAGTGTGTTCCTGCTGACTAATGCCTGACTAATGGTTTTTGATGGGACGCGCTTGGGCCTGCGTGAGGTGCTGAGAACTCGCTGCTAATCTCTAAAAGAGTCACCCAACTTTACGCCACCATCTTTGCTCATTGGCTCGAAGGCGTGATGCCAATCACAGAGTCACGCTTGTATCTCCGCGTTAAAGTTGGTGCAGAACGCAATATTAAAAGGACACATCGCCTTCTCAGAGACGTGACTTTTACATGCATTTGCTTTTGTGTCGGAAAAAGAGAATTGGACCGTGCAACAACAACAAAAACTCCTTTTCAACTTGTATTAAATCGAATGTGCATACAAATATAGAATTATTTCCACTACAGGATGCCATTTAAAGTAGAGCTGCAACAACTACGTCATACATCGTCATACGCATGTAACGTGATGCCGCTAGCTTTAGCGGATACCCAGAGTCACCAAAAATGACTTTCTTCAATTTACTGTTTATATACTTAGTTATATACTTTGTTTAATTAATATAATAGTAATTATGCATTTTTATGGATGCATAAAAAGCACTGAATTAAACTACAGTCCTAAATGAATAACATTCTGGTGTGTGTGTGTGTGTGTGTGTGTGTGTGTGTGTGTATTGGGTTCTTTTCAGTCTTGTATAATTGGACAAACAGTTATGTAAAATTTTAGTCTGAAGTTTATATTTGTTACACTCAGTTTGTGGATTTTATTTGAAATAAACGAAAAAAAAATGGTACTGAAAGTTGGCCCCCCCCTGATTAATTGTTCAATCGAAAGATGAATCGGCCAACAAATCGATTATGAAAATAATAGTTAGTCGCAGCCCTAATTTAAAGACACAAAAGAGTTGCATTCAGCGGCTTTCAAAAGATAAACACGCAGACGTGCACACAGTCAGGTTTGCCCCATAAGGAACCAGCAGAGAATTAGGTGACACAGACAGAGAGAAAGAGGGATCGAGTGAGAAAAAAAAAGAGAGAGAGAGTGAGAGAGCGAGAATGGAGACAGTATTTAGGAGAATGGCTCAAAGGCAGTACCGTAACGACTCATACTGTTTGAAGTCACATATCCTTAAACATTAATCTATTCTCAGACACAAATTCTTTTTAGACTTTTATGCTCTCCAGTGGGCTGGGCTGTGAATGGTTCCTGCGGCCGTAACACAAACCTACAGAAACAAAGCACTGTTTATATGACAAAAAAAAAAGTTTTAAATGACAAAACAGGTCAGAACAAACAACCCTGAAACTTTTATGCTGTTCTCATCATATCGCACATGCACCATTAAGGTCGGAAAGCTTTTTTTTTTGTTGCATCCTGTAACTATATGAAAGACAGTCGCATCCTGCCCCCCATGTAGTACCATCACAGCCGGGTGGGTGAGCGAACCACTGACTGAGTGAACGAGACGCCCACCGCTGCCCCTCTTGGCAGCATCGTCTACATTCCTGCTGTTTCCAATTAGCCGGGCAGAGTGCAATTGCAGTGGGACGGAGAGCCCAGGAGGCCCGAGTCGAAACAGCATTATTACTGTAACATCCATTACAGTCTTAGCATTCTATTATATAAATATTATTTCACAGTAAATAGAGACTAGTTGCATAAAACTGGCATCACCTAAGGAACAAAATCAGTGCTACGTGTTCTACTCAGAGAATAAGAACAAGCTAGATTAATCAGGTGCAAAGATTATATTTATATTACAGAAATTGTTTAACTATTAATAGGATGTATACTGATGTAAAAGAGTTCCTGGTTTAATACCAGTTCTATCACTCTTGAGCAGAGCTTTTTTTGCAATAGAATTTGCTTTGCTTTCTGCTTTCAGTACCGAGTGTTTCATTCACGATTACAGAAAGGGCATACAGTTCTAATGTTTATGTGCATGAAAGAGGTGAGGGAGAGCTGCACGGCAGAAAAGCCACGATACGTTATTCAATTGTGTACCTGCTCACACTAATGTGGATCTGTCAATCAGAAATTAGACAGCATGCGGTAAAACGCAACTTGGCTTGCTAGAAAATGATCAGCGTGTCGTGATCTACATGTACCGTTAATAAGAGATCAAAAACATTAGCGATTTGCTCAGTCACCGCACTGTTTTAACCACAATATTTGCTGTACTTTCGTGTACTGACATTTATGCTGGTTTCTTTCTTTACAGTTCACTTTACTTGATACAGGACACTGAAATTTTTTTCACAAAATTTACAACATAACTTGCTTGATTTTAGTTTAAGGGGGGAAAAGTCCATTTCCATCTAAATGGATGCTGGTATCATCCAAAATTTTGAAAATACTGTGCTATAAAATGTTTTATATAATGGCCTTGATCTGAGAGATAGGTTGGTGTACTATGTCTGCCAAACCGATGCACGTAATGTTGCTTTCAAATTAGGCCAAACTGTGAAACCTTAGAAGACAGCTATTCTTATGCTTTTGAATGAGGCAGACCAAATTCTCGAGAAGCCTCCTCTAATCAGCCCTTTCAACTAGGACTACAGGTGTATACAGCATGTTGAATACAGTGATGTACTCTATATGGTCAAAAGTTTGTGGACACCAGACCATTACACCCACATGTGAGCCTTCCCCAATTACCCCATAACTGGAGCGAAGAGGCCCAAACATGCTCCAGCATCAAAGTGAGCCCCCGTACACAAAGCCAGGTTCATGAAGACATGGTTTGCCAATGTTTGTGTGGAAAAACACGAGTAGCCTGCACAAAGCCCTGACGTTACCCCTACAGAACACCTTCTGGATGAACTGGAATGCTGACCATGTACTAGACCAGGGATGCTAATGATTAAATCAACAATCTATTAATTGTCGTTAATAATTTCATCGATGGTCGATTATGCAAGGTCATCATTAGAGTGTGTAGTTTTGAGGTGTGCCAGCTCATGTGAAAAATGCATGCAGCAGACACGAGGAAAAATTAAAGGAGTGTGCCATAGCTACGTTACGGATCGTTTTAGTTTAAACTGCGATAATGTTAATTGCAAACATTGTGATTGCATTTTAAAACGCAATACAACAACGAGCATTATGATATACCATTTGAAATCCAGCAGCCTCCATGACAGGATATGAAACTTCACAACCAACAATAATACCAGTTTTAGCTGGGTAAAAACTGGAGCGCAAAAGGCAGAAGGAATGACATATTGAAGTCATTTTATCAAATCGATTCATTTTACAGTCCTACTAGCCTATTCCATCCATCCAACTTCTACCGCTTACTCCTTTTCAGGGTCACGGGGAACCTGGAGCCAATCCCAGGGAGCATCGTGCACAAGGTGGGGTACACCTGGGACAGGGTGCCAATCCATCGCAGGGCACAATCACATACACACTCACACACCCATTCATACACTACGGACACTTTACACATGCGGTAGTATTGATTGGTGTGTCTAGTCACATGACTCTGCCCCCTCCAGTCAGCGGAATGGAAGCACCATGGAAGCGGACTCAAACACAGAGTCAACTGAGCAACAGGAGTAGCTTGTACCAAAGAAAAACGCAGTGTCCATCGTTTGGGCATATTTTGGTTTCAGTAAATAAAACACCGAACAACATGGCGTCAAATGTAAACACTGCAGAAAAACCGTTTCAGCGACCAAAGGTAATACCACCAATCAGTTTCAACACTTCAAGCGCAATCACAAAAAAGAGACTGACAGGTGCCCAGGAACAAGTCCCCCCACAAAGCAGGTGTCGATAACACAAGCATTAAAAAAAAATGCTACACAATATGAAAAGGATTCAAGAAGATGGAAAGGAATAACTGACACCATTTGTTACTACATGGCGAAAGATAAGGCTTCCATACCTAGAGTGGAGCTCAGTGGGTTTAAACACCTCGGTAAAACTCGACAAAAGATTGCCATTGCGACCGTATTTTCCCCAAACTGAGCTCTCCAACATAAGCAAAACATGTCGTAAAAAGATAGCTGCTGAACTGAAGTCTGCACTTTGCAGCCACATCTGATCTCTGCTCAAGCAGGACGATAGTTTATATAGTTTATAAGTTTGTGTTTCCTTCAATTATTTTAAAATCACAAAGATAAGAAATCCACGCTTTCATTAGAAAGAAGAAATCCCACCTTTAATAGTTTATCATTACTGTAACATAATTTACAGTAAAAGCAGACCCCCCCCCCAACTAATTAATTAATAAGTAATTAATTAATTATTAATGAATCCTAATCGAGGTCAAATGTTCAATTAATCAAGATTTTGATTTTAGGTCATATCATCCAGCCCTAGTATTATGGTTAACGATTAATTGATGATGATTCATTTAAATGACGCTCGATCATGAGAATTTGTGTAAAATGGAATCCCTATACTAGACCTTCTCACCAGATATCAGCGATTAACGTCACTAATACTCTTATAGCTGAATGAGCAAATCCCCACAGCCACGCTCCAAAATCTAGTGGAAAGCTTTTCCAGAAGTGTGGAGGTTATTACAACAGCAAAGGCAAACAAAACTGGAATAGGATGTTCAACAAGCACATACACGTGTGATGGTCAGACTACCTACATTATATTGTATAGTGCATCATGTATCATATCATTATTAACACATGCCTAACCTAATGTGCCATGCACTTTCATTTCATCATCAGGAACACCCATTGCAGCCGTTGGCCCATTTGGAGGTGTGTCCTAATTATGGCAAATATGTGCTTTCAGCACACATTCCATAAAGAGCTACTCGCACTCAGTAAGGCTTAGCAAAACTGCCTTCACAAGGTCGCCTTTAAGCCCCATTTCTGACACATTTTAGCAGCTCAATGCTAGACACAGGACAGCTCTAATACATGGGGCCAATGTGCGTGCCATGACGTAAGTCAGGAAGTGACCTACATGCCTGACCTCTAAAAAGAGGCTTTTCTCCAACTGGGTCACACCTAGCTCATTTCAAGTAATAATATTTTTTTTAGCATTTCATTAATTGGGAAAGGAAAGGTTTATTTATCGTTCCTCATTAGGTTTTTCCACAAACACCTAATAAAATCAGAGTTTGTCTGCTACTAAATGGATTTGGAACGGCTGTTACATAACACCATGTGTTTTAACTATATATCCACTGAGCCAAACAGAAGTCCACATGCATTATGTAGATCAAAGTGCAAAGCATTCAATCATATTTATATACACAAACTACATAATGCTTTGGTTTTCCAATAGGCCTCATTCACCCTGACCATTATAAACTGGCATCATGTTCTCCAGTCCCAAACGGAAAGGATGTGTACCCAGTGCACACACTGAAAAGCTCAATACATCAATATCAGTATCAGTGCTCATGGAAAGTCCCCAAAGCAGAGCTGTATACTTATTTATTAGGCTGTAGGACAGGAGCTAGCAAGCACAAAGAAATAATTTATAAAACATTAAAGAGTGTGATTTAAATAAAAGTTTACATATGTGGCAGCCTAGGAAATCCCATCACACAGTGCGTGATCGTTCTTGTCTTTCCGTCAGCATGAAAGACATCTAAAGCACAGAGGTGACCGTGTCTTGGGTTCTGATGGCTGTTTAATGTATTAATTCATCAAGCTTTTAAAATGTTTCAACTTCCACTGGAATTCACAAGTACGTTCGTTATTTGTAAAGATGTAACTGCCTTTAATTAAAGGTTCAGCAGGTTTAAAATACCTGTACACACAAGTGTTCCATGTTTGTCGAGTGACATGACCATACTTATGCTTCGCTGGCAAGTTAGCCTAGTCTAATTATTTTGGCAATCAAGAGGAAAAATTAAGCGCCTCCACTGATGGTCAGTTGGATGCACCATCTCTCAGAGTACAACAATGTCTATTCTGACAACTAGGAGGTGGAACACGGCTCGGCAAAATAAATAAATAAATAAAAATAGCCATGAATCGTTCAGTGATTAACATGGCAGACGCAGGCGCATCGGCATTAGCGTCCTCAAATAAAAAGGCAGCAGAAAATATTTTGGATTTCGCAAACATGACGGCCAAGGTACTGTTGATGCTTCAGGTTCCCCGTGACTTTGAAAAGGAGTATGCGGTAGAAGATGGATGGATGGATGATCATCTCAGTATTACTGCGTCCTGTTATGCACGGATCATCAAGGTCTGTGCTTAGTTTTCCTTTGGATGACGATACACGCAAAACTTTTGTATTTAATCGAGAATCGAATCAAGATCTTGTGAATGGAAATCGAAATCGAATCGAGGCATCTGTGCTAGGCATCATGATACCTAGCCCTAGGAATTGACATCCCGTAGATGTCTAAACAACGGAGTCGATGGCTGACTTCAAATGACGACTATAGACCTACCTCTTAGTCCCTGATCTAGTGAACTAATACGAGAATGTATTCATTGATAGAGTCTACAAAGTATGTCAACAAGTCACACTGGATGAGCACGTCTACTAAATGCCAAAATAGTTCTATTATGTTGGTTGCTCCTACTGTGCCTCTTAAACTTACTCCTGAATATATCATCATGTTCATGGCAATGTTTAGAACAGAGAAATATAGTCATTGTTTTTAGGCCTATGCTGGCTAGAAGCTGTGATCATATCCTAACTATGACTTCAGGGTCTTTAAATCTTTTTAAATTTCATTAAGTGTTTTAGCAAACATATATTACATTAAGGTCTAATTATAGTTACAACAGCAGGCCTAATTATAGTCAGCCTAGCTGGACATGATTAATCATGGCCATCTAAACGTGTTCATGTTAAGAGATTTCATAGTAATAGCATAATATAGAGTTAATTAGACAGGTAGACATTACAGTGTCTGTTTGATTGAGGTAGTGCAGAGGTGCAGTCCGGAGTTGGACTCAGCAAAGTACTGAACTGAGTACTTAAAAAAAAAAAAAAAAATGCTACAGAGCCAAAAAAGGTATGAGACAAAACTAGTCAGTATTCAAAACTCTAGTTTCCTGAACATGTATATAGTCATGTGATATATACAGTCATAAGTACACTCCATGGAAGTTGTTGGCTTTTTTATTTTTTATATTTGGACAAACTGTAGTTTTGTAAAAGCTTTTTCCTGGCATGCTTCCCATGCAGGTCAAATTTGTGCAATCTCTTTCTGATTGTAGAAGCATGCACTTTGACACCAACAGTTGCAAGACTTACTAGCAGATCCTGTGATAAATGCTCTTGGGCGGGCTGAATTTGCTGGGACAGTCCGTCCTGGACAAATTTTCAGACATTTGAAATCTGTTCCATTTGTAGGTTATTTTCCTTACAGTTGAATTACGTGTTTCAAATTATTTGGAGATCTTTTTACATCCCTTACCAGACCCATACACATCCATAACCTTTTTTCAAAAAGTCTGTATATCCCTAAGCTAACGGTTTGCCATGTTGTGTTTCTCTTGCATGTGCAAGAGTTCCTTAATGCTTATCTTTACACATTGCAGATGCTAGTCAGCAAGAAACCCAACCAAACCTCCTTTGATGCAAGACTTCAAAACCTGTGGCATATCATAAGATGGTAAACCACTGAAACATGGTAATGGTGCTATACTTTGTGTACATTATGGTGCAACAGAAATACCTAACAAACCAAATGTTTGTGTGCAGCTAAAATGCATATTTATTGCTAAGCCAATGCACAGCTAATGATTAAAGAGGGAGAAAAAAAAAACCCTGATGGACAAGTGTTTGAACAAGTCTTTGAATCTTCTTAACCGCCAGTTTTACAGCTCCGCCGTAACTCTTTACACACACACACACACACACACACAGTTGCAGCAAAGAGGAGGGTGGCACACTACCAGTTCAGTGGAACTTTCATCTGGCTCTATTATTACACCTCCTTTCCACTGAAATAACAGGTTTACAGGCATTATGAATGCACAAATGCATGATTGGTCAGTCTGCAAAACTGCATGTGGTTGGTGAATCACACCAGAAAAGAATCTGCATCATTAAGACATTGTTTCTTGATGCATTTGAACCTTCACAGCCTCACTTATCGCTGCACTGTGTTGACAGAAGGCCATTTTGAGCAGGAAATTGCAGCAATATGTGCCTTGGGTATCACATTTAGAAAGCAAATAGGCCTGCTTTGATAATGTTACAGTAGCTGTGTGTGTGTGTGTGTGTGTGTGTGTGTACCTACTTCCTGATACAAAGACTGAATTTATCCTCATATAGTGCATGAGAAAATTAATCATCCACTCTAAATATAGACAATAAAACCCTGCTCTACAAGGTAAGCAAGTGATAAGGGTCTTGCCATCTCACATGGACATGCGTGCCAGTTTCACTGCAAGGGCAAGTGAGCAGCAAAGACGCGGACCTGTCCTTTCACATCTTTCTGTGGAATGCAGAAATGTTCCCGAGAAACATACAAACAATAACGACAGCCACGTATCTTCTTGATGTGATGCCAACAGGCCAGAGGGAAAATCCTGATCAAATGATTTGCATGTTGCTCGTTTGGTTTTTAAGCCAAACAATGCGAGTGAGAGGCAGAGAGAGAGAGAGAGGGGGAGGAGAGAGAGACCATCCTCCAGCTGGCATGGCAAACAAACCACTACGATCTCAGTTTGGTTGGCAGCCCGGCTAAAAATGAATAAATAAATACATACATACATAAATAAATAAATAAAACACTGTATCGAACTTGTAATATTTTGTGCCTATTTAATTTATGTTCAATTCACTGTGACGGAACTCTATGGCACAAACCCACACAAACGAATTACATCAATTTGATTAAATTTCTTTTTCAGCAGGGTGCAAACAGAGGTAAACGTGTAGTAAAAATAGTAACGCGTACGTTTTGAGAATATTTCCATTCAACTCGATTAAAAAAAGTAATTGAATAAAACTTATGTCATTTCTCATTCAGCTGTTTGTGTTATAAAATAAACGATTGTGGTTGGTAGATCATTGGTCATAATTAGTTACTACCGTAATTTCCGGAACATAAGCCATTACTTTTTTCACACGCTTTGAACACTGCGGCTTAAACAATGATGCGGGTAATTTATAGTTTCATGCCGCCAAAACATTTAGCCTCGTCACATCGGACAAATGAAATTACCCAACAGGTCACAGTGGACCAATAAAACTGTTTGAATTAAATCTAACGCACTCACACTACATTCTTCAGATCAGTCGTTTTGCCCTTCATGCACACCCCCTCATCAGGGAAAACACACGAAGAAATGCAGATTGGTTGACGTCATGTCTCCGCCCCGTCTTGTCATGTGTTGTCGAGTCACGTGTGTTTTGGTATTGCCCGCAGCTGTTAGCAGTTTGGCTGGTGTGTATATATACCGGGAGCCATGACACACACAATGCGGGTAATTAGATATAGAGTTAGAAGTAGATAGCGAGTATAGTTAGAGTCTTTGTTCATGCCATGTGTCTTAGTTCTTGTTCATGTTTCCTAGCCATAGCCATAGCCCATGTCTGAGTTCATGTCAAGGCTAATTAGCTTATAGCACAGCTTATAGCTTAGCCTGTAGCCTAGTAGCTTATAGCATAGCTTATAGCCTGGTAGCGGATAGTATAGCTTAGAGTTGTATAGACTTAGTTTAGAATATAGATGTAGAAGTGGTTTATAGAGTATAGATAAAGAGTCTTTGTTTCATGTCATAATTAATGTTTAGGTTAGTTGGTTTAGTTAACTTAGTTCATTAAGTTGGTCATGGTCCTTGTTTCTCTTGAGTCTGCTCTCCTCTGTTTCAATAAAAGGTCTCGTCCTAACTGCACTTGCATCCGTCCTGCTTCGTTTACGTCACGAATCGTGACAGTTACAACGTAGACACCTGCGGCTTATAGAAAAGTACGGCCTATATATATATACAAAATTGTTTTTCTTCTTAAAATTAGCGGGTGCGGCTTATATTCAGGTGCGCTCAATAGTCCGAGAATTACGGTAGGTTACTTATATTATTAATACCTTAATGCCAACTCTCTGATTTCAATAAAAATTCTGACTCTTGCTCAAATATCAGTTTAATTTCTTTGCAAAGATGATTACATATGATTGCTGATGTGAAGCAACTAGTTAATGACAGTGTGGTGGTATACTTATTTTTTTGTTTGTACGTTTGTTTTTTTTTAGAATTCAGCCTCCACAACTGGCAACATTGAAGTGGCATACGAGCTTAACCCACTGCAATACATCCAGTGTTCATGAAGTCACCACAGCACCCAGCATGCATCTTGATACTGACAAGAACAAAGTGATGAGTTTAAAAAAAAAAAAAAAAAAAAAATTGGGGGTACTAGCATCCTACTAGGAACATTTAACCAGAGTGACAAACTGAAGAAGATTTCAAGGGGCTAAATTATATATTTTTCCTAAGATATATGTAGACATTGTTTAGTAGGGTTGGGCGAGATCATAAAAATATAACATGATAGTTTTCTACGATACACGATGCGCATCATGTTATATATGTTAGCTAACTAACTGTCTGCAAACCAGTAGTAAAATGAACAAAAGCACATTAAACTGAATTTGATGATACTTTTCTTTAATGCCTACAAATACAAAGTTTAAATTAGGGCTGGGTGATAATTGGGTATCAATATTTATCAATGGTACACATTTATCGTTAAAAATGTTTGGTATAACGCTCGATAAAATGTAAACAGACATGCAGTTTGGTTGCATGAACAACCCTCAAGCATGCGCCATCCCTGGATCATAGCCAATCATATGCCTTGATAAAGGAGTGTGCTGAGTAACAAGCAAACAGTTAATAACAAATTACGTATCTGTGGGGTTTAGTTGCGCCATCGCCCTGTGACATCAGAACACACGAACACATGCAGAAATGAGTTCAGAGCATGAAGAGGAGATTGTGAATAAAATGGGATGCGTCAGCTCATCAGTGTGGCAGGTTTTTTTTTTCTTGGTATATTTTTGTCTGAACACCAAGTACGGAGAAACAAGCTGCGAGAGACTTGTAGTGCGCATGCGCAGTGCTCCGCACATGTACAGTGCGTGACTCTGAACAGCGGGCAAAGAAGAAATGTGAGATTTTGCTGCTTTTTGTGTTTTCTGTTAAAATGTCGGCTCTGGGGAAAACAGCAAGTTTCCTCAGAGCAGGAGCGCGACTCGTCAGACACGGACCTCAGCGCAGTGTTATCCGGAAGCAAGTGTTAAGGTGGAAGTTTTATACGAGGCTAGGCTAACTATGCTAACAGGAAGTTTGCCTTGATTGTTCTACATTTACACTGCATACATTTTGTAACATTTTATTTATTAAGTTCAAGATTTTCTTTAACACTTGTTTATTTAATCTTCATATAAGATATAAGAGAAGATAATTGTTTCAAAATCTGTTTGACTGTTAGAACTAAAATGATTTGTTGTTGATTTTTTTTAAAATACATCGCCATAACAACAATATGTCAGACAAATGTATCACGTAATCATGTATCATGATATCGATATTATATGAATATATCGCCCAGCCCTATTGTCCACCCAGCCATCCTCTACCGCTTACTCCTTTTAAGGGTCGCGGGGAACCTGGAGCCACTGGCAGTATGTACGTGTGTGTCTTAAGGTGTCTTACAGTTAAAAAGCAGGAATTTCACTATGGAGCTGCTGAGAATTTCAAACTGAATCAGTCCTGACACTGACATGCTGACACTTGTGAAACTCAAGGGCTACAATCAGACTCATCTTTCCCCCTTTTCTCCCTCTTTCTCACCCTTTCTTCTTCTTTTTTTTCTGGCAAAGAGAAGCTTCTGTACATGCTTCTGCACTTCATAAAAATGAGTTGGGGAGGAACAACTAACTATAATGTAACTGAAACACTGGCTTGAGTTGGGAAAGAGAGAGAGAGAGAGAGAGAGAGAGAGAGAGAGAGAGAGAGAGAGAGAGAGAAGCAATTCTCGGAAAAGACACATCTGGACGAGGAGGGGGGGTTGAGGTTGCAGGGACCAGTGAACATCAGAAAACCAGCCAGTGAAAGACTGGCTTCTACAAAGAGCATCCTGCTGCACTTCCCCCCCCCCCCTCTTTCCGCATGTCTTTATCAGAAACGGCATCAACCAATATTGATGAGAGTTCTTTTTAAAACAAACTATTAAGCTTTAAAATGAGCGAATTTTAACAGAAGCACCGAAAAAAAAACCCAACTGCTCAAATACACTGCTGCATTATTTTCTCTTTGCAGCTTTTTTCTTTTTCTTTGTATCTTACAATTTCAAGCATGTTTCATTTGTGTAATTATACCTTTGTAAAATATCAATAAATAAAAATTGACTGTTCACAATTTGAGATCATAGTCCTCATGCTTTTCAAAGATTAATGAGTCATTCTACTGATCAGACAGGCATCCAATTGAAATAAGTTAAAGAATAACCACAGGGCTATAAATTCATGCATGCACGTCCAGCAAGTCTGCTCTTTAGCCAGTGAAACAGCGCCATCCATCTGTTGCTTACATAAGCTCCTTAAAATCAAGTCCATACTCTCCTCTAGCACTGCACACCTGAACACTACAGAAGCTGCTCTTCCGGCCAAGTTGGATTGGATCTTTGATTCAGACCTCTGCAGGCTGCCCACGTCTCTCTGGAATTTTTCCCCACACTCATTCAGAGTTCTCAATTTGCACAGTCACCATTACATACTGCTGCACTAGTGCACTGCAGGGACACAATGAGGTCATCATGCACCAAAACACAATTTATACTTTTTACTGTGCGTGTCAGAGAGAGAGAGAGAGAGAGAGAGAGAGAGAGCAGAGAGAGAGAGAGAAGGCTACTTTCAAAGTGTGACAGTGTTATCGATGAATAATTCCCTGATTAAAATCATAATTGGTGTTTCATATAGTGTACACTACCAGAAGACACCCCCAAAGCATGGGGAGGACATGTAGACTCTGCACACACAGGAGGGGTTTGAACACCCAACCCCGGAGGTGTGAGACAAACGTGCTAACCACTAAGCCACCGTGCCCCACCTACACGAAACAATGAAAATGTAAATGTGTCTTAATTCATAAATCAATTTAAACATGTGCAAAAATTCCATTTTGACTGGTACACAGATATCTATAAATGTTTAGGATAACTTACCATAGACTACATAGAGTGCTGTGAAAAAGCAGTTGCCCCACCCTGATTTATGCCCCATCCTGATAAGATAAAACAAAGGCAAACTGAGTAAACAAAAAATACAGTTTTTAAATGATAATGCTATTTGTTGATGCAAAAACGTTATACAATACCATCCGGGCCTGTGTGAAAATGTATTTGCCCCCATAGTTACTAAGACCCCACATCTAAGAAACTGCATTCATAATGGAGTTCAGCTGGACTAGATGCAACCAGGCCTGATAACTGCAAAACCTGCAACTGCAACACTTAAATAGAACTTTCAACAATATAAAGTTTAGGGTTGGTATAAAGCCAAAGATGAAAGAAATTCCAGAAGTGATGAGGTAGAAGGTGATTGAACTACATCAGTTTTGGAAGGGTTACAAAACTATTTAAAAGGCTCTGGGACTCCAAAGAACCACAATGAGAGTCATTATCTCCAAATGGAAAAAAAGCAGAATTCCTCCAAGAGCACAGCAACTACTCATCCAGGAAGTCACAAAAGAGCCAAGGACAACATCTAAGGAACTACAGGCTTCTTTTCCATCAACAAAGGTCACTGTTCATGACGCATCTATCAGAAAGACACAGGGCAAAAATGTCATTCAAGGAAGTGTGGCAAGGTGAAAACTACTGCTAATGTTTCACGTTTTGGATTTGTCTGTCTGATGCTGCCTTCTAAATAAAAGCTCTTAACTGCAATTGCTTCCGCCTCCGTTCCCATGTTGTGACAGTAAGTTGAAACTCAAGCGAAAGTGAATTATGCAGCTTCACAATGATCCACAGCATAGAAGTAAGTCCAGCTCTAAACGGCTCAAAAAATCTAAATAAAAGTTTTGGAGTGGCCTAGTCAAAGTGCTGACTTGAACCAACTGGCAGTTCATGGTCGAAAACCCTCCATTGTGGCTGCACTAAAGCAGTACTACAAAGATGAGTGGGCCAAAATTCCACCACTACACTGTGAAAGATTGATCTCCAGTAAGAATTTAGTTGCAGTTAATACTGCTAACAGTGGTACAACCACATTTTAAGTTTAAGGGGGCAATTAGTTTTTCACATGGGTGATAGGTGTTTGATAACTCTCTTTTTTTTGGCTTCAATTAAAAAAAAATACTGTATTGTGTGTTTACTCAGTTTACCTTTGTTTTATGTTTTATTGCATTTGAAGATCTAAAACTATTTAGTAGGAGATATACACAAAAAAAACAGAAGAAAATAGGATTGGGAAAATACTTTTCCACAGCACTATAGTGAAAGATAAATGACACTGATGATAGCTGTGAGGATGAAGATAAAAATAAAAATTATTCAAATGTGCTGCTGTATTTCCACCAGTAAGAGCCCCTAGCATTCATAAAGTCTGATGCTTTACTGGCAAATACAAACATTAGACGCTCAACTTAATCACCCTTTTTATTTGGGATGAAAAACATCTGTGATAAATAGTCTGTCTATGTCACACAATCCTTTAATTAAAAATGTTCATTGTTCAAATTGGTCTAAAGCAAAGTTGTCCAAAATTAAGCCAGACATTAATCCTATGTGTTACAGCAGCAAAGAAGAGCTAGGCAAACTTTAACTTACTGTTGATGTATAATAATCCATTTTTAAACTACTGAACCTTATAACAGATAAATTTCCACCTAGTACTTTTTCACCAAAGTGCAAAAAAAAATTACCATGTAAACAGCAATTATTGATTACCTTAATCCAACTAAAGTGATTCTCGAAGTAAACACAAATCGAATTAAGACATTCGAATTAAGGAGTGTTATATAAAAACACTCAAAACTGTACATGGTACCATAACGAAGACGAACTGTATGTTGATGCTTGAAATTCTGGAGGGAACATCAGATGGCGTGGCGTGGGGAAATAATGATGTGTACCGTTAAACATTCCATGTTCTATAACATGTAAAACGGAAACATGAAAGGAATATTCTAAAAGCGAATCATGTAAACACCACCACAATATTGTCTTGTTCAAAATAAGGTCAGTAATTAGATTATATGTAAACATAGCCAGTGTTCCTGGGATAGGCTCAGAATCCACCACGACCCTGATCAGGATAAAGCGGTTACTGCAAGTGAGTGAGTGAGTGAGTGAGTACTGGACTAGACTTGAACCATTTTCCAACTCAATCTACAAAAAATGTAGATTGAGTGGCATGACACATAAGAATAGGCAATATTAGAGTTAAATCTATATCACGATATTGCATGGTATTTTTTGCAGTAACGATATAAATGGCTATATGAAAATAGTAACATTCAACAGTATCTTTATGGCCACGAGTCACTAGTGGTATGACTGTACCATGAAAATGTGCATAAATGTGAAATAAATACAAAAATATAAAAATATACTTCAAATAACAAAATGTGTCAGTAATAGTATTTATTTTTACTCTCATACTGTATAAAGACAGCGGAGCCTTCTCAACCAGGAAAAACCATTGGTGTGGGCGACTTCTGGCTTTCCTCATATTCGGGTCAGTATTTTCGCTGGAGGAAGTGGAACAAATTTGATGTGTTGCCACACTTTATTGATGCATCTTTTTTGACGCACCTTAAAAAAAATCACAGATGTTTGATTCATATCTGATCTTCTGTATCCAAACCGCTTCAATATAATGGAGGAAGCCTCCTTTTTGGGGATTAATTCTTCTTCCTTGTCTGTGGTTGGAGCTCCTCCTTCCGCCATGCTTGTTCTCTTTGTGCGTGCGAGATGTCCACATTGCTGCGCATAAACACATCATTAACTACATTGTCAATATCGCGGGATGACAAATTATATCATGGACGATACGATATGGCACAGCCCTAGACACAGATTATGCTAATACACCCAGACAATCAGATCCAATAATAAGAGGATGTCAGTATCAGTACCGCAGATCGGCTCATACTCAGAGCTGATATTGCGCCAATTGTATATTTATTGGTCATTTTTATTTAGTTAAGCTATTTTTGTATTGTATAATCCAACACACATGCGCCAGATCCACTCTGTACGCTTAAAGCTGAAACAGACTTCTGTTAGAGAGGAAAACTCCACAAACATGATCACTGACTTAATAAGGTAACACCATTCTGTTCGTGTGTTGTACTTTCTTATCATGGTGTGGTGACAGCACAATCCTTTCCTCCCAGAAAACTGACATTTCACTTTCTTCTAAACACTCAGGTCACTATTGCTATATCAGACTGAGAACATTTTAATAAATCAAGACCACATGAGAAATTTGGGTGTCCTTTAAAAGGGTAATTTAACAAAAACAAAAAAAATCAAACAGTAAATGCTTAGTTCTATATGTTCAAGATCTCTAATCTGGTGTGACACACTGGCTCATAATGTCAGGTGCAATTTCCTGCTGTTGGCTAGCAGGCTTTCAGTTGCATTTATTTTTGAAAGCACATAAATGAGAGTAAATAGAAGTGTGTTCGCTAACTCACTGTCCTGAGAAATAACACTCTGTAATTTGTACCTTGTGTTACAGTGATGGTTCACCTAAAACAGGTCCTTCCAAACCAATAAGATTCTCATTCGTCTTCGGAACACAAATGAAGACGTTTTATAATGAAACCTGCATGATTTAGGTCCCTCTATTTACAGTCCAAGTAACCTAAACTTTAAAGCTGTAAAAAAGTTCATGAAGGCAGCGTAAAAGTAATCCATGTGACTCCAGTAGTTTAAAACATTTTCACTTTGGGGTGAACTATTGCTTTAAAAGACTATGAGGCTTCAAAAATGCGTCCAGCGTGAACTGGCTTTAAAAGTCGAGCCCGCATGCTCACACTTCCTTTGTTTTCATTTCACCTGCATTTTTTTTATTCACGCATGAGAGAAGTGGAAACATAAACTGGTAATTTTAGATAAACTTATAATCTACAAAAGATATCATGAAGGTGCAACCTACAGATTTATAGAAAATTATACATATAGCAGTGATAGTCATGTATAACCAGGAAAATTCTTCTTTTTTTTTTATAATCTTTTTAGTCACTCTCGCACATTTATACCATATTTATTTTGAGCTGTGTTGTTACAGCAGTTATCCTCCACCATGTTTCAATGACTTTACATTCACATCAAATTCTGTTTAAGGTCAATATCCGGGCTGCAGCCATATTCCAAATACTGTGTTTATATGCGTACAGGCATCACAATATTCCTGTATACAGGTTTGTTGTAAGTATGCTGGAGTTGCCTTTCCTAAATATCTACCCTACAACTAAACATCTGTTAGCACCCACAATTCCTTGCGGACTGAGCATACACGTATATCTCCTTTCGATGGCTTTTCTGAATAAGGCGTTTACATGCATGACTTAATACTAACTGGAATATTGCCAAATTCTGATTAATATCAGAATATTGATGTGCATGTAAACATAGTCAATGACAGTGCTGTACATTTGGGCGCTAGTTTTCTAGTAGCACATGTGGTGTACACTGAAAGTGCAATCATGACGTGCTGGTCCCATAACTCAGCTGCAAGACTTTTGCAGGTGTGAATGTGGTGCAGGTGTGTTAAATTTGGTGTCATCGCTCTCACACTCCCTCATACTGGTCACAGGAAGTTCAGCATGGCACATCATGGCAAAGAACTCTCTGAGGATCTGAAAAAAAAGAATGGTTGCTCTACATAAAGATGGCCTAGGCTATAAGCAGATTGCCAAGACCCTGACACTGAGCTGTAGCACGATGCCCAAGACCATACAGCGGTTTAACAGGACAAGTTCCACTTAGAACAGGCGTCGCCATGGTCGATCAAAGAAGTTGAGTGCACGTGCTCAGCATCATATCCAGAGGTTGTCTTTGGGAAATAGACGCATGAGTGCTGCCAGCATTGCTGCAGATGTTGACGCTGTGGGGGGGTTGGCCTGTCAGTGCTCAGACCATACGCCGCACACTGCATCAAATTGGTCTGCAGGGCTGTCATCTTCTTCTAAAGATGATGCACAAGAAAGCCTGCAAACAGTTTTCTGTAGACAAGCAGACTAAGAACATGGATTACTGGAACCATGTCCTGTGGAAAATATTGGTGGCCACACAAAATATTGACACTTTGGGCCCAATTTGGACATTTTCACTTAGGGGTCTACACACTTTTGTTGCCAGCGGTTTAGACATTAATGGCTGTGTGTTGAGTTATTTTGAGGGGAAAGCAAATTTACACAGTTACACAAGCTGTACACTCACTACTTTACATTGTAGCAAAGTGTCATTTCTTCAGTATTGTCACATGAAAAGATATAATCAAATATTTACAAAAATGTGAAGGGTGTACTCACTTTTGTGAGATACTGTATATAAATATAATATTTAATTAGATTCAAGAGTTGGGCAAGGCAGCAAAGGTTAGCATTTCAAGAACTCCGAAAAAGGCCTCTGCACATTTGTGATTTGTAGGTGACCAAACAGCTAAAAATAAGCCGTGCAGCACAGACTCTGATAAACACTGTGAACAAACACCAGCAAACACACACACACACAGAGCTCATACACAGCAATTTAAACAAAGTTTACTGTTTAATTGCACACCCTGCAATTATCCAATCAGTCAATCATGTGACAGCAGTGCAACACATAAAGTCATGCAGATACAGGTCAAGACCTTCTGTTAATGTTCACAACAAATATCAGAATATGGAAGGAAGAAAAAGTGATCAGTGAATTTGATCGTGTCGTGGTTGTTGGTACCAAAATGGCTGTTACAGAAACTGTTACGGAAACTCTCCTGGGATTTACACATAACTAGGACAAAAAACAAAAAACATCTAGGAGCTCTTGGGTGGAAACACCTTGTTGATGAGAGAGAGAGATCAGACGACAAGGGCTAGACAGGAAGTCTAGTCGGCTCGAGCTAGAGGTCGACCGATTGATCGGTTTTGCCTGTCGGTCATAATAAAGAAGCACCGTCTTATCAGGATGCTACCACTGAGGATTTTAGCCCACTCTTCCACCGCCTGGGTCCCAATTTAACTAGAGTTAGTCCATGCCCAGTTTATTGTCATATTCCATTGCACATAGAACCAGGGGGATCTTCTTTGAAGGCCGTCCTTCTGCCTTACCAAATGTGATAACACTCGTTCACCACTCTGTGCTGTCCTTCTGAACCCACTTCACACAACAAAAACCATGCCCATGCTCTTCTTCACATATCCTGCGCACACTCAATAGCATTCTTGGAGACACCTAGCTCATCCCTAGAATGCATTTCAGCTCCAACACATCTTTACTAACAAAAAAGAAATGGGCTTCCAGGGGTTGAATAAGGTGCGCAAAAATCCAATTTGACCCCCAGCCAAGACTCACAATTATATGCACTCTGTCTGTCTCTCACACTCTCTCCCTCACACACACACACATAAACAAATGCTGACTTATGACTTGCTGAATACACATTGCAGGCTAATTCTCTGGAATGCTTTGACATGTTAAGCCAAACATCAAAATCAGTTTACGTCAGATGATTCACCTAACCGAAATCCTGTACGTCAGACATTTCTGCCTCTATATAATGGTTGTGTGTGTGTGTGTGCGTGTGTGTGTGTGTGTGTGTGGCCATGTGGTCTGGCTCGGTGTCCAACTGCAGGATAGGCATTTTTGTTTTTTCTGGATAGATTTCACTTGAATCTGTATTTCATCTATTAAACATTATATTACACAAGCATACATGAGGTAAAGGGCATAGCTTTTCTTCACATTTATTGACACGATACCCTTGCAATGAATTCTTTTGTTTTATTATAAGATGATATCATGTTGCCAGATCTGTCACAATGGATCAAGTAGAGCACCGGCACCCACACTAGAGGGAGGGAGGGGGAAACATACGTTTTCGCTCAAATCACTTTGTATTAAAATAGATTCTTTTCTGTGTTAATAATGGCAAGTGCATGAGTTTAACTAAACAATATGCTTCGTGTTATGTGCGGTGAAGGTCCTTCGCTGATGCGCAATTGATAATCCGTTAATCAAGCTGTCATGTTACAAACTGAGACAAAAGAAGTCGCACAAATGGGTGTAGTCTTCAAAACAACAAGATAAAATCCTCACCTGATTTATTCACTTCACTTTGAGTGTGCATGAGCAGAATCTGTGCTTGCACGTGTGTGTGCGCACGTGTGTGTGTTTGCTTATCAGCAAACGGACACCAGACATACTTCCTCTTTTCCCTATTGAGCACCAGGGAACACAATGATGTAAATGTAAGAGAGCAAGAAAAAAAACAGAGAGAGCGAGCGCGAGAGAGAGAGAGAGAGAGAGAGATCAGGAAAAAGATCAATGCTCGACCTTCCTCAGCTGTGCTGCAGGGTGTGGATGGGCCGGTGCCGCCTCATTATCCATGTGACATACTGTACAACATGAATGAGCTGCACAAACTGTTGTACTTGCTACTCATATCCTAAACGTGTATGTTCTTCTGAACAGTCTTTCTCTCAGTGACACACACAAACCCACACTCCCCGATACCTCTTCTCTCCGCAATTGTGTATTCATTTGCTGATTTAGGCCCTGTTTACACTAGTGTGTTTTTGTTCTAAAACGGCTTTTTAAAATGAAAACGATCCTCGTCCATACTGGTGTTTCCGCTGTGTTTCAGAACCGATCTCCATCTACATTACAAGACCGAAAACGCATGTCACATTCATGCACACTGGGCATGCGTGTACGAGTGTAAACAGGAAGTTGGTTAGTAGTCCAAACCAGCATTCCATGTAGGGCTTACGTCACTTGAAATCATAGCTCGCCTCTTGCACATGTAGGCAGCTGCAGTATTATAAAATACAGAATTTAATTGCACAGTGGCTGCTAAGAATGACAACAAAGCCAGCTGAGCTTGCAGTTCAGTCTCAGTGTTGTTGTGTATACGATCAAGGTAGCGTAATGGTCATATTGTAAGGGCTTGACGAATCAGGGAAGGATACACAATGATCCAGAAGACCCAATCAGGGAGCGAATCTGGGCAGCCACGCCTTCATTTTTAGAAGTCTTCATTTTGTTCGGTTTACACTGAAACGCGAGACCGGAGTTTTCAAACTAAAATGGGGTCTTCGGCATATCCAAAAGTCTCCATTTTCAAGAGTCAAAAAACGCTGGAGTAGCGTAGACTACAAGCGTAAACCGTAGAAAAAATTATGTGTTTTAAGATGAAAACACAGTAATGTAAACTGGGCCTTAGACAGCCAGAACATGACTGGTGAGTTTACGTTTTATCCACAGAGTAGCCCAGCACAAAAAAAGCTGCACAGAGTACATGGAAAAGCAATATAGAATAGGGATGTCACGAGAACCGATACTTCAACCAAGTCAGTACCAACATTCTTAAAATGTGACGGTACCCGTTTTTCTGCAGTAAGTACCTTAAACACAGGTCCTATATTATGTTTGTTTGAGGCAGCTGGCATTGTGGCCATGAAACTAGCTAAAGTTATGCTCCATGTAATGTTTGCGATGTTACAAACTCCGAATGGACCACCATGCATCGCCATTCAGCCCATGACCGGTCAGCTAAATGTAGCCTAATGTCACTAATAATTATTCACATGTTCAGGATTTTAATATCTCGTTTTGGCCTGCCACCATATCAGTGAATTTAAACTAATGCTTGCATTCAGAGTATAAGGGGTGTGTGTGTGTGCGCATTTAGGAGTGCAACTCCGGAGACTCGTTGTCAGACAGTGTTTGAAAACTAAAATACCCCCCTCCCCCTCTCTCTCATTGCCAGTATCAGCCAGAGGAGGATGTCCTCCAGGAGAGTTTTTTTTATTGTATCTTATTTTTTTCCATTTTATTTTTATACCACACTGTGGTATCGACTTTGGTATGGAGTATCGTGTACTTTTGGCGATATAGGTACCGACTACTAGATTTTTGGTATCGTGACATCCCTAGCACAGAGTAGCCTAGCCGAGATCGACGTGTCTTCAGTGCTTACGTGATGATGACCCATCATAGCAGCCCCGTGCGTCATACGGAACATGGTACTGCACCTCAGTGTTCGATAATACAACACAGCACCACCGAAGCAAAAGAAAAGCCACAACTGGATGATAGCTGAAACTTTATGGTTAGTTTCAGTTTGGGGGAGAGCATCGTTATCAAACGCTGGTTAAACAAATAGTGTATAATCATTCCATTTGGGAGGAGATTTTTTTCGGGATGTTTGCGATACATGTCCCTCTGTGAAAGTGACATTTGTTGACAGGCGAGAACCAATCGACTACCTAAAAAGAAAATACAGAGTGCGCATTCGCATGGGATTAGTTTAACCTGGGGTTGTTTTTACAGGCAGTTTTATCCCAGGTCTATCCCAGGACAACACTGAACACTGGATATAGGGGCAATTAAGAAGAGTCATTCCACCTACCAGCATGTTTTTTGGAGGTGAGTGGAAGCTGGAGGAACCCTGCATGGACACAGGGAACATGAAACTCCACACGAACAGTAAGCTGAGCTCAGGCTCAAACCAGGGACCCTGGAGCTGTGAGGCAGAAACGCTACCTGCTACACCACCTCGCAAAACTATGTTACAAACTCACAAGGTAATGCACAAACCCATAAGTTCATAAACCAATACAAATTAAAACCAAAGATTCCTACACAGAGGGGGGCACGGTGGATTAGTGGTTAACACCTCTGGAGTTGAAGATCCGACCCCTGCCTTGTGCCCAGATTTCCTGGGGTAAGGGACCATGTGTAGGATAAGCAGTACACAAACAGCCATATGTATTGAGTGCATCCCCAAGTACAACCCCCCCAACCAACAAACACACACACACACAATTCCTCTTCATTCCACATGTAATGTAATCCATTGTTATGAGGGGAAAAAGGGGTGAGGAATGCACAGAGTTGGAAGACAACATTCCTGCATCTGGAAGCGCTCAAACACATGCATGTCCCCTTCCAGATTTTTTCCCCTCTCTCCCTCTCTATCCCTCTCCGCTTTCCTTCTCCTCTCGTTTTCTCCTTTACCGAATGAAATATTGCAGCCTGATCCTCTGCTCGTCTTTGCTAATACAATTCAGCTCTGCAAAGACAGCATTATCACAGGTTACACATTCAAACACACAATTTCAAATCTCATCCTACAATTCACACACTGTCACATCATTCCTAAGCGTACTCAATTACCTTTGGAAATTAATATGGAAAAGCAGTACATCAAACTTACTAAGAGTTATAAAATGGTTCCCGAATAAAACACATCAAGCTTTAATAGTGGTCTAAATACACCCAGTTTAAAAGGAGATCAAACCTAAAATATTTTCAATGCAGAGCTGGTGAGAGTGCACACATGCATACAATCTGACCTAATGAGATTTCCCCAAATGATGAAGTCAGCATTGGTACTGAACTTTATATCTCTCTGTGTTTCATGAAGTCAGAATTATTGCTCAGTGCTGATAAACTGCTTGCGTCTCTCAAGTGGTATCCATAGTGAGAAAAACATTAAGCACAACTAGCAATTTGACTATTTAAGACTGCACCATGGGCAGCACAGTGGTACAACTCCAGGGTCCTGATTCAATCCTGACCTCGGGTTACTGTCTGTGTGGCGTTTCGCATGTTCTCCCCGTGTTCATATGGATCTCCTCTGGGTTCTCTGGTTTCCTCCCTCCTCTCATAAACAGGCCAGCAGGTGGATTGGCTAAGATAGGTGTGAATGTGTGCGCATGGTGCCCTGTGATGGACTGGCATCCCATCCAGGGTTTATTCCTGCCCGATATTCCCAGAATGGGCTCCGGAGCCAGGTCTAATAGGACACAGTCCAAAGTATTCACTGAAAGATAGAACTAAATGCTGCCATTTCCTCAGTATTACAGAAGCATTATAAGTTACAGCACTCTAATGTGTAGGCTTGTGGATGCCAAAAATAACACAAAGTACCCCAATACCCAGCATGTTTAGTCATTTGTGATTTTTAATATTTTTTTAATTTTATGATCTAATGTGTGCATTTTTGTTCTCTAGCTTGTCAAAAACAAGCTAGACAGTGTTTAAGCACAAAGCAATAAATAGTCACACAACAAAAGGTGAGCAGACACCCCGGATGACTCACACCCACCTGATATTGCGTTTAAAATCCAGAAATACATAAAAACTCAACAACACCTCCCGCAATAATAAGTTCTTTAGCAATTACGCAGCTTTATTTGGAGACAATCTTTAACCCTGTTGAATAGGCAGCAGAAATTGTGAGGAGTAAACAGTGTTCTTTCTGACGCTATACAGTGATGCACTGCATTAATGCAAATTATACACAAGCATTTCACTCCAGAATCTTTTTAGAAGTACGATATCTGATTTGTTAGCGAGTAGGTGGTCTATACGTTCTGTCACCAGTGATGTCATTTGTGTGGCCACATCATGCTAGTTTGCTGTGACTAATGAAACCATGGCGACCAGCAGTGAACCAAATATAGCAACTGCCATTACTGACCAGAGACATGAGAGTGATGTGGAGCAAAATACTCACTTTTGAACACAGAGTTATTGTTAATAGAAGTCGACCGATTGATCGGTTTTGCTGATTAATCGGCACCGGTAAACAATAGTTTCCACCCCGATAGTTTTTTCCGGTTGCGTCTGAAAATGGTCCTCCGTCATCATATATTAAGAGAGCGGCCTCTAGAGGCGAAATAAACACTATAACTGACAAATTTTGTTGTTTTATTTGAAGTAGTTTTTTTTAATCGTCATTTTGGAGGAGTCTCTATTTTTCTTATTTTGACGGTTACTTTTTGGTTCCGTTTAGGTGTATCTTATTTACTTTACTATCTATTAAATAATCATTATATACATACACATAAAAGTACAGTATATTTTCAAGATACAGTCAGGACTGTTTATTTTTCTAATAAAGTTCAGCAATATTTACTTTGAGTGTTGTGTTTTCATTCAGTATCAATTTTAAAAACTATCAGTTGATTAATCGTCAGGTATCAGTAATGGTAAAATCCACTATTGGTCAACCTCTAAGTCTTCAATAATTAAGTCTAGGGCTCCCAATTGGCACAAAAACAAAAATGTTTGATCTATTGCACAGGGATCACAAGTTCATATCCTGACGATGCCATAGCCATCCGTGGGCCAGGATCTCAAGGGAGCACTGACAATGCTCCCCTATCAGTCAACAGCAGCACTATCCAATCATGGGCGTCTGCGCGCTTATACATGTAGAAGTGGGTGAATAGCACTTTCCTCTGAGGGTTCCTTCACATTGCATGGGTAGCAGTTCAAAAAGATGCTGTCAGTTCAATTCTATTAAATTTTATTTGTATAGCGCTTTTTACAATAGTCATTGTCTCAAAGCAGCTTTACAGAAATAAAAAACAGGTATAAACAGTCAGAAACAGATAAACAGAGACAATCAGGAACAGATAAACAGAAACAAACAGGTATAAAACAAATGGAATTTATCCCAACTGAGCAAGCCACTGAGTGGAGACGGTGGCAAGGAAAAACTTGTGTTTTTTGAGGAAGAAACCTTGAGAGGAACCTGACTCAGAAGGGAAACCCATCCTCATCTGGGTAACACAGAATGTGAAGGTAACACAGATAACGTGAAAATGAGAAGTATGAATGGCCTTAGGAGCAGCCGTAGTCCCAGCAGAAGATTTGGGCTCATCCAGAGGCAGAAGGGATCTGGATCTCCAATATTTCCATAAATTCGTGTGGGGCTCGGCAAAAAGAGAGAGAGGGAGAAAAACGATTATTAGGACTGTGAAGTAGTGAGATATAATCTAGTCAGGGTAGGCTTGAGGAAACAAATATGTTTTAAGCCTAGACTTAAACACTGAGACTGTGTCTGAGTCCCGAACACTAATAGGAAGACTGTTCCATAACTGTGGGGCTCTATAAGCGAAGGCTCTTCCCCCTGCTGAAGACTTCACTATTCTAGGTAATGTCAAATAGCCTGCACCTTTTGATCTGAGTAGGCGTGACGGACCATATAAAACCAGAAGGTCGCTTAGATATTGTGGTGCAAGACCGTGTAGTATAGGTTAATAAAAGTATTTTAAACTTAATGCGAGATTTTACAGGGAGCCAATGCAGTGTGGATAAGATCGGGGTGATATGGTCGTATCTTCTAGTTCTAGTTAGGACTCTAGCAGCTGCATTACAGTAATCTAATCTAGAGGTGATGAATGCATGAACCAGTATTTCTGCATCATGTAGTGACAATATGTTTCTTATCTTAGAAATATTTCTGAGATGAAAGAAAGCTATCATAGTAATATTATCTACATGAGAATCAAATGATAGGCTTGAGTCAATAATCACTCCATGGTCTTTACGTGCTGTACATGATGAAACAGAAAGACCATCCAGAGTTACTGTGTAGTCAGGAAGATTCTAACTAGACGTGGGCCTAATAAAAGTATTTCTGTTTTACCAGAATTAAGTAAAAGGAAGTTAGTTAACATCCAACGTCTAATGTCCTTTACACAATCCTGAACTTTACTAAGCTTCTGTCTGTCCTCTGGCTTCGCTGACACATACAACTGTGTATCATCAGCATAACAGTGGAAGCTAATTCCATGTTTACGAATAATTTGTCCTAGGGGTAACATATATAATGGTCCGGTTTTTTTTTTATCAATGGTTTAATAACTGCTAATTTAAGAGATTTAGGTACATAGCCAATGGTTAGGGAAGAATTTACTATATTTAAAAGTGACTTAATTACTCCTGGACAAATCTGTTTAAATAAACATGTACAGTGCCTTGCGAAAGTATTCGGCCCCCTTGAATTTTTCAAACTTTTGCCACATTTCAGGCTTCAAACATAAAGATATAAAATTTTCATTTTTTGTGAAGAATCACCAACAAGTGGGACACAATTGTGAAGTGGAAAGAAATCTATTGGATATTTAAAACTTTTTCAGCAAATAAAAAACTGAAAAAGTGGTGCGTGCAAAATTATTCGGCTCCTTTACTTTCAGTGCAGCAAACTCACTCCAGAAGTTCAGCGAGGATCTCTGAATGATCCAATGTTGTCCTAAATGACTGATGGTGATAAATAGAATCCACCTGTGTGTAATCAAGTCTCTGTATAAATGCACCTGTTCTGTGATAGTCTCAGGGTTCTGTTGAAAGCGCAGAGAGCATCATGAAGACCAAGGAACACACCAGGCAGGTCCGTAATACTGTTGTGGAGAGGTTTAAAGCCGGATTTGGATACAAAAAGATTTCCCAAGCTTTAAACATCCCAAGGAGCACTGTGCAAGCGATCATTTTGAAATGGAAGGAGTATCAGACCACTGCAAATCTACCAAGACCTGGCCGTCCCTCTAAACTTTCAGCTCAGACAAGGAGAAGACTGATCAGAGAAGCAGCCAAGAGGCCCATGATCACTCTGGATGAACTGCAGAGAACTACAGCTGAGGTGGGAGAGTCTGTCCATAGGACAACAATCAGTCGTACACTGCACAAATCTGGCCTTTATGGAAGAGTGGCAAGAAGAAAGCCATTTCTCAAAGATATCCATAAAAAGTCTTGTCTAAAGTTTGCCACAAGCCACCTGGGAGACACACCAAACGTCACACCAAACGTTGAGAAATGGCTTTCTTCTTGCCACTCTTCCACTCTTCTCCTTGGTCTTCATGATGCTCTCTGCGCTCTTTGTGTTTGAAGCCTGAAATGTGGCAAAAGGTTGAAAAGTTCAAGGGGGCCGAATACTTTTGCAATCTAGTATGCAGGTTGATGAATAGGCTGATGTGATTAGTGTAGCTAGTTCGGTCTCTATAAGCGGAGCAAAACATTGATCTGATATTGCTACATTGTCATCTAATGGGGTTGTTACATTACTGACCGGTTGTAATTTAATGGCCTGTATCTCAACTCCAATATTTTCAATTTTATAAATGAAAAATTTCATGAAATCGTCACTGCTATGAAATGATTGAGTGTTTTTCTCTGAAGTGGTTTTATTCCTAGTTAGTTTTGCTACCGTGTTGAAGAGGAATCTGGAATTGTTTTGGTTTTCTCCTATTAAGGTGGAGAAATAGATCTTTTTAGCATCGGCAAGAGATTTCCTATATTGCAGTAGGCTCTCCTTCCATGCTGTCTGAAATATCTCCAGCTTGGTTTGGCGCCATTTACGTTCTAATTGTCTAGATTTCTGTTTTAAGGATCACGTTAGATCATTATACCAGTCAGCTGGCTTCGCATGCCATGGAGGAAGCACATGATGGCCTTTGCCCACCCTGATTGGTAGCTAGGACAGAAACCTCTGTCCAAACCTAACTAGAGGGTGGTAATTGGCCATGCTTAAATTAGACTTTTAGATTTTAAATTTTAGAAAAATTTGAAAAGTTTTATCAGAGTATACGGTCTTACCAATACATCACATTAATACTTACCTTATAGTCCCCTCCAGAAGTATTGGAACTGCAAGGCCAATGCTATTGTTTTCACTACACATTGAAGACGATGAAGATGAGACGACAGATCAGAATTTCAGCTGTCTTTCCTCATATTTACATCTAAATGTGTTAAACTTAGAACATGACATCTTTTGTTTGAACCCAGACATTTCATCAAGTGAATATTATCAAAATATTGCAACATGTGACTCGCATGTGTTTCTTGTTGCCCAGGTGTGTCCTGTCAGATTGATTGTTCAAAGAATTAATAGCTCTGAATGTCTAGTCTTGGTCTGAGCTCTAGGTTTCACCAGTGAAGACTGCATTTGTTTTTAAAAAGAATAAACCAGCATGAAGACCAGAACTTTGCCAATTTACAGAGAAATGCATCCAAATTAATCAAGAGGAACTTGATCATGCAGCAAGACAACGATCCAAAGCACACTGCCAACTCAACAACGGACTTCATCGGGGGGAAAGGTTTTAGACTGGCCAAGTCAATCACCAGACCTTAACCCAGTTGGGCAGCATTTCACCTCCTGAAGAGGAGATGTAAATGTTTGTAGATGTAAATGGTGATTCCTCCATGCATACTGAGGTTACTTTTGGAGTTCCACAGGGTTCTATTTTAGGCCCACTGCTTTTTACTTTACAAATAATTTGTCCTAGGGGTAGCATATATAAACATGGAATTAGCTTCCACTGTTATGCTGATGATACACAGTTGTATGTTTCAGCGAAGCCAGAGGATAGACAGAAGCTTAGTAAAGTTGATTGTGTAAAGGACATTAGACATTTGATGTTAACTAACTTCCTTTTACTTAATTCTGATAAAACAGAAATACTTTTATTAGGCCCACGTGTAGCTAGAAGTAATCTTTCTGATCACATGGTTACTCTGGATGGTCTTTCTGTTTCATCATGTACAGCAGTTAAAGACCTTGGAGTGATTATTGACTCCAGTCTATCATTTGATGCTCATGTAGATAATATTACTATGATAGCTTTCTTTCATCTCAGAAATATTTCTAAGATAAGAAACATATCAGTACATGATGTGGAAATACTGGTTCATACATTCGTCACCTCTAGATCAGATTACTGTAATGCCTTACTGTCTGGATGTTCCAGTAGGAATATAAATAAGCTCCAGTTAGTCCAGAATGCAGCTGCTAGAGGCCTAACTAGAACTAGACCATATCACACCAATCTTATCAACACTGCATTGGCTTCCAGTAAAATCTCGCATTAACTATAAAATACTTTTATTAACCTATAAAGCACTAAACGGTTTCGCGCCACAATATCTAAGCGACCTTCTGGTTTCATATGATCCTCCACACCTACTTAGATCAAAAGATGCAGGCTATTTGATGGTACCTCGAATAGTGAAGGCTACAGCAGGGGGAAGAGCTTTCGATTATAGAGCCCCACAGTTATGGAACAGTCTTCCTATTAGTGTTCGGGACTCAGACACAGTCTCAGTGTTTAAGTCTAGGCTTAAAACGTATTTGTTTACTCAAGCCTACCCTGACTAGATTATATCTCACTACTTCACAGTCCTAATAATCTTTTTTCTCCCTCTCTCTCTTTTAGCCGAGCCCCGCACAAATTTATGGAGATACTAGAGATCCAGATCCTTTCTGCCTCTGGATGGAGCTCAAATCTTCTCTAATTCCAGACTGCTAGGACTACGGCTGCTCCGAAGACAATACACACTTCAGATACATCCATAATGAACTTTTTCACACCATCTGTTACCCAGATGAGGATGGATTCCCTTCTGAGTCTGGTTCCTCTCAAAGTTTCTTCCTCTTAAAACATCTTATAGAAAAGGTTCGAATTCGGCGTTCGATAGAGTAAGACGTGAAGTTTGAGTCTCCTGCTGATTTCGATTAAAAACATCTAAAATTGTAATTAATTAGCAGGTTTTTTTGGTAATATAATATATTTAGATTTATTCTATTTCGTACTTTTAACTCAGTGGTTCGTTAAGATGTCTAGGGAAAAAAATCGGTGGTAGCATTCAGACAAAACTGAGATCTAGTGTGCGCACCGCGAGCGCGTCTCCTTCTCGCCGTGAATCCGCAGCCGCGCTCCCTTCTCTCCGTGAACCGACTGCATCCGCATCCCCGAGCGGTGGTCCTGACCTCGCCACACTCAGGTTTGAGTTGCCAGCTTTACTGAGGAAGGACATCGCCAATATTTTTAAAAATGAGTTCCAGGAGCATCAGAAGCAGCAGGGGAAGCAACAGGAGAAGCACCAGGAGAATCTTCAGAAGACTCAGAGATGTGCTGTCTACTAACCAGCTCGACCTGCAGGTCATGAAAACACAGCAGGCTAACGATAAAGTCGCTACCGATGCCACCATATCAACACTGAAAGGTACCGTTGGGGAGATGGAGCACGCGCTCTCCGGTTACACCATTGATATAGTTCACATGAAGACTACTATCGAGTCTCTCACTGCGACCGTGACTGAATTAGAGAATAAATGTGAGGATCTGGAGTCGAGGTCACGGCGCAATAACGTTAGGATAGTCGGAGTTCCAGAGGACCCCGACACCTGTACAACCGCTGCTGTAGCGGCCTTGTTAAAAGAGGCATTCGGTCTGGAGAAGGAGCCGGTTTTGAACCGGTCCTACCGGACCCTTCAGCCGAAGCCAAAGTCTGGTGAACGACCACGAGCTATTGTGTGCAGATTCCATTATCACAGGGACTGTGTTGATATTTTACGCCGTGCGAGAGAGCTCCAGCAGATTAAAGTTTAACGAGGCTCGGCGTCAACTTCGTGATATTGAGGGAGCTCGCTATGGAATACTTCACCCAGCTCGGCTTCGCATTACATATAACGGTGTCCAGAAGGACTTTATTGTTATTATTTTTATTTACTTCATTTATTATTATTATTATTATTATTATTATTATTATTTTATTTATTAATTTTTTTTCTTCTCAATGAAATATTTGGGAAAGGGAAGGGAGAAAAGGTAAATGAAATCACATGACTATGAATCACATGAAAATGAATAAATAAACAAAGCAAAAGAAAAAAAAAAGAAAAAAAAACATCTTAGGGAGTTTTTCCTTGCCACCGTCGCCACTCAGTAGCTTGCTCAGTTTCGATAAATTCACACCTTTTATATCTGTATACCGTATTGATATTTCTGTAAAGCTGTGTCTATTGTAAAAAGCACTATACAAATAAAATATAATTGAAATTGAATTGAATTGAGACCAAAGGGAGAAACCCCCAGAAAGAGACAGAGTCTACGGTAAAAGCCTGGAAAAGCATCATAGAAGAAGAAACCAACAATATCAGTGAGTCGCAGTTATTGCAAGCATGCGACATGCAACCAAATAGTGTTAACAATTGCTGGTGTGACATTTATTTTTACTGTTAAGTCTGTACCCAATGAACACACAAAGTAACAAAGAATGCACACTGATGCTCAAATGCAGAAGCTGCATGTGCACAAGCGCACACACATATTTTGGGTAAATAGCGTGAAGCAAAACTGGGGGACTGCACCTGGCTAAAGGGGGAGCACAGGACACTAATTATATCACTAAGTTTTCCATGTGGGGTTTTAACCTCATGTGTTAAAGATGGAGTGGGCGGCAGGAGTGAAAACAAAAGTGAAGCTGTTCTAGTGGCCATGAGGGAAAAGATCTTACTCAGGCACGCGTATGAACTATAACTGTCACGACACATAGCTCACACTGCAGAACCATAACTCTCTCTCTCACACACACACACACATACACAAATCCATAAACAAGATGCAGCAGGGGTGGACAAATCAGTATCCCAGAAGCCCAGGACAAGCAGATTTCATGTCCAACATTTTAGCTTTTTATTTGTAGCCCAGCGAAGAGGTAGGATTAACAACCAGAAAAAGTAAAAAAAAATAAAAATAAATAATAATAATAATAATTAATAAAAAACACTCCTTATTAGCATTCGCAAAACAAAAACACACTTCACGGTGCTGCAACACACCTCGATGCCAAAACTACAGCACAAGAGTCTGGTTTTAATCCCACCACCTGCTGCACTACATACGTCCTCCAGAGACTGCTTGACAGTGAAATGTTTTTCATTAGGCAGATAAATTAGCATGAACAATAGCATCAGGAACAAAGAAGTATGTGGAAACACTGAGGAAACCGCAAACAATAAAGTGCGGCACAAAGCTGTTATTTAACTGTCCTAGCGAAACTCGAATATCTTTCACTCCCTCCAGGATTTAGCATTTTTGCGATCACACAAATTTACGCAAAATTATGCAATATTTCCAGGAGCTTGAAATTACTTAGATTAAAAAGATCCTCCACAGATTTGGACCAAGAAGTTCATGTGAGGTTCGTGTGACCAAAACACATCACAACACGCATTCAGCCAAAGCCCCTGTCGGTTCACACTCATCGAACAGGAGTAGAGCTGAAAGGTCTCGTTTACCAACAAACATCACTGTGAAAGACTATATTGTGCAACTGCGATTTCGCCAATTCAAGTAAGTTTCCGCAAAAAACTGCAAGTTGCATCATACATTTTGAAAAAAGCCACAGCAAAATCAAGCATTTTTGGCTGCAACAATCATGCAAAAAAATCTCTGCGATATCCTGTAGGGGCTGATCTTTTACATGTAATGTGAGGACAGAACATCACATCTCACAGCTGAAACATTAGCCAACTTTTTGTTAGGAGAAACTTTTTTGGTAGAACATGAGATGAATCCTTGCCATGCTTTATTGCATTATATTAGCTACCACTTTTTCACCTGGTCATTAGGTTTCTGGGCAAGAAAAACATGGTACTGGGCAGCCAAGTGGGCTAGCTAATGAATTTATTAACCCAATTTGTGATAGGCTGGTGCTGCCAATGAAACCATGGTAACCTGGGAAAAAAATAAAGACAGAAATGCCCTAGTGACCAACATAGAGTTGCTCCTATATTAGTCTCAGTGTAATATATTTCCTTTGCTTTTGACCAAGAGCTAGTTAAGAATTTAAGAAATATTTCCTTTTATTGCAACTGAGCTCTCCATATCACAACATTTGGACAAAACAAAAAATAAAACTGCTGTGACCCATAGCTCATTGTGTTTTCAGAGTTCATGTGTTTCAATTCAATCCAAAATAAAGTTGTTCATTCATTCATTCATTCATTCATACATCCATTCATACGCCACAGACAACTGGTGCTTACATGCCAGTAAGGAAAATAACTGAGGGTATGAAACTCGTATGACGACTGCAGAGGTGTAGAGGTGAAACAGCCCTCATATAACATTAGCTCTAGCTTTGACATTTTCCTCCGCATACACAGAACCGCAGGATGTGGGATACTGAGTGTCACACACATGCACACACACGCGCTTGCGTTGCGTGTGGATGACACCACGGCAAGTTCCTGTCTGTCACACTTGCGGTCTTTCTGCGCCAGAACTGTTCTTAGAACTAGTACGAATGTGCGTCAGAGCAGAATACCTGTAGCTGGTATTTTTTCACTTAGCAACAGAGGCTAAGCCAAATATCAAGGTAGCTGACCAAACAGATGAAGCAAGAGCCAAAAGGAATGGAACATGAGTAGATAACTGAATATGATCTGAAAGCTTCTCTGTATGTGAGCAAGCGAGAGAGAGAGGGAGGGAGAGAGAGAGAGAGAGAGAGAGAGAGAGAGAGAGAGAGAGAGAGAGAGAGTGAGTGGATACAGAAACTTGGTGAGTGAATGTAGGTCAGACATGAGACTAAGCCGCATGCAACGTTATCACAGTGCTGGGCTTTGAATACTGAAATATGCAAAGGAGCCCTCTTAACAAATATACTGCAGCCTACCTCAGATGTTCGAGACAAATCTGTAAAGTTTTGGTCAAAATGTTGCATAAACATAAGCCATAGGTGTAGGTTTTATATGCAAAACAGAACTTATTACTGCAAAATGTATGAAAAAAATGTAACCCTCTCACGTAAGACCGTAAGCATGCACGCGCGCGCACACAATTCCAGATCCATGCAATGAGCTTGCTAGACAGGATGGCATCACCATGGCAACCCAAGCTATGTCTTAAACCGCCAACTACCATACCAAATAATAGAGTTGTTTCAGATATTATGGGCAACCAGACTTTTATTTAGAAGCCCTGAATGACAAAGTAATTCCTTATTCAGTTTCGCACTAAAATTAGTTTCTGAACTAAATTAGTTTCGTTATCAATGCCCCATATCTAAGAATAAAAAAATAATAATTATGAATAAAAAAATAAGAAAATCTTCATTCGCGCCACACAGCACATTCTCCCCAGCGCTTTTATTACTGAATTTTAGTCACATTTGTTCGACCTCTGTTTCAGCTGAATAACCTGAAGGGTAGTTTTCAGGTAACTCCCATATATCCATAGCAAGGGGTAAAAATCTTTGATAGAAATGTACTCTCTGAAGACATTGTACAATAAACCCATCAATCCGTCCATTTTCCATACCGCTCATCTTACACAAGGTTGTGGGGGAGCCTGGAGACTATCCCATGGGACTCAGGGCACAACACAGGGGACACCATTGACAGGGTGTCAACCCATCACAGGGTACAATCACACACACACACACACACTACGGACAATTTAGAAATGCCAAATCAGCCTACAGCGCATGTCTTTGGACTGGGAGAGGAAACCGGAGTACCCAGAAAAAACCCCTGAAGCAGGAGAAGACTCTGTGCACACGGAGATGGGATTCAAACCCCCAACCCTGGAGGTGCGAGGCAAACCTACTTATCACTAAGCCACCATGCCCCCCCCCCCACTGTATAATAAATGTTATATGTCAAATAAATTCAAAATATGGCTTCTCTTCCTGGATGCATTCATGTTTTGCTGTTTTATACTAGAATGCACTTGATGTAAAATGCTTTTTTAAAGACGGGGGGACAAACGACATGTTTCATCAGTCCCATCAATCATTAGTTCTCATGGCCATCTCTAATGGAAGATAAGCAAAGTGTACTACCAAAAGCATGCCACATTCAGGAAAACAAAGTTAGAATCTACCATGAAAAACAATAAAAGCTATATTAGCACATGATAGAAACCAGATTTAAAGGAACCAAGGCACTGCAAGCCCAAACCTCCCATCGTTACATGGCACCCTAAATCTATACATTTATGAGGCTTGTGCTTTGATAATCTCTTACTACCTTGCATAACAATGATAGGTTTCGACAAGCTGTCAATCAAGTACGCCTGAACCCTGGTTCATTGTGACCTTGATCTTGGCATGTGATTTAAGTCAAGTAGGCTCAAAAACTTATTTGGGATATCATATCATCAATAAAGGAACATTACTTCAGTCTAGATTCAGACAAAATAAGAGAAGTGCAAGGTTATGTTCTTCTTACATTTTTTATTGTTTCACTGGTAATGCAGGAGTCGACAGATTATTTGCAGCCAGTGACACCTTTAGCCGTAAAATAAATGTTACTGTCCCCCTCTGAACATAAATCTATGGAAACATTGGATTAATCATTGTAACGTGTAGAATAATAGTTTAACGATTTATTGCAGCCATAGAGCTTTTTATTTCTGAAATTTCCACCAACACAACATATTAAGTGCAAGTTATTTATAGTAGAGCTGGGTAAAAAAATCGATTCTCCGATTTTACTCGATATTCCATTTAATGAAACGATATCTTAATGTGTGTGCTTTTACCTGAGACGCTGTGAATATTATCTGTAGTTCTCCTCTCGTCCTGAAGATGTCCCCATCTTTCATGTTTTGAATTTTGAAAACGGTTTTATTTCTTAAACATGTTTCAAGCTATTAATGAGTTTCACTCTTGCACATTTACAATGTTTTTTATTATTTTACAGTAATGTGCCATGTGCAGTTTGTGCTTACCTTGTGTGCATTCTATGCACATATTTATGATTTCTTGTTACAATGTTTGTTACTCAAAGTAAAAGTAAAAAGTTATGAAACATAATTGAGTGGGCCTGATTAAGTCCATCCATTCATCCATCTTCTATACCGCTTTATCCTTTTCAGGGTCACTGGGGAAACCTGGAGCCTATCCCAGGAAGCATCGGGCACGAGGTGGGGTACACCATGGACAGGGTGCCAATCTACTGCAGGGCACAATCACATACACATTCTCACATACATTCATACACTATGGACATTTTGGACATGCCAATCAGCCTACCATGCATGTCTTTGGACTGGGGCAGGAAACCAGAGTACCCAGAGGAAAACCCCGCAGCACTGGGAGAACATACAAACTCCGCACACACAGAGCCACAGTGGGGCCTAATTAAGTGCATTTCAGTAACATAGCTAAGTAGGAGGGTTTCAGTTACCAGCATGGGTTACAAACATGGGTTCCATGTCTGCAAAACATTTCAAATGACATATTGATAACTAATCGATATTGAATCGAAACTATGTAAATAAGAATCGAATGACCAGATTGCTCACAATACCAGCCCTAATTTATAGGCCTCCGCATATGTGAGTCACTGAGGTTCGAGTAGACAGTCTAACAAACATAGGTAAGTGAGTAAGGTTTATTCTTATACCAATGTGACTAACGTGTTCTAACCTACACTGAATAAAACTCTACAAGAAATAAAACGGTACAAGAAATGTCAAATTAATTAAACAAATAAATAAAACAGCAATCCAAAACACAAATGACAACAGATTGTTCAATAATGAATACTTTGCTTTGATAACAGTGGGTTGCCAATTCCAGCACTATGCTTCAGAAAATCCACCCTCCGGTTCCATGCTACCGTAACGCACTAGATAGTACAGTAATATCTCAGTACGAGATCATCTTTAGTTAGCTAGACTGAGGTTTGGGTGCTAACCATAGCATCAACCGTCGGTACGCGCAGGCCGTTACTAAGCAACAGGCTGAGGAGAAATTCCGCATTGACAGTTACACTGTATCAGTGATATTTACATCCGCACTCCCTGCACGTTCCCACCATTCACACACACACACACACCATGCTTCCTGTCAAAACAATGGCGGCTACCATCAATAATACATATCTCGGCTAAAAACATAAGGAGGCTTTGAGGGGAACAATACTTTACATAATTAGTGTGTGTAATTAGTCAATGTCGTGGGCAGTTATTCTTGACCCGCTCAGCGCATCTGACACCCGTCACTTAAAGTGACTGTCACATCACGTCAAAACACACCACACCTTCCTCATGAAGCGTATCTACTATGGAAATAACCCAAGTCTAGACTGCTGCATAGTGGTAAACAAATGAACCGCAAATCTCCCTCGCGCAGGTCTGCCTCGCACCGTGTGCCTGCAGCACGTCGCATAATAAACCGCGCTGTCATCGTGTTTATGTGTGTTTCTGAACTGCAGCACGTAGCCACGCTGTACACAACTCTGCTCATCCTCCAGCCATGTCAGGAGCCGCAAAGCAAAGAAAACACAACGTCTAAAACTAACTGGACCGCCCGCGACACTGAAACGCTGTTTAGACCGCAGCCAATATAAAATATACGGTTGCTGTATGTACACACACACACACACACACACACACACACACACTATGCATGCTGTAATGTACACAGGCTATGCCTTTGACTGTAGCACTGCGGCTCAGAATTCAGCCTGCTGCTACAGCAAAGCATTGCTATTAATAGTAGGCACAAAAGCCACAGCATGTCTGAGGCCAGTGATAGCACTCACCTAAACTGCCGGCGAAACCGTCCATTTTCAGAGGAGGATATAACAGCAAAAGATTCCCGGAGAGGACGGCTTTCTGGTTTTGGGAGTCCGGTTTTGGAAAAGAAAGGGATGGGGCCTGGAGAACCTGGCGCAGGGGAGGAGGGGGGGTATCACACTGAATACGTGCTCTCCGGATGGCTCGAGCTTAATTGGGGAAAGAGTTGACTAAGAGGCGGCGATGTTCCAATGTGGAAAAGGCCAAGGGATCACGGCAGCTCCGCTGAGAGCTCCCCGAGCGCAGCGCGCAGCTCCTCCGGATCTCAGGCGCACGGCTTCGAGCTTTCCGCGTTTCCGACTCCGCCCGCTTTGGCGGAGCTTCCCCTCGAGCTCGGTGTTCAGGTCTCGCTACCACACACACACCTCGAGTTCCGCCAGCACGGCCTGCTTTACCGGAATATTTTAACGGTGAAATCCCACATAGAGGTGACTGGTTGGTTGCAGGGGCTCCCGTGTCATGTCTGTCAAGTAGAAAACCCCGCCTTCTAACTGTCACGACCCGCCCACTCCGCGGTTTAGCCGCTTGCTCGAGTCCCCGCCCCTTTAGTATCGACCACGCCCCGTATGGCTGTGATTCGCTGGAACCCGCAGCTTGGGCTCAGTGTGTAGCGGTTCTGTTTTGTATCTCGTCGTGTGTAATGTAACATTGCGGTGTGTGAGACTGCGCTGCGTCCCCTCTGACATTTCTCACATTTCGCATTTCGCCGGGTTTTAGTTTTGGAGTGGGATTTCAGTGTCGCCGACATGGCTGTAGGAAAACACGAATTAGGAAAGTACCGGGCATGAGAGAATGCATTGCATTTTTCCAGAATAAATAAATATCACATACTTTAAATGATGGTTTTCATTTTGGTTTTGAAATGCCAAGCTAGTGCAGAAGGTTAGCCTGCTCAATAAATTGGCCTAGTGGAAATCCAGTTTACATTCAATGTGAAATCATTATGCTAGACTAGGCTATGCTGCACGATAGAGATAATGAATTCATATAAAGAAATAAATAGCAAAAACTTAACAAAACAAACCAAAAAAAAGAATTTACCCTACACTCACAGTGGCTTATATTTTGTCTTTTATGGCCATGAAGCGAAAACTGTTGCTATTTGTCATATATGAGCCGAGGTTCTGTTGAGTTGCTGGCCTTTCTAGATGTTGTGCAATTGTGGTAGCAGCACTAGTTATTATTGCACCAACAGCTCCCTCCACTAATGTTGGCACCCTTCTTAAATATGAGCAAAGAAGGCTGTGAAAATTTGTCTTTATTGTTTAACCTTTTGATATTTTGCTAATAAAATAACAAAATTGCTCTGCTCTCATGGATATCAAACAATTACAAACAAAACACAGGTTTATCAAAAAATATCTTTGTTAAATATAGGTGTGCAACAATTATTGGCACCCCTATGAATTCATATGAGGAAAATATATTTGAAGTATATTCCCATTGATATTTTACATTTTTAGTACACTTTTTTGACTAGGAACAGGAAATTGTTCAACCATGCCTTGTTGTTTCACATGGGTATAAATATGAGGTAACACATAGGGCAAATTCCCTTAGTCATTCATAAGAATTGGTAAGACTGAGGAATATAGCTGTGATGTTATTTGGGCTAGTTTCTAGTTTTTGAGATATAGGTGGGATGGAAATGTTGTTGAAACCTGGCATCCCTGGTTAATGATGTTCACGTTACTGCGTTTGCCTAAAACACAGAAAACACACCTGCTATATCAAACACTGTTCAACAAAGCTATATTTAAAACCACTAAAAGAGCTGTAGTCTGTTTTCCAGAAGAATCAGAATACAAGCTGTGCCTGAGGTTGTGAATATGGACAATATGTTTTAATGGACAGGCCTGAAAATATGGTCAGTTTAAACAGATATGTTGTTGCTTGGTCTTACCTGAGGTATATTTACACACAAATTGTACTATCAATTCATGCAGATTGAGTAGCAAAGATATACAAAATGGAAGTCTGTTTCAAAGTGTGGAATAGAGATGTCCTTTTCCTAAATTTAAATAAAAGAGAAATCCTGATGTTAGAGTTGTAGGCAGTGCAGTAACTTAGAAATTCTTGTTGCAACATAGGATGCAGGCAGCTGCATTCTCAGCCGCATACTCACACACACACACACACACACACACACACACACACACACACACACACACACACACACACACACACACACACACACACACACACACACACACTGGTAGCCTATCAATCATGCCTCTGCTTCCCCATACAGGAGGCAATAAGAACAGGCCTCTGAGATCCCTAACTGGCCGTCTGGTCACCTGACAAATGTACAGGTTTACAATTAGACCAGAGAGCCCTTTAATCAATATGTACAGCAAAATAGAAAAGGGGGACAGGAAAAGGCAAGGCAAGTATATTTGCCAAATTTACAGACTTGTATGCAACAGTAACAAGCCCAGATGATGGCAATGCAGATGTCTAGACAGGTGTCTATAGTGCATACAGTATAGCACTGCATACTGTAATACACACTACTCTAGCAATGACTACTGTCATCGCATTACAAATAATATAAATGCAAATTACCTACAGAGAAAACGGCCTAGGATTTTGCGATAGATGAAATTTACACAAAATTGACCAAACTTTGCAATATTCTGATGAGCCTGCAAGTCATCACAACACACATTCAGATCAGCAAAATCAAGCATTTTTGTCCTAAAAATGATTGATTATTGATTTTTGTCCTCAATAATCACTCAGCGAAATCCTGTATAGACTGACATTAGATACTCTACTACTTTAAATGCAGGTAGTGGTGGTTTGGCGGTTAAGGCTCTGGATTACTAATCAGAAGGTCAGGGGTTCAAGCTCCAGCGCTGCCAAGCAGCCACTGTTGGGCCCTTGAGCAGGGCCCTTAACCCTCTCTGCTCCAGAGGTGCTGTATCATGGCTGACCCTGCGCTCTGACCCCAGCTTCCTCATATGCTGGGGTATGCAAAGAAAAGCATTTCACTGTGCTGTAATGGATATGTGATTAATAAAGACTCATTATCTCATTATCATTAAATCATGAGAAGCTGGTAGCTTGACAAGCTACAATTTCTAGGTAGCCCACATTTCATTTATCTTCAAGCTACTTTCAATTTAGTGTTTAGTCATTTTTGCATTGCTGGAATATTTATTGATTGTTAGGTTCCATTTGAACCATTACAATATATACTGTAAGGGGGCATGATGGCTTAGTTAGCAAGTTTCCCTTGCACCTCCGGGGTTGGGGGTTCGAATCCTGCCTCCGCCTTGTGCTCCAGAGTTTGTCTGTGCTTTCGGGGGTTCCTCCAGTTACTCCGGTTTCCTCCCCACCTGAGCAAAAACATGCTCTGTAGGCTGATTGGCATTTCCAAGTTGTCCATAGTGTGTAAATGTGTGTGTGATTATGCCCCCTCTTTGTTGTACAGGGATGTGGAAAAAAATGTTTGCTAAATGTAAATGAAAACTCTGAATCTCTGAAAACGCTCTAGAACGTTGACTATGGGGGTAAAAAATCAGTATATCTGGGGTCTCATGGTTGGCAGATATATAAATAAAATTTTGACCAGTTTATTTTAGAATGTCAGGAAACCAATGTAGTTTTACACGAAATGGGCTGTGCATGGACTTGAAAATAATAGCAACACTCATGTGTGCTGCTGGGGGACATCTGTGCTGCAGGTGTTATCTGATGGAAGTTGGAGTTGATCCGTGCAGTGGTGCGTGCAGGAAATATGCATTGGTAAATCTGCAGCAAACTCCAAATTTGGATTAACCAAGAAGACATTTATTGAATCATTTTGTCCAAATTTATGGAAATTCTTCACAATATTTTATTCTCTATGAGCAGATAGGAGTTGCTACTGGCTTTTCTATAGCAGTTCCTAAGACACTGAAAGCCATAATGAGAAAAACACCACTATGTCTGCCCTGCAATAACAGCCTTGTATAATAAACAGAAGAAGACTGAGTTTTTTGGAGGCATCAAAATCCAAAGCCTGGGCCTATTGTGTTTGCCATATAGGCATGGTCTGTGCAGGGACTATGAGATACTAAGAGTTCTGCTTGAAATCTGGCTGCTGAGCATTTCTGAAAGTGTAAGGGGGCATTGTAATGGCCTGAGTGGCCCCATTGAGCCGACACACACACACAAGACTGTTCCCAATAGTGTGCTTCAGGTCATCAGGGTGGTTTTTCACCCATATGTGTGTGCATGTGTCACTGCAGAAAAACTGCATTGTCAGCATATGGCTTCATTGGTAGACCATCCTGTCTCAGCCTCTCTCTGACTTCCTGGCAGTGAATGACCTCTTGGTTCAGCAACCCTGCTCTGCCAAATGCACAATCAAACAGACAAAGCACTTCTTCATCTTCTCTCATGGAGGATCAGGAAGGGGAGAAAGAAGGACAAGGGCAATCTGTATTTTTCTGGGTTGTAGTCCGGGGCCTGAGAAGGCATGACTATGGTCCTTCTGCTGCTCAGAACTGGTTATCCTTTCACTTTCTAATGAGATCATAATGACCCCTATTATCTGCTATCACACATTAAATGTCTCACACTGAATCATGTTCATGATTAAATTATTAGAGGTTAATCTGATTAACATTAGAGTGGTATTTTTATGTCCTAGCCAATCCACCTTCTTAAACATTCAAATGCATTTTATACTTAGTTACAACATTTTTACACTCTCCTTAACCAGTGTTTATTAAATACAAACATTATCACATTTTTAATTTGCGACAAGCTAAGCAGATCAACGGTGTTACAGTCGCTGTTCCGGTCTGTGGTGGTGAAGCAGGAGCTCAATCAGTGGAAGAAATTCTCTATTAACTGTTGAATCTGTGAACCTATCCTCACCTATGGTCATGAGATATGGGTGACTGAAAGAATAAGGTTGCTAGTGCAGTTGGTGGAAAATAGAGTTGTTGGGCTTACTCCCCATGTTAGGGTGATGGTCTGGACAATCTGGGAGAGCCTCAGATTAGATACCCTAAAGATGACTGTGGGTGTTCTTCCTTGGATAGCCCAAAGAATGAAATTGCTAAGAACAGTTTACACACAATTATCCATTACTGAACATTTAATAACTTCAATTTGTTACACTAGACTTTTAAAACTATGCTGATACTCATAATTAAGTTCTGGTTAAAACACTTAGCACCATTTGACTGTAGTATACAGTTACGGAAGGGAATTATTTATAATCACACTATGCGGTGTCACCCAGATGAGGTTTCTTCCTCTTGTCATCTCAGGGAGTTTTCCCTTGCCACCATCACCTCTGGCTTGCTCATTAGCTACTTTGTGACAATGTCCATTGTTAAAATTGCTAGACAGTATAAATAAAATATAATTGAATTGAATTGAGCCACTGCTTGTTTGACTGAGAGAAGCGAGTTGAGGTGATTGCCCCTTGGTCAGCTCCTGACTGTAAAGCTGTATCAGGCAGATCCCACTGGACGGAAACCCCAGGGCAGACCCAGGGCCCGCTGAAAAGATTATATCTCCAATCTCAATCCGGACTGCAGAATCTCTCACTATCTTCAAAAAACAGCTAAAGACCCACCTCTTCTGTGAACACCTCACCAACTCATAGAGGGAAAAAAAAAACCACAACGCACTTACACCTCTAATCTGTGCACTTTGCTTCCTCTGGTATTCAATGAATGGATCTTGTATAGTAGCACTACTTGTATTCTTCTCTGCTTGATATATCGCTTTGCTTATTTGTAAGTCGCTTTGGATAAAAGCATCTGCCAAGTGAATAAATGTAAATGTAAATGTAAAAAATATCTTGAAGTTGGCATGGGAACATGGCTGAGGACAGAGGTATTTGGACTAACATTCTCAAGAAAAGCAGAAAGAAAATGAATGAATTAATTAATGAAATAATGAACTCATTAATTATTGTTTTTTATTTGTATGCATCTCAAATAGAAACACAGCTGAAGTAGTCTATGATACAATGTTCATCAGTTCAGTCTGTGTGTATATGAGTGTGTATTAAAGTCACGCAAAAGCCACTAGGGGTCAGTGTAACCTATCATATGCATTCCACATACTCCTGGTGAAAATGTTCAAAGGACTTTAAAAAGACGCATAGCTGGTTTTGAAGCACTTCAGGAGATCTTGAAGCAAAGAAAGTTATACATTAAGTATTATATGTGTATAAAATATTTGGCTCTACATTTAGTTAAACACTTAATCTTAATCTTTGATAAAGCTTATGCCTGTAATTTCCTCTTACAGATTTCTCTTACAGATTTCTCATACTGACATATATTACATTACTATGTCGACATTTACTTTATATATTTAATTTAATTGACATGTTACGTTTGTTGGGAGTGCTGCTCATTCCTTCAAATTGAAAAATGTTCTTAAACAGAACTGTTAACATTGAAACCATGTTCCAGCTAAAGCATTTAAAACTTTTAACCTGTTATTAAACTTTAGATAGGCTAGACACTGTATTTCGTGAGTACAGGCTAGGAACATAACATATGAAAAATATAAACATATAAAACATATCTAAAAATATTTTTTTTCTAGTTGTACTCTCCAATGGTGCACAGATGTACGGACATGTATTGTACTGTAGAAAACAAAAAAAAGAACTTAGGAATAAAAAAAGGAAATAAATACGGCAGAAAAAGAACAGAAAACCCAAAACTAAGAAGTCAACTGTTATATCCTATCAAGAAACTCCTTGTAATGTAGTTTTATCCAACCTTACGGCAGGACGTGCAATAATTCCAGTAAAGTATTGTATAAAGCTTGTGGAAGGCTACCCAAAGTTCAAGCAATTAAAATGTTCAATTCAAATACTCACCAAATACTAACAAAGTGTATGCAAACTTTCTTTCCGATTGAAAATCTGATATAGTAAACAAAAGCTGAAATAAATCTGTCTCTTATCTATTATTTTGAAATGAGCTCTTATGGAAGTAAAGTATCCTAACTGACTTAACACAGGAAATGTATAGTAAAAATACATGTGTCGAGTTGTAAAAAAAATAATAATAATAATATTTGAGTTGTCTATAGCCAAAGTGTATGCAAACCTTTGGCCTTAACTGTATGTTGACAGTACATACAGTTGACAGTAAAGAAAAAATACATTTTCTATCTATTTCTGGGGCTTAAAGGCAAGTGTTTTTATATTTAAAGGTAGTGGTCCACGCACCGGCGTAAAAAAAATAAAAAATTCTGATCTTTCATGTCTTTATTGAGAACAACCAAAAAAAACCTCAAAGTATATAAAGTATGTAAACAATTGAGTTAATGACCTGAAAAAAGCTCATTGGAGTCAGCACACAGAGTCTTGTTAAGAAAATGAGTTTGGAGGTGTGGACTACAGCTACTTTTACTGATAAAAACCCCTCAAACTTTTGGAGTTTGCTCTGCACAAGAAGCACACACTTATGTGAGCCATGCCTTGCCAAAAAGAGCTTTCAGGGGATCTACGATCAAGAATAGTTGATTTACATAAAGCTGGCAAGGGTCACAAAGTGATTTCAAAGACTTTAGAAATTCGCCATTCTACAGTTAGGCAAACATTCTACAAACGGAGACACTTTGGGACTGTTGCTACTCTACCAAGAAGTTAGCGCCCAGCCAAAATGACATCAAGAGCAGAACGGAGTCTCATCAATGAGGTAAAGAAACAACCGTGAATGACAGCCGAAGATTTGAAGGCATCATTGGAACTGGCTAACATCTCTGTTCATGAGTCTATAATACTTAAAAATTGAACAAGCAGGGTATCTATGGCAGGACACCATGAAGGAAGCCACGGCTTACTAAAAAGAATATTGCTACACGCCTGAATTTCGCAAAAGAGCACAGTGACACTCCACAGCGGTATTGGCAAAATGTTTTGCGGACTAATGACACTAAGATTGAACTATTTGGAAAAAGCACACAGCACTACATCTGGCGTAGAAAGGGCACGGCATATCATCATGATAACATCATCCCAAGAGTAAAGTATGGTGGAGGAAACTTCATGATTTGGCCCTGCTTTGCTGCATCAGGGCCTGGCCAGCTTGCAATCATTGAGGGGAAGATGAATTCCCAAGTATATCAGACAATTCTTCAGGATTATGTGAGAATGTCTGTACGTCTGCTGAAAGTGTGTAGAAGTTTGGTGATGCAACAGGACAATGTCCCAAAACCCCGGCGCAAGTCCACAACAGAATGGCTTCAGAAAAACAAAATTCACCTTTTGGAGTGGCCAATCAGAGGGTTCACATACTTTTTCTTGCCACTGTAAATATACTAAACACGTGTATTACACTGGTGTTCAGAGACTTTATGTATTCATTCCCCCATAGTATAGCCCACATTACTTCAAATAGAGGGCTCTCACTGAGCCTCCAGTTATCCAAAGCCATTCTTGTAAAAACAATTATTTCCTTCACAACTTCTCAAACCACATTGATCGCTAATTACTCACACGCCATCATAACATTGGTGATGATTCTGATGGTAATTACATGGATGTGGACGTGGCAGCCAGTTGTGTGGAGGTGCTGAAGGAGGAGTCTCCACGGACGTTACGGTCATTAGCTATGTTTTCATAACCTCATTACACTGGCATTCTTGACTGGGTTGTAAGTGCAGTGTGCAGGTGGGAAGAGATTAGGATCAGTTTGCGCACAGCCTGTTGTACTGTGGGGAGATGAGGAGGGTGAGGGAAGCTTTTTCATTACCAAAGATTGCCACACACATGGTAGCACACACAGACACACATAGACTTAGGCATGCCAGAGATTAGACCTGAAAGTCATTTGATATCAGTTTGCACAGTTCAATGATAACTTGAGCAGACAGCAGTTTTCAGGGACCATATATTAAAGGTATGTATAAATGCATTAAAGCTATGTGGGACCAGGACAGAAAGACTCTGTGTGTGTGTGTGTGAGTGTGTGTGTGTTTGTGTCTGTACACAAGTGTTCTCAACATTTATAGGAGGCAGGAGATACCATTCCCATCATTTACATGCCGTTTCTGACTCAATACTTGTCCTGAAGTGGTACTACTTTTGGTGTTTTCCTTTAACTCACTCAACTGAATCCATTTCAAGGCTTGTTAGTTAACTAATTAGTTAAATGAGGAAAGTTTGGAGTAGGGATGTGCACACCTTTTACAGACAGAGTCCCAGCTACAGACATTTCAAGACTTTTCAAGAAAAGTCAGACTTTTCTCTAAATACACTTGCGGTCTCGCTCACTGCTAAACAAACACACATGGAACAGTCATATAGGGCCATCTTCCACTCTTCCTCTCTCTCTCTCTCTCTCTCTCTTCTCTCTCTCTCTGTTATTCCATTCTCCCACTCACATACAGTGCCTGCTGAGAGAGCCACATTAGTGGATGGAGAAATGGAGGGCAGATAAGCGAGTGCGAAGCAGGATGGAGTCATTAAGGATGTGTTGATGGAGAGAGTCTAAATTACAGCAAAGGTGGTGAGAGCCTTTGAGGAGAGTTGGAGGAGCTGGGGGACACAAGAGACCCAGCCATGGAGACGTTTTACCGTCAGCCTATTCTGTAAATGTACGTGCTTTAAATAGTTACCACACTGCCATTACTTTCACCACTGTAGTACTTTATCGACATTGAAGCCGCTAAAGTAGAAGGCAAATCTTCATCCCGAATGGTTCACAATTGAGTGGATCCATGCTTTGCATAGATGTTATGAAGGCAAAGGGTGAACATACAGTACTTTACTGTATATCACAATAAAAAGCAATTTGCAAATTATTTGATTATTGGTAACTTAACACCATGGTTCTCAATAGGGTCCAGGGATTCATACAATAACATCGCAAGGGGGTCTCATATATATATATATGATAAATGATTATTGCAGTTAATGACGTTAATATACCTAATAACAAAGGGAACACCAGACACTAGATATGAGAGAGGTATAAATAAGACAGATTCCATCTGCACTCCCTAAGCAGGTTCTAATCACTGACACCCAATCCTGATGACCTGATTCTAATTTTATGGATTTGAAGGTGTGAAGAATATAGGGGTATACTTATTTTTCCATGTGATTGATCTGTTTTTTGTTAATTTAAATTGTGAAAATTACTACAAAATGTCAATTTGATGTATCGATTGATAGAATGTATCAACTTTATTCACCGGAGGTAATCTTTCTGCACAAGTAGCCGGGTCAGACATAGCAATGTGTTTTGGCGAAGCAAAGAGATCAGAGTAGAAGATCTGGGATGAAAAACAGAGATGAATGTAACTGTACCAAGCACCTCCTTACTATCCTCTGAATATCTAAAAAACATATCCTCTTCACCTGAAAAAAATATTAACAGGCATTCCGAATCCTCTGGCATGACGATATAACAGGACACAAAGAATTTGGGTGGCTCTGCAGTGCCCAAGATTCTGATATATACATTAATCATCCAAATATTTAATGCAGGCATACAGTGGAACATACCAAAACCAGCACCTTCCTTTTCTGCTTCAACCACTCTTGATGTGAAAGAAACCAGAGCAGTGAAGATGGAGAGATTAAAACAAAACTAAGTCTGTTGAAGCTACCACTGGATGGCAGGAAAGAGACACTTAATGGCACATTGAATAAACGTCAATGTGGGGCTGTATTTTGTCTTCTTTTTTATATATATATATATATATATATATATATATATATATATATATATATATATATATATATATATATATATATATATGTATATATATATTGTTTTAAAAATAAAATTGGTTTTATCATTTTGCAATTAAAAAAAAAAGAAAGTAAATGTTCAGTATCTTGAATATTTAACAATCAAGCACTATTTCTAGTTCTGTATTTAAATGTAAGTAGATTTATTATACTGACCATATTAACTGCTTTGTACAAAAGTTCATATAAACCCTTGATTCTTATCCATTCCAATTTAGAATCAGATAACACTCCAGTATATTTGATATAACACGAATCAAACTAGTGGAGTCCATTCAAGCTTGAGTGCACACCGGGGGACATAATGAATACGAAGAAATTCTGAAATTCATGTAAATATTTGTTAGATTTTACCTTTCATTTAAGTTCCTGGTGATATTATAGATATGAAATTTGTAAATTTCTAATTTGTATGAAATCAAATGTGTATCAAATTATACTTGTAAAAAATACTTATTTGTATAGAAGAACACAAAACATACATTATGTCTACATTACACTATGTCACCAAGTCTAAAAAATGTATTTATAAATATAAATTAAAAAGACTAAATTGCAGATGTAAAATTCTGTACTGAGAGAAAGAGAGAGAACATTTAAATTGCAGAATGTGGCCTTCTTTCTCAACTGTTTTGATATCTATCTCTGCCAGACCTTCTAAGTTTGTCATCGTCTACTGCTGTTGTTGATCCACCCACTCAGTCTGATCAAACTTCAGTGATAATCTTAAAAATGTAGATTCAAAGCATAAACGAATGCATAAATATCTTTTGCTAAATCAGTTCCAGCTGTGCTGTACAGTCCACCAAGATAGGCACTGACACATGAAGAAAATGAGTTAGTCTGCTCACAAGTTAAAGATGTGATTTGATCAAAAGAGCAACTGTCAGAAAACCGAGTATTGTAAATGACATGTTACAGAGGACAAGCAGGAGATATGGAAGTCATCAAAGCTAGTTCAAGGTCTAGGTTTAAAGCACCGGGTGCAATATGTATATCAGAATGGAGAGTTTATCTATGTGCTGTGTGTAGGTGCACTTTGGGTTAATCCCTGAAGTGTGAGGTGACTGACCTCACTGTAAGGAGTGTGTTACACATGGATAAACTATTCCATTTGCTGTACAGCCTTGCAATATGCCTATGAGTGTAGGAGTCATTTGGCGCCTGAAAGTCAAAAGAATTTTTTTTTATTTTTTTTTACCCATTATTTGCTTTAAAAACCTCCTTGCACACAGTGGATCTGTCTCAATAATATGTCACCAGGTGTACTTCTTGTACTCTAGCTCTTTTTGCTGATTTCCCTACTATGACACACACTAAACCTGCTAATCAGGTGTGTTTGAGGTGCTATGTCATTATTTTGGACCCCAGACCTTCAGGACTATAACTTACCTCTTTATACTATTACATAATGCCATTATCACATTATGATACATTTGTAAAGTATGAGAAGACAAGTTAATGCAGATTTCCTATTTGCCAGTATGGGAGCCTTGTTAATTAGTGTAGTTAATTGAAAAGATGACAGTGATCACATCTAGCCAGTGATTCTAAAATGATACTATTATCTTTCAACTCATCAGCCTGTTTTATTATGTCACGCTTTCATAGTGAAAGTATACCACATAAAAGCACAATATACCATGGGAGCATTGAGAAAAGTAAAGCGAGCAACATAAAAGATGTTAGGATGTAAGGATTCTTGGGTAGTTAAAAAAAAATTAGGACAAAACACCATGAAATATCTTGCAAAATGTATATACAATTTTTAAACATTTATTTAAAAATAATTTTCTTTTTTTAAAAGTAAAGAGTACACTGAAGGAAAAATGAAATTGAAAATGTCAACAAACAAACAAACAAATGTAGAGGTCTAAATTGTCTGAGACAATGTGTGTGTTTGTGGGCGGGGAGGGGGGGGGGGTGGGGGTGGGGTGGTTTGGGTTGAGGCATTCCTATGTCTGCTTAAAAGATGACATGCACCAGCAGCTTTCCAACCCTAGAGCTGCTCCCTCTTCTATCAGCTCAGAAATGTAAACATCTTGGCAGCACTGGTGTCTGGTGACCTTCAAAGTCAGTGTGCATGATGTGGCCCCTCTCTCTCTCCCTGTAAGGTTTCAAAAAAGGACATAATTTATACATTTATACAATACTTTAAACAAAATCCTGGCCATAACTGACCACCCAATCAGCTATTACTCTACACCTCAGAAAATATCAATTTGCCTGGCACAAACCAGGGATGCCTGACACAGAGGGTCTGCTTAAAGATATGATTGTAACAACTTAACGTATGTATATAGTGTTTGTACATTATCCACTTTATAGAATCTGGGCTCAACCCCAGATGATTAACAGTCCAGCTAATGGTCCTGGTTAAATTAATCAATTTAATTTAATATATTTAAATATATTGATAAAATTAATGAAAGGCACAGCCTGTAACTGAATATCACCCACAAATATCATAATTATTTTCTCAACAACTGTAATTGAGGCATTTATTCAAGCAATGTATTACAAACAGAAACAAGTATACTACAGAGAAATTTCATGTTGGAGTGGGATTTGAGCATGAGCGGTACATGAGTGGAGCGTTTGCTTTGGCTGTGAGCAATTGAGCGGCGCACATGTGCATAGAGCAGAATATTGGACTGTCACGATGCTCCGCTTTGCTCACATGCTCTGTTGCGCTACCACGTTGCAGCGTTTTACTTAGCTATATTTTTATGTATGAGATAAAGCCGATTCCTCCTCTTATCTGGGGCCTGCAACAACTTCCGCAGTTGCCTGAGGATGAGTGACGATGATAATGGTCAGGTGGATGTTCTTACCAGGAGTCACTAGAAATATTGAGGTTCAAGTTTTTAATGTGGAACACAGGCACCACCAATACCATCATCATCAACATCATCATCATCATTATCACTGGAGTGTGTAGTTCATCCCTGTAGTTCAAACTGCAGGAAATGGAACATTTTGCAATGTGTGTTGAGACATGATCAAGTGGAAAGCCCATCCTAATTCCTTCCTCTTACCATTGCACTGTGGATAAAATCCCCTGATCAAAGCATGGCTTCACCCCTGCTTAACAAACCAAAGTACCCCCAAAGTAAACAGGAAAGTTGGCTTACATGAAAATGTTGAATCATTTTCCATGTTTCTCTTGATGGTGGTTCTAACATAAACAGTACTGCTGCGTCTTGCTACAGGACAAAACCCTGTTCCATGGACAGAGATGAATGGGAAGTTTCTTTGTGATTATTGTGTGCTGTATATAATGTTCAAACAATGTTACTGCATTGATGTTCTAATGTCAAAACAATGCCATCTTTCCGACCTGCGAGTGGACACATTGAAAAGGAACATGTATAAATATGTATAATGCTGTGAAAATATGTGAAAATCAGGAAATATGGGGGGGAAATCAGGAAAAATCAGGAGTATTCCTGATTTCTTCTGATTTTATGTATATCTCATACTAAATATAAGATAAACCAAAGGCAACCTGAGTAAACAAAAAGTACTGTTTTTAAATGATAATGTTATTTATTAAAGCAAAAATGCTATCCAATACCATCTGGCCCTGTGTGAAAATGTATTTGCCACGTAGTTACAAGTTCCCCAAATCTATGAAACTGCATTCATAATGGTGTTCAGCTGGATTAGATACAACCAGGCCTGATTAATGTAAACCCTGTTCAATCAAATCATCACTTAATGATTCATCAACAGTATTAAGTTTGTTAAAAGGTCTTCCCCAGTAACATACTGTGCCAAAATTGAAAGAAATTCCAGAAATGACGAGGAAGAAGGTGATTGAAATAGACCAGTCTGAAAAGGGTTACAAAACTATTTCAAAGGCTCTGGGACACCAAAGGACCAGAGTGAGAGCCATCCAAATGAAAAAACGGCACAGTAGTGAACCTTCCCAGAAATGGCCGACCTTCCAATATTCCTCCAAGAGCACAGCAAATACTCATCCGGGAAGTCACAAAAGAGCCAAGGACAACTTCAAAGGACCTATAGGCCTCTCCTGCATTATTAAAGACCATGACTCCACTTTCAGAAAGACAATGGGCAAATATGGCATCCATGGAAGAGTTGTTCCATGGATTGTTGAGTTGAAAGTGGAACTGTTTGGAAAACAGGGATCCCGTTACATCTGGCATAAACCAAATGAGAATTCAACAATGGTTGTGGATGTGTGATGGTGTGGGGATGCTTTGCTACTTCAGGGCTTGGGCAACTTATAATAATTGAGGGAAACATGCATTCTGCTCTCTACCACAAAATCCTAAATCTGTTCTTCAGTCTGTAAATTGAAATTCAAACATAACTGGATTATGCAGCAACACAATGATCCAAAGTATAAGAGTAAGCAATAGTCCTAGAAGTAAGTGATATACTTACTTCTAGTGCTAGGACTCTCCAGTTATCTGAAGCATTTGGTTGCAGTTATTGCTGCTAAAGGTGGCACAACCACATTTTAAGTTAAAGTGGACAATTAGTTTTTCCACATTGGTAATAGGTGTTAGATAACGTTTTTTAATCAAATATATCGTAGACTGGAAATCTATAGTCCAGAAAAAAGGACATGGAGAAATAGACAGAGAAAGAGAGCGACCAGTGATATTTTACTTTGGGGTATTGCTTGTTGACCAGATTTAATAATCAGAAGTAATAAGCCCAGAGCTACTCTAACTTCTTCTTTATTATACAAACCAGCTAAAGCCAAAATGCAGTGAAGAGATCGGGTCCAAACCCACAAATTATTTGATTGCTCACAAAGGAACAACAAAAAAACAAAAAACCCAGCTATTCTGGACCACCATCAACTGCACAGCATTTATCATTCAAATATCAATGGCATCAAGTCTCTGATGGGATGTTCTGAGTTTAAATGACTGATCAATTTAAACTTAATGTTGAAAAAAAGTCCTAATATTTTTGCCTGCAAACTGCTCTGCTGTGGTGAATGGTTAAATCTGAATATACTTCAGTCTTGTAGACTTAATCATATATACTGATCGTCATGTTAATGTCAGAATCTGTGTTTAATTTGAGATCTCAGAGCAAAATAAAGTGGAGCAGTTTATCAACTTACTCACAGACACTGATCTGTGTAACAGTGATATGAGCTCAGAACTGAGAATGCTTCACTGAGTTATTTCATCACATATATGAGCACTCAGAAGGGAAGGAGATAGGAGATCAACTTTTAGATATGACCCATAACAAATAACCTGCCTATGGTGAGTCCCTCTACATACTAATCCTCTCAAGCATTTGTAATTCTCTTTCAGATATGGCACTCATAAGGTGTTTCTGCTCAGAAGGTGTTTCAGCTTTGATCGACTTAATTGTAGCCGGAAGTTTCATTGACTGGACCATTACAGAGCAACTCCACATTCAAGCTTTGGATGGCGGCCCCAAAGGAGGAGGCTCAATAACTCACATCACGGAACCCATCCAGCTTCAAACCAGTGTCCTACATTATGAAACCATATCCCTTCTGATAACTGTCATCTCCCATTGTTCTTAGCCTCCAGTGGATGCAGATGCATGATCCCTGTATTTACTGAACCAAGAGAGGAATTCTAATCTGGACAAATGTCTCATTTCCTGTCTTCATCTACTTCTATTGACAGCCCTGACTCATCATTCCACATGAATATCTTTAGTCCCATGGGTCCTCGAATAGCACAGAGAAGCCCGCAGCTTCACAAAATTACATTTGTGCAGTGTTGGCATTCGATAAGGGCATGAGTGGAAGACCACCTCTGGCCAATACAATTACTGCATAATTCCTCTATTGTGCCCCCTTGGTGTTCCAATGTCTGATCAACGATGTGCTTAGAAACATACTGGGGAAATTTGTAATTGCCTTTATTACCAACATTTTGATTTACTCCCCCTTTCCAAAAATTCATGTTACCCATGTGAATTACGTTATGGGTTATGAAACTAAGGATAGCTGTCATTTGCCGCTATTGTCAAGCAACTGTTTGATGGTGTACACAACAGCGCTTCACCTGTGCATGTTTGCTGAAAGTATGCTAATGATTGAGAGGCAGGAATTTGGCCAAAAGTTTCTGCAAGCCTTTTATAATCGACCAATTGGTGTACAGGAAGGTGGGAGTTACAGAGATCGGTTAAAGCAATGGAAATATGCACACACATGAGAAGTATTACAATGAGCACATCATAATGAAACTTAAGCTAATCCTAGACATTTTCTGAGATTTAGAAATCCCGGCCGGATGCTTTTTTAAGGTCTGAAAAAGAGGACATGTCCGAAAGGACATGTCCGGGAGGAAGCATGGTCGCCCTAACAAAAGTATTTCACAGAACAATTTGTGTTAATTTCTATCAAATTAACTTTGCACAAAATTTACTTGCACATGCCCCAGGAGGTTGCTCATGTGAGCCACAAGAGACAAGAGAGGACCAGAACTATAATCAAGCAGTGTCACATATGTAACACATATTGTGTTAAGCCAAAAGATTAATTTCTTTGGTTTAAAAAAAATTATTACAGTGAGTAGTTTTTTTATATCATTATTTTGTAACACTGTTAAATGTATTCTGTTACTCCTCAAGCCTGAGAACAAGGTAGCACCTATCAAAGAATGCGCTGTCCCCATCACAGATTCAGCAATTTCAGCTCCATTGTCAGTCCTCTCGGCACCCTTTTGAAAAAGGACCAAAGAAGCTACAATAAAATCCAGATGCAGATCAAGCCCTGTAGCAGCTCAAAGAAGCATTCACCTCAACACCCATTCCTAAACACCCTGAGCCCACTAAACCATTTGTGGCTGAGGTGGATGAGTCAGACATCAATGTGAGTACCATCCTGTCACAGAGATTTGTGGAGAAACCCATGTTGCATCCAGTAGCAATCTTCTCAAAGAAATTGACACCAGCAGAGCAGAATTATGATTTGTGGAACAGAGACAGCTACTCTTGGAGAATCTGGCTCTAGAACAATGGAGGCTTGAGAGGCCACTGCACCTATTTATTATATACACACATCACAAAAAACATTTAAAAACAACAAAACACCTCATCTCACATCAAGTTCAATGGGCCTTATTCTATATCTGATCAAATTCAGCATCTTGTTCCTTTCTGGGTTAAAGTGGTTGTAATCACCTGCGTGAAGTTGGCCCCCCCACCAACGCAAAACGTCAGCAAAATAGTCTCAATCGTTTGTGCTTCGTTTGTGCTGGTTTGTGCCGTTAAAAGTTTCATTTGTGCTGCTTTCATTTTTAAGATATTAGACATTTAATTATGGCGCGGTGATGTCACCAGCCCCCCACATGCTCCAAATTAACCCAAAATAGTCTCAATCGTTTGTGCTTCGTTTGTGCTGGTTTGTGCCGTTCAAATTTCCGTTTGTGCTGCTTCGGTTCCGGAGATATTAAAGGAATATTTATCTATTGGGCCCTTGATATAAGACCCTTAAACTTCTCTGCTCCAGGGGCACTGTATCATGAATGAGCCTGTGCTCTGACCCCAAGTTCCTAACATGCTGGGGTATGCGATGAAAAGAATTTCACTGTGCTCTAATGTATATGTTACCAATAAAGACTCATTATTATTAAAGAATGGTGAAGGGAACTCACTTTCATGACCCCACCCAGCTCCACCTCAAAAGACAAATGAAGAACCAATTCTTCCTAAATCCTGCTTTGTGGGTAGACTCACTGCCTCCAGACCCAAGGATGTTGTCCCAGTGCAAAAACTGTTGTTCCCCCCAACCTGTGGGTAAAACTCATCACCTGGGCCCACACATCACTAGCCACAGGACATCCAGGCATCCACAAAACCTACAATTTGCTTCACCACAAGTACTGGTGGCCGAATATTCTCACCAATATTCACCACCTCATATCGTCCTGCACTGTTTGTGCCCAGATAAATATTAGATGAAAGATCAGAATTATTTCCTGATATTTACATCTAGATATGTTAAAATGTCTGGGTTATGCATCTAACCATATTCCCTGAAATGGAACGAGACATTGCGTTAGCTACACGCTGTGCGAAGCACCTTGGGGTGTAACCAGTATCTGTAGCTTGTAAGACATCACTGCCATAGTCAGGTGAAGTGGCAATTAAGCAGGTTGCCTGATCAAAAAAATGGAACCTGTGAGCCATATCATCAGCCTCTAGTATCTGAAGCAAAGACACAATACACAGGCATGCTCAGTATGACAAAGAAATGCAACATCTCGTTCCCCTCTCAGGGAACAGGGTTAAATGCATGATCCAGACATTCCCTTTCAAAGGGAACTCAACATTGTGTGAACTTCACGCTGTGGGAACTTAGAATACCCACTCCATCATACTGAGGGTATGGCCTGTTCAAAAGATCCAAGCCAGAGGGTCACTGCAAGACACTTGAGCCAGGGGTGGAATGCATGTCCAGACTGTAATATAAAATGAATGTGTACAAACGCCATATCACACACTTCCTGCAAGGGTACCCCTTTGGATAAAGCCTTTGAGCAGGTGACCCCCCTAGTGAAATGAGCCCTTAAGCCCAGAGGCATAGAGAGACCATGCGCCTCATAAGTGATAGAGATTGCTTACACTATCCAATTAGAGATGTGCTGCTTCGACACAGCATTACCTCAGTAGATCAGTCAGTAAATGCAGGCACTTTAGGCATATAATTTGGCCTAGGATAAAGGAAGACATTTGCTAATCCAGGGGCAAGCTCAAGGCAGGAATGGACAACAGAGACAACATATAGATCTCCTACTCACTTGAGAGATGTCAGGGCCAGCAGAAGAGTTACTTTTAGAGTTAGAAGTTTCTCTGAGGATGACACTAAGGGCTCAAATGGGGACCCACACAGACCTTCCAGGAATATAGAAAGGTCCCAGGAAGGTATGCGTGGTCTGCAGATGGGCCTTAGCTTCCTGACCCCATGCATAATCGTCAATGTTAGAGCATGTTGCCCCACAGAGGCTCAATCAATTGGGGCATGGCTGGCTGGAATTGCAGAGACAAAACCTCACACCACTAGACAAACATCATCACTTGAGCACATACAATTTCTCATGGATGGTGCTCTAGCATTCCAAATGGTCTCTACAACCTCAGTTGAGAGACCAGAATCTATGAGCTGGTGCCCCTCAGGGACCATACACACAGTTTCCATAGTTCTGACTGAGGGTGATAAATCAACCCTCTGGCTTGAGACAGTAGATCCCTGCAAACAGGAATTTCCCAGGGAGTGCCATATAGCAGGGATATTATCTCTGAGAACCATATTCAAGCTGGCCAATAAGATCTACTAGCAGCAGATGTAGACGGTCTTGGAGAACTCTCACTTGTGGGAATAGAGCGATTGGGGAAAGGCTTACAGATGTGACATCGGCCACATGTGCACCATGGAATCCAGTCACAACCCCTGCCATACGGAATCCTCCAATCCCCAGGCCTCAGACCAGGATGTCTAACCCCCACATTCAGGTTGCCCGGAATGAACATTGAACTCACTGGGAAAAAACTTTCCCTCTACTGTACATGATGAGATATTCATAGTCTTCGCATTTTTACATTGAGGAACATTATTCTGAAATTGTTCCACAAATTGTGCATATTGTTTTTCACAGATTAGTAAACCTCTGCCCATCTTTACTTCTGAAAGATTCTCTTTTTTATACATAATCAGGTTACTGATCTGTTGCCAATGAACCGCCAGCTTTTCTTTTTAATAACACTTACTTTTCCAGTCTTTTGCTGCCCCTGCATTAACTTTTTTGAGATGTGTTGCGGCCATCAAATACAAAAATACATTTTTTTTTTTAAATGGTTCATTTCCTCATTTTAAACATTTGATATGTTTTCTATGTTCTATTTTGAATAACATATGGGTTTGTGAGATTTGCAATTAATTGCATTCTGTTTTTATTTACATTTTACACAGTGTCTCAACTATATTGGAATTGGGGTTGTTTTACATAATTTGTGAAGGTGTGAGGGGATTAAGCTAGACCGAAGGGAAGAACCCGATATTTGTGCAAATTGCCTCCAAGCGCAAATCTCAGGAACTTCCTGGGACTGGGCAATAACTCTATGTGGAAATATGAACTGACCTTAAACTGAATCTGTGAAATGATAAGTTTGAGCATCAGCATCTTGAACCTGTATGTCCAAAGAGTATATTTCAGATGGTGCAGATCTAAAATTGGCCGCATACTCCCATTTTTTTTGGCTGAGGAAGTAACAGCTGTAAAAAAAAAAAAAAAAAATCCCTCCCTTCAGGAATGGGGTAGATGTTCTATGACCCCTTTTGTCCAAGAGGGATCTTACTTCCTGAGCTAACGTCAGGCTCTGCTGAGCACTGTGGTGAGCACACCGCTGAATCAGGTGGTGTCGAGCTCTTAAGTGGACCTTGTAACCCTTTTCTATGGTGTACAAAACTCATGGAGACACATTTGGCAATTTCCACTCTGCTAGATGGAATTTTAGTGATGTTACCTCTTCCACATTCTGTTGGAGGGAAAGCATCAGATTTTTGTTGCCCTGTGACAGCTTCCTGACCAGAGAAGACTTAAAACATGGGATGACATTGGATAGCGGAAGCTCTACAATAATAATGGGAGCTAACTGCCTAACAACCTCACGTCCCCTGATACTTCCATCTCCTTCTTTGTACCATCCACTCGTTCTTTGTCTGCTTGGCCTTTATGATCATTCTCACATCAGATCTACTAGCAGGCTGTGACTGTGGCTGCCTGGTATCCCTGGCTCTCCACGGGGAGATGCCGGCTGGCACATTCACCTTCTGTGCCTCCCTTGCACTAGTGCTGTGAACGCAAGATGATGGGGAAGGATATTGCTGAGCAAAACCGTTTGCAGTTTCGCCTTGTGAAACCTGTTGGCAATGGCATTAACCACACCATGAATAGGCCAGAAGGTTCAACAGGGGCATCCAGCAGGAAAATTTTATCCTTATCCCCCATCCCTGAGAGCCATAGGTACCTCTCTGCGCAACCAATGCCAAGGTAGCCTTACATGGCTTGGATGGCAAAGCCGGACTCCCTAAATTTCCTGCCATGGATGCAGAGGGATAGCTTGCAAGTGCCTCCACCACCTTTGACATAGCTAAATAGCCGTGCTGTTCATTCCACATGATGGATGAATAATCAGATGTTGCGGGGTTATAAACATGGATAGTGTTTGGTTTTCCCCAGAAGCGTGATATTTCATCATGTACTTCTGGAAAAAAGATGAGTTTTCTATGGTGTGAGGGAGATTTATTTTCAAAGGGGAGATTGCATTCATCAAGCCTGCTATGAGCCACTTCCTCTTCCCCGCACCAGTCTAGAGCAAGTTGTTCTACAGACCTAGTAATCACTTCAAGCAGCTCTTTAAATGTTTGAGTGCTGCTCTCTGTTTTTGGTGCATTGGCTCCCACCTCTGGCTCCTCTGAGTCAGAGAAGGTTTTTTGGCTTTCAATAATGGAAGGAAGAGTTGCAATGCCAGCTCCTAAATCTGGTGGAGAGCCAGACTTAGAAGGCAGAGAAGCGCTCATCTCCGGCTCCTCTTCCAGATCCCAAGGACCTGTGCCAGTCCAGATCTGCGAGGCTCTGAAACCAAACTCCCTTTGGCCGAGAAGACAGAGAGCCATGAGCGAAGCTGCCTGATTGTAAAGTGCTTACAATGTGCACTGTCAGCCCTCTCAAGGGCCGCTCCACCCCCAGATACTTCACACAGAAAGTGTGTCTGTACTCACATAATAAAATAAGGGCAAGGTGTGACACACTTCCTGAATTCTCTCTCACTCATAATTTTCTTTTTTTCTTTTGTAAAGGGACAGGAAAGTAACAAGAATTAATTTTTTTAAACAGAGAGGAAATGAAGAGTTCTTGCGAGTGTTTACTCAAAACGACCGGCATGCGCTATGGTTCACAGGTGCCATTTTTATAATCACGAGACGCACTTAATTACCACATCACCTGACCACAGCAAGCCTATAAATAGGTGAGATTTCACACAAGCTTCAGATACCAGTCATGCCCAAGATGTGAAGGTATCACAATCCACCATTTGAAGAAGACTTCAAGTACAGAAATTTAGACCATACCACAAGATGCAAACCACTCATCAGTAGTAAGAATTGGAAGGCTAGATTGGAATTCACAAAGAAATACAGAGATGTGCCACAAAAATTTTGCAACCAAGATTAACCTCTACGAAAGTGATGGAAAGGCCAAAGTGTGGAGAAAGAAAGGATATCCTTAGGATCCAAAATAAAGAAGCTCATCAGTCAAGCATGGTGGAGGTAGTGTCATGGCTTGGGCTTTCATGGCTGCATCTGGCACAGTCTCACTAATCTTTATAGATGATGTATTGATGATGTAATGATGGAAGCAGCAGAATGAATTCAGAAGTAAAACATTTTATCTGCTGATTTACATTATGCAAAGAGAACTATACAATAATGGCAAAACCAACTGGGAGATAAATACTATTAGTAGAATCTTTATAATGCAAGTCTCTATGCACCACTTTTATCATCCTTGTCCCAAGCAACCATCTATCTTTTAACATACATGCATATTTCATCATTCAGGAGTTACTGTAGGCAGGAAAGAGAAGCCTCTTCTTGGCCAAGTTTACTATGGTTATCCAGGAAAAAGTCAACATAGCCTGAATGCATTATCAATATTAATCCAGCCAACCAGCAAACAGTGTTTGGCTGTGAGTCTGTCTGCCTCTCTGGAAAGTGTATGCGATTGTGTGTGATAGCTGTTGATTCTCTGTTTTTGGAAATGAGTTTGCTCACACAGTAAAAGAGCTAAATGAGCTACATGCTTTGCATGGATGCTATAAGCTTCAAGAGGATTAATTTCTTAAGCATTCCTAACTTCTGCTAATATTTATTATTTATTCTTAGCATTAATGGTTATGCTATCTGCAACGTACACCTCCTGCTACCTAGAAGAACTTTTTGTTTCATCAAAATTACTCACCTCTTCTCTGTACAGTTCGTTTCTAATCATTATAAGAACTTTACCATGAGAGAAGAGGAGACAGGAAGAGAGGAGAGGTTAAGAGATTAAGTTGACGCCATTCTGCTGCATTAGATAGATGCTCCTCTGGAAACTTCCTCTCTCTGAAGGAGTCTTGGCAGACTCAGGCCTCTGTGGAGGGATGGCTCCTATCCAAGAGTTTTTGGGAGTTAGGCCTGATTTTACACGAGGCTTCCAGTCCAGTGTGGTACAGAAGGGCTTCATGACTTATTAGACTGTGTGCATGTGTGTGTGTGTGTGTGTGTGTGTGTGTGTGTGTGTGTGCCATGAGACTGAGTGCACATCCTTCAAACTCTCACTGTAAACCATTCATTCTCTCCTTTTGGCCACTCCCTATCACTTACAGTGTGCCTCTCACTCCTTTCTGCTGAAAGATACTGCATCTAGCTATCCCCAAAACACATGGGCCATGATGAAAAGATTCCTGTAGACCACTATTCATTTTTCAGTAAAGATCTACAGATGGTGAAGGAGATTGTTCACTAAACCACTGAGAATATGAGCAGTTTACTCCAACTGTAACATCTCTTCCACATACACACCTCTACCGCTATGCATTATTGCAAGATGTAGCATGTGAATCAGATTAGATTTTTTTTCCTGGTTTGTGATATATATCAGCCATGTGGCTGGGCTCCACAATATGTGAGCAAGCCAGTCACAGACATCTTAGATGTGGTAGTATGAGAAACGACTTCTTCACACTAACTCAAAGCTTAAGTCTCTTTCCAGCTGCTCCCTTCCCCATCCAAAGCACTCTGCATTCTGACCCTTCAAGAGCCAGCGATGCTCTGCCACATCACTGGAAAATACATCACACACATAGAAGATTAGATTTCCATTAATGAAAGGAGATGTTGCACTAGAACATACCATATCTAAAGTGTTTCAGTGCACCTCGAGCACAATATGACAGATCATGTCAGGGGCTGTCAGAATGTGGCACTTTAAATACTTGCTTTAAAACATTTACACTAACAAATGACAGAATTTATGAGAGTGAAGCGCAAAGCCAGGCAGGTTTATACTGAGAAAATCTTTAAAATGCTTCACCCACTATGTCCTCCACTGCAGGAGTCTCTCCACAATATACTGAGATTGTCAACCATGACACTTTCTGGATAAAGTCAATCATAGCGCATCATTCTAGAGAGAAGAAGGTGCAAGACAAACATTTATTTTGATTTTGAACATTTATTATGTTCATTTTGTCAGACACCATCTATAAAATCACTGGAGTTAACTGCTATCTATATTTACTCTTTTGTTACTTTCCTAGGAATCAATTTCCCATTATTGAGAAGACAAGTATAAGGATAAATTTGACAGACTGGTGAAAAATAAAATCAGGTAAAATGTAAAAGTATACTTTGAAAAATATCTCTATTTTAAGAAAATATATTTTACCAAACAAATATGGAATTGAATTTACTTAGGTTACTTTGTACCACTGGCTTGGCATCTACCTGCAAAGACCACACCAGATAAGGAGCCAATTTAACAAATGCAATGGTAAATGCAGTATATTTAAAACTTTACTAGCTAAGTGTGCTTTTCTCACATGACAAATGTCACACTTTGATCAAGTTTCTGGATAGATACACAACAGTGAAATGGACATAAAACTTAATAAATTCATTATGTAATAAGATTAACTGTCAAAATGTCTGTGATGCTCATGGGCCATCAAATCATCATCATCCTCATCATCAAAACATAGAGGAGTGAGTATACACTCTGTACAGATGACAGTTTTCAAAGTTTTAATATGTTTAAATTCTCTAAACAAAAGTCATTAATAAGAAAGGGAAATATTGAGTTACACACATGCTCCCTGACACACATGACCTAACTACAGGCATTCAGCATTTAGAACGAGAGCATTATGTAGAAGTTATGCAGGAATTACATGCACACTGCAGATTTTGAGTAAAACAGAGTTGTGTCTCAGTTATATGCGATTCTGACATAAACTAAAGCCCATATTTAATGTGGGATACTGGCTTGAGCAAGGAGTATTGAGTCCAGTGCTATTGCAGTTTGATGTAACAACAATATTGTCATACGCCGTGACGTCAGGGAAGTAGGACGGAGGCATTCGCAGTTAGAACGAGTTTTATTTACAAGAGGTGAGCAGACCAATCCAAAACGTAAAACATGACTATGACTAGGAAGCATGAAACTAGGAACTAACTCTTGCTACGCTACGCTACGCTACGCTATACAGTAACCATGACATGGACCATGACCATGACCATGACTATGACTATGAAACATGACATGAGCAAAGACTCTATACTCTAAACTACATCTAACTCTAATTACCCGCGCTGTGTGTATCACGGCTCACGGTATATATATACATAGTATGATTAGCCCTGAACTGCAAACAGCTGACACTACCCTGACCTGACACATGACCTGATAACACATGAAAAAATGGGGCGGAGACATGACATCAACAATAACAAAACACACGTGTCCAAATGTCACTACTGTTGACATAGAAGAAGCATGCGCATGCACACCCGTGCTTAAAGCATGCTGCTTCACGGGGGAATCTTGACAGAACCCCCCCAAAGGCACTCCTCCCGGAGTGCCAAGTGTCCTCCCCTTTCATTGGTGGCCCCGGCCTCCTGGGCTGAATGTCCCAAACAGAGCCAGGAAACCACAAGGTGTTCTTGGCGGAGCAGGGAAATGGAGCAAGGTCCCTAGCTGAACAGGGAGGCAGAGCAACGACCACAGCCTGGCAGACAGGCTGAGTGACTTCCTCGGCAGAGTGACGTTCTCGGCGGAGCATGACAGTGGAGCGATGTCCTCAGCAAAGCAGGAGAGCAGAGCGAAGTCCTCGGCAAAGCAGGAAAGCAGAGCGATGTCCTCGGATGAACAGGGGAGCAGAGCATCGTCCTCGTCTGAACAGGGAAGTAGAGCGACGTCCTCCGCCGAACAGGGAAGGAGAGCGACGTCCTCCGCCAAACAGGAGAAGCGAGCGTCCTTGGCCGAACAGGAGAGCAGAGCGTCCTGCTTCCCTGTTCAGCGGAGGACGTCGCTCTGCTCCCCTGCTTCACCGAGGATGTTGCTCCAATATGGAGAGCTCAAGAATCAATATGGGGATGGGTGATCTACTGGGGCAACCCCAAATCAAAAGGAGTGATAATTACAACTAGGACTATTCACGAAGCTATATACTGTATATTGGCCATATACTTTATTTCTTTTAGTGTTTGCCATCTATCATACATTTATGATACTTTGTATTACATTTGACAACAAAATCAACAACAACTAGTTTCCTTCAATTTTCTATCCCTGATAAAAAAAAAAACATTCTTGACTATAATTAACTTTAACTCAAATCATCACTGTTTATGCTTCAGTTGCAGAGAAAGGACTCTGTTTTGATCCGCGCACTTCCGGATTAGCGTGCGCGTTAGTGCTGATGCTTAACAGGTGCAGGTAATTCTAAGTTGAGATCCTGTGTTATTTAAAGGCCTGAGTTACCGAGCACTTTGCTCGTGAGTGTTTATAGGAACGCTGTATGTCCTATGTTACGTAGACATGTTCGTAGCGGTCGAGTTGTTTATGTTGATAACTAGAGAGTATATGTAC